>OX235271.1:119744063-120344063 GCA_944472155.2 Trichobilharzia szidati
TAAGGTTATAAAGTGGTGAAGTCTTTAGTAAGTGTGATTATTTTGATGTCTACCTTAAGTCTAGACAAACACCTACTGCTTTATACCTTGAAAGTAGTGAAAACATGAGCTAGTGTGAATTCACACACCTGGATAAAAAAAGACTGTGAAGCCAATTCTCATAATTATAAGAAAAACTAGATATACGTATAAGGCGCTTACCTGCTTCTGGGTTTCGATCTCATCTCAGAATAGTACTTAATTTTCGGTTCAGTTCCACTTGTACGAATTGTTAATGTCACACCATTTGAGAAATCGAAAGTAATCAGTTGACTAGATGCACTGACAGGTAATACCTACATACATGAAAACATGCAAAGAAAATAACGAAGACAGATATATCTTACCAGCAAACTGAAGGGTTTTATGTAGTTAATCAGCAATAAAAAGCAACAACAAATTAGTTAAATATTATCATGGTAAAGTTACAAAGTATAAAAAAAAGCAAGTTTTCATTGGCTTTTATTATATCCTATAGCCTCTTAATAAGAAATTGTGAAATCACTTTAAATTACTATATTTCATTGCATTTTCTATGATTAAAAAAAAACAAAAATTCTTTCTATGCGTGTTAGTAGCTCTTGATGATAGGTTTGGCAGGAACAGTTTCTTTTTATTGTTCTATTGTCATTTTCTGTATACTTATTGATTATTATTGACCATTTTACTATCAGGAACTCTAACCTTATTGCTGTTTTATTAATTGAGAGACTGGATCACTGTTAATAGGCCTATTCATTTTTGATTAAAACGGTGATTTCAGGTAACCTTTCAACACTGAAATCATCTTGGACTGTCAATCTTTTCTGTTATTCAAAACACAAACTCTTTTGTGAATAATTTTGAACTGTTCTTCTTGAAACATATCCAATTTTTTAAAGGAATGTATACGCATTTATTTAATTACAACTTGGAGTGAACATTCTTGTTTCAAAACTAAAATTTTTGAAAAACTAGTATGCATAGAAAGAATAAAAGGTAGAATTTTTGGAACTCGCCTACTTAAGTGCAAATATTGTTAAAAAAATAAATGAGCAGAAAACAACTGCTATCTCCCCATTATTGGTCAAATTTTATTTTGATAAAATCATACAGTGTTATACAGTAACATGCAATAGAGGTGACTCAACGCAAATACCAGAAATATGGAAGATATTATTACCAGTCAAATCAGAGGATAATAAATAATGTTAAAATGTATTCAATTCACATTATAACATTCTAACAAGTTACTTACTTTCGTTAGAAAAATATCTTATTTCCCATCTTATTGTATTTGATTGACAACACTAATATTATTTTCGAATGTATTTTGTCTTTTTTTGATTTTATCAAATGTCGAATCAATTTTTACTCATGTATATAAATGAAACAAGAAAGTTGTGTGAGTGGGTACCTTGATATGATTGTGAGCAATAATTTGTGATCAAAACGTGGCTATCAGTAAATATTACTGCATAACACTGTGTGATTTTATCAAAATAAAGTTTTCTCCATAATAGAGTTATACTCTACCATAGTACCCAAGTTTTATCCTTATATCAGTAACTGCTATCTCTGTTCTCAAAAGACTAGTGAAAATCAATGTGGTGTTGAAGAACCCTCAGGCATTGATTAAGATGGCTTCGAACATTGCATTCATAATCTGCTTAACCACAACCTCAATTCAGTATGCATTTTAGTAAGTTTGACAGGGATTAAGATAAGATATAAAGAGTAGTGAGCAATGGGGATAAAACTAAAGGTAAGTTTTCGCCTCATTATCTAACAACACTTAGTCTTTTTGTTAGTCAATAAGCTTTGAAAAATGTGTTAATCAACCAAACCTTATAGTTATTCTATACTTCTCATTTTTCATTTGTATCCACTTTATTATTATTGTTATCACCAGTCATTACTGAAATTAATCATAACTGATTCTACGGAAAATTTATATTCGTTACTTGGTTATAGAGTACTAATGCACACATTTGAATAAATTAAAATTTCATTTTAAGTGGTCAAGAAAGAAGATCTTGTATGTGAGTAGAGAGATTTATATGAAATCAGTCAAATTCAAATGTATAATAAAGCATATACAATTAGAGCAACAGTGGAAGTTAGGCTAAATACAAACTAATCAGTGGATGATTACAAAAGTAATACTTTGATTGAACATTAGTAACTAGTGTGATGCGTCTAGTTCTTTCTTTAGTGCAGACTGAATTCTAACAGTCAGGTTTGCTATATGGCCACCATTCTAGGTAGCTCGCCATCGCGGTGCACATACTGATTTGATGATATGAGAAAGTTTGAGGTAATCAGAAGGTTGCAGATACGCCTTGCTGACGAGTGCTAACTAGCACGACACCTAGGTCCAAGACTTCCTGCCAATCGCCTCCATCCATCTAATATCATCAAAGTAATACTTTATTTACCAATATTAATTGTCTTTTTCTGAATTAATGAATGCTGAAAAGTTACGTGACATGTAGTGAAATGTTCGAAGGTACTTTATAAAAATTTTCGAGTCAACAGCTTTACCTGTTTTAGTTATAATTAGCAGCATGTACATACAAGAACCCTGAAGGAGTTTTCAATTTAGAGGTATAAAAGAAGAAATTAACATTTAAGTATTCAAGATGCATATCAGATAGATGGAAATAATTTCTGATCCTCTTTTCATTACCGTTGGTAGCAGTACAAGAATAGATTAAATATTGTAAAAAGAATAAGAAGGAGATTTCGATATCAAGCACACTGTCATATGGTAGTACACAGCTTAGTTCAATTAGAAAATTCTTCCCAAACTGACCGTGATAGCTTTACACCACTGCCTATTTTATCTATAACACTTTTATAACAACTATTCTTTTTTGTCTGATTATATTAAGCCAAAAGTTGGTACTGAAGAACACAAATATATTCGAGTTGGATGAACTACTGTCAGAATTGAGAAATCGTATTATTCACTGATCAAACATATCGTGAGGTATACTTCTAAAAAGAACATGTATGACTACTATGATATTATTTATAAATGATACCCGCTGCACAAGAGATGGCTTTCGTGGCCTAAGTTGTCTAGTGGATAACGCCTTGGCGTTTGGAACGATCACTACTTGGTTTGAGCTTCGGTGGGAGCGCCATCACCCACTGAGGAAAACATGTATATCCATCTGACTAGTCTCAAATTGAACAAAATGCGCATCCTGGTTTCCACTGCTAGACGCCATTCACCAAATCCCCCTGATACCCTTTAAATCCGCCCCCTGTATGAAGTGGGAGACCAAATCCAATGATAAAAACTTGTAGAAAGAAAGTCTTTCTGATGCATTTTCTGGTAATTATTTTCCTTTGACCGGGTATTATCAGTAAGTCATATCACGGAGTGACACTTTAGATGTAAGTTGTTTATATCCTCAATAAACAAGTATCAATAAATCCGTGATGATAATGAGTATTTCCAACTTATAATTACCGGTTTGAAATCTGGATAGTGATCATCATAGCCAACTGTTAAATCGCGTATCCCAGTTATTTTAAATTGTCCTAATTTTTGAGGATAACCTTTGGGACCAGGTTTATCTGGCCAATGACGAATACGATCGAACATTTGAGTAATTTTCTCTGGTTCATAACAGAAATAATAACCGTTATTAGAAATATGTTCACCATACCTAAAAGGATGAGAGATGTAAAATTAATTAATGCACACTGTTATGATATGATACAGTAAACTAAAATACAATTAGGAAATTTTCTATGTGAAATAATGTGACTGTATGCAACTGTTATCAATGAAGAGGTGGATTGAATTTTGTACATTACATAAACATTAAAATACAATGTAGATCAACAATTCTATACACATCTATCCATAAGGTTATAAGCTAGACACAGATGAATAATGATATGTGGAAACTTAAACTTTGATAGGAAGTTTACCTCACTTTTCGACAAAATCTCAGCCTCAAGTCTTACCTCCCTCACCGTAGATACACAAAAGATAAACACTGACATATGGTATAATAAAGAAAGGAACAATGTACTTTGCAGTTCTCGTCAGTACAACAATATGATATCTTTACTTAGTGTTTAATTAAACATTTACACTATAATACACTATTACTATAAAGATCTATACAGTATTCAAACATGTAAACCAATAGAAGATACTGCTTGAACTAATGCATCAGGCTGATGTACAATCACAATAAACGGCTAGTATAACCTTTTATTCTACTAAATTGGATACTTCTATAATGCAGCATCAACAAGGATATCATGAAACACCTATATAGATGCAACGGTCGAATGTTCCTTGGACAGACAGAAAAGAAACACTTAGCCCCTACAATTGTAAAAAAGTCATCCAGCCTAGCCACTTTCAACATTATTCACGTAACACTTTATCTTCAAATGAATAGGAGATAAGTTATATTTAATAATTCTAATGAGATGTAAAATCAATCCATATACATAAAGTTTTGCATTGTATATAAGAAGCCAATCAGCAGGATACTTTGTAGTCAGGCTTCATGTATAGTGGTTTTCATCAACAAAGCGTCACTGAAACCTTGTAGAAATTTATTTCCTGTCACGGATACAAATATGTGTCACCTGATGTGGAAGTCAGAGACGTTATCAACAGACTCTTCAGAATTGAATGCCAAATTGCAAACTACTACAGTTTAGCTCAGTGACCACACCCCACGCTTAATCCTCATTTACTACGAAACAGTTGCACTGTGTGTCGTCCAGTGACAAAACACACAGATTCAAGTTTTTATTTTCTTGTTTAGTTATGTCACCATGCTGACAGATGACAATGAATCTTACTAGCCAGAGAAATCATGTATGAAATTTTGTTCGTTTTAACATTATTTAAAACCATATGACAAAAGATCTCGGAGATTTGTTAACTAAACTCTTAGGCGAAAACTAGTCAATGGAAGAATAACCGATACCATTTATTATTATTATTGTTTCCTTTAATTCCTAGAGGAACATAGGGCTTCAGCCGTGCGTCTCCATTGCGTTCGGTTCTCTGCTAGCGTCTTCACCTGGCTCCAAGTCTGCCAACACGTTCTCATCTCCTCTTCACATGACCTCCTCCAAGTCACCCTTGCACTGGCGACCAACTCGCTGCTTCCCTTTCGGGTTCCACTCGAGCAATGGCTTGTCTAGTGATGTCACTTGATGGTTTCCTGAGAGTATGGCCAATCCATCTCCATTTCTTCCTGCCTATTTGTTTCACAATCGGTTCCTGCTGTGTTGGTTCGCTCATTGCCAGAGATCTCTGTTGCTGATCTTTTCTGGCCATCTGATCTTGAGTATTGAGCGAAGACAGCTGTTAATGAAGGTCTGTAGTTTGTTTGAGATGCTCTTTATGACGCGCCAAGTCTCTGATCCGTATAGTGAGTAGCACTGACTTCACATTGGAGTTGAAAATCCGGATCTTATTTTTGATGCTGAGTGTTGTTGATCTCCACACAGACTTGAGAGTAGTGAAAGCTTGTCTTGCTTTTCCGATTCTTGCTTTGATATCCTCGTCAGTTCCGCCTGTAGTTGAGACGATGCTTCCCAGGTAGGTAGTTAAAAGAGGTTGTTTCTTTCAGGTTCCTCCCATTTATGCTGATTGTTGTCAGTTGTTGTTGTTGCTGTTGGTGGTGTTGCCCAGGAATTTTCATCACCTCTGTTTTATCTATGTTCACCTGAAGTCCTATCTTTGATGCTTCTTCTGCTAACTTGTTGCTTTTCGTTTGCATGTCTTCCAGTTTGTGGGAAATCGGACATATATCATTGGCGAAGTCCAGATCCTCCAAGTTTTTTGTGTGTGTTCATTTTATGCCTGTTTCCTCATTGCCCACTGTTTGTCGCATTATCCAGTCTACTGCAATCAAGAAAATCATTGGTGATAGTAGGCAGCCTTGTCTTACTCCTGTCCTCACTTCGAAGGGTTCTGTAAGTTTCCCATTGTGGATTACTTGGCATGCAGCATTGTCGTATAGCTGTTGGATGAGATGTATTATTGTCGGTGGCACCCCGTAGTAGCGAAGTAGTTTCCAAAGCACCTCTCGATCGACGCTGTCAAAGGCCTTTTCAAAGTCGATGAAGTTGAGATAGAGAGGTGACTGCCATTCCAGGCTTTGTTCAATGATGATCCGTAATGTGGCGATCTGATCAATGCATGACTTGTTCCTCCTGAATCCAGCCTGTTCCGGTCGAAGTTTTTCATCCAGGGCATGTTTGATTCTCTCCAGGATGATGCGGCTTAGTATTTTGCTTGGGATAGACAGGAGCATAATTCCGCTCCAGTTCTTGCATTGACTTAAGTCTCCTTTCCAATCCTCGGGTACTTTGCCTTCTTTCCACACCTTCAGTAGTGGAGGCATCAAGTCCGCTGTTGTCTCTGGGTCCATTTTCAATGCTTTTGCTGGGATTCCATCTGGTCCTGTTGCTTTTCCAGCTTTTAGCATCTTGATTGCCTTCAGGATTTCTACTCTCGTCGGAGAGTTGGTATCCATTGGTAGTTCTGCTTCCGCTGTTGGTATTATTGGGTGCGTCGTAGGTGACGGCCGATTAAGAAGTCTTTCGAAGTGTTCAACCCAGTGATTCCTTTGCACCACCTCTTTGGTGATTGACTTTCCACTGTCATCCTTCACCGGCTTAATTTGTGTCAAACTTTTGCCCGATAGATACCTAGTTGTTTGGTAGAGTGTTGCGAGGTCTCCTTTGCCTGCAGCTTGTTCTGCTTCACTTGCCATGGTTTCATAGTACTTTCTTTTGTCTTCTCTGGCACTTTTCTTTACTCTTTTGTTCAGTGTCTTATAGTCTGCATTCAAATCCTGTTTAAGTGATGGAATCACACTTGATTTCATGGATCGATGTCATATCGTGGTCTGACCACGCCCATTGCTTTTCTAATGTAATCATACTACATATAACATCTGGTCTCATTATTGCTAAGCGTGTTGTTTCATACTGCACAAGCAACCGGACGAAGATAACTATCTTATAATTTTAGCGACCATTTTTAGAGTCAGAGGATGGATAATTACTTAAACAAAGGTGTACAAGACGACTGCAATAATCGATTCATCAGTATGGGGCACCATATATACTCTCAGATGTCTTTACCACTTGACTTTGCTTCTGTGAGTGAGCATTAAAATCATCTGTTAAGGTGATTGTACAAGAGGGGCTTTCTTTTAGCAAAAAAACTAGACACATTTTCATAAAACTAATGCTTTACTTTGTTGTGATTACAGTAAGTGAATGTGAAAATGAATTACCGGGAAATATAGTGATCAATATCACGACCTTCCTCTATTCCTACAGAGCTAATAAATCCAATAACATATAGACAACTGTCTACAGAAATTCAAGTGAGCAGTGGGTCTTTTACTCTTGATATATTGTTATTGTTCCCTTGTGTTCCCAATGGAGCATAGGGCTTCATCAACACATCTCCAGTTTGTTGTATTATCTGCTGTCCTCTTTAGCTGAGCCCACAGTTGCCCATAATCCTATTACTCTTGAGCTCGCAGATATTTCTACACCAGAGAGTCTACGATGCATAACCGAAGAATTCACTAACGGTCGTATGATACATTTTGTAGGCTCATCATGTTGGCTAGATGGGGCTAAGTGAATGTTGTATGAGTGTCGCAGAAATACAACATACCCCCAACACTCACGATGTTGAGGTTTCCTCCAGTGAGGTTGGCTGTCGAATTTTCCAGAGCATTCAGACGTAGAATAGGACACAAAGAAACTGTTAATCTTTGTAACGGTATGAATAAAAATGTTTTTCTACGGGATTATAATCATTGGGTTACTGTATGCATAGTAGGTGATGCTACTCAGATCGATGTACCTATGACAGTTTAATGCACCTGGAGAATCACAGTACTATTGCTACAAGCATTCCTCATTTAATCTGCTGACCATCGTAAATAAAGAATATCTGTGATCGTTGAAATATTTAAGCGGAAATTTTTCATTTAGCCAATTCTGAATTCAATAAGTCACAGAGATTTTAACTCATGAGAAGACAAGAAAATTTCAATCAATACATACAACCAACTGAAAACTATAGGTTAAGTAAATGTTAGATATAACTAAGATAAGTCAAAGGTAGAACCCACCCATATGGATTTTATATATGATAAATGAATAAATGAAAAAGGACAGTATCCAGCTTTTGTGTATGGACAGAAGCGAAAATTAGTCCTACGCAGACTTACAAACTGAAAATACATATGAAGTTATAAACTTATAGAAAGGCCAAATAAATCAATTTTCACTCTTAAAAGGTAAATTCAAAACACTGTACATTGTATACTGTTGAAAACATACAATACACACCATATAAAAGGTGCGTAATGATTGAGAAATACGGATGAGAGAAGAATTCGTCAGGTTCGCTTATAATGAAATAATAGCAGATGTATAAAGCTGAAGAGGGTTAAACTACCGAGTTTCTTCAACAGATCAATTCACTACTAGTCTTGTCTTTGGAGTAATATGGGGATAAAGCAGGAAATAGATTCATTTTTCATCATATATTAGTCGGATAAGAATGAGTTTAGTGAAGCAGTACTTTCATGCATACCATACATACTACAAGCAATTTATTTTATTACCAAAAGTGGAAAAACTATAAAATAACCCAAAAAATATAGGCAATTTTATTCATTGAAAGTATTATTATTATTGGCGTTTGAATTTTGGGCTGCTGCGTTCGAGTCTCAGTGGGGACACCAGCAGTTACTGGGATGCAAATACAACCGGCCAGTCAGTGCCAAACATGCCACACACACTACCAGTCAAATAAACTGTTGTTTGTCACAGCAATATTTATCATATTGTTAGATATTTTAGTTTCAATGTAATGAAAATCTGTTTGATGTAAATACAATGAAGTTTCCTGATAGCCATTTAAGAAGAAGGAATTATTGTAAAACCTATGGTATTCAGAGGCTTACATGAGAAGAAGCTTTAAACATAAAAATGTTTTTCTACGGGATTACAATCATTGGGTTACTGTATGCATAGTAGGTGATGTTACTCAGATCGATGTACCTATGACAGTTTAATGCACCTGGAGAATCGCAGTACTGTTGCTACAAGCATTGCTTGCCAACATTATGTTACTACGTGTTTTTTTAAACACGTTTAAACATAATGTTTTCGGTAATCAGATCATCAATGGAGATATTCATTAATTAATTCAATATGCAGCTAGGTATTCACATGAACATTATCGTATTAGCCTAGAAAAAATACATTTATTATGAAAAAAATTAATAGCACTACGTGCTTTTAAAACCTTAAAAATGAGGCGGGGTTCGAAAGCATGAATAACTAGTTGCAAATCAATACCCTAGATCTAGGAAACAAATTTTACTCTTCAGAAGCATTAAATAAATGTTTGCCTGGAGCAGAAATAAAAGGTGTGTGAAAAAAATTAACAACCATTTTTTACAAACTTAAATATTAAGTGGCGTTTAAGAGTGAGCCTTGTGGTGAAAAAACATCTAGAAGATTTTACAGAACTCATTGTTAGGACAAAGAAGAACATGTGACGAACTTTGTATATGACTTCGTTTCTTAGTTGTTTTTCAAGGTTGTCTGTTTTTCCCTTGTATGGTTTAATCTCAGTCGACCTTTTACTTAGATTAAGATGACCTACCCTTTATAAAAACCAGGGATTGTTCAGACATGCAACAAAACATTTACTTGAAAAATATAGAAATTCACTATTTCATTAAAAGCATACACTTTCGAGAATGAAGTATAGCTTTACTTGCCCCTATTATTCATATGCATCAAACGAAATCTTGTATTTAAGCAGCTCTACACTTAATTAATGTGTAAACTACTTCACCTTTAATGAGTGGTGACAAACTGCAGTCATCTATATGACTTCAGTCTGATTGATAGTGCAAACTTACTTAACGTTGCATCCTAACAATTACGCTTCAGTAAAACGTCAGTTACTGAGTAATCGTATCAATAAATATCTTTAAATAACATCAGATACTTCTCGAAAGTCACTGGACCACAACGCGACTGATGTTTAACGCCTAGTGATGACTCCTTTAGTTTAAGCAGATTGATCAGTGTGAAAATAAACAAACAATTACTTATGTCATATGGAGATTTAACGTATTACTCTGAAATTCTTTACTTGACTCTGTTCCTTTGCGATGTAATGAAAGCAAGTCACGGTCCACTCTTGTCGCCTCAATACATACTTCATCAATACTGATTTTAATACTTGTGTGAAGTTTAAAAGTCTTTTGTTCACCCGTTGCTCTGTGTCGTTATACAGTCATCGGAAGTAAAATTTAGCACAACTTTTTACAACAGAATTACAACTCAATAGAGTATAAAATTACATAGGTGATATGGGATTACAGAATACCTAAATGAAGTTAAACTTTTGACAAGGGCAAATTTACTTTAAAACCTTGAACAATTTTGCTTGTTACTGTGTTATGAAGGTCTTCCTCTTCTCTCTCTCTCTCTCTCTCTCTCTATATATATATATATATATATATAATACACATAGTGTAGGTATTATTACGAAAACCCATAATGACTTTACAGACGCCTTTTGTTTACATCCACTAACAGGTCTCAGATGTTGTGACTATGACTTCAAACAATCTGCAGTACAGACTGAGCTTAAAGTAAAATATGCATTGACAATCAATAACCAAAATGATGAGAGGAAATTGATGATTTTCAAGGCAGTTCGCATAGCATATTGATGTCAATTAAAGAACAGATGAAGATATATAAGTGCCGCGTAGCTGTATCGTTATCTTCTGGGATTCATCATTCTATGAAATCGAGAAGACAAGTGTCAGATAACGTGGCGAGCAAGTTATTATCCAGTCAGTGGATTAGAATCTGATGGAAAACACTTTCTAATTTCTTTAGTCTTATATTGTAGTTAAAACAACATACAATGAAAACGATGGACAAATGAGTTCACTGAGCTTACATGGGCGTCGGTGGCACAGTGGTTAGGATGCTCGCTGACCATGCACATGGTCCGAGGTTCAATACCCGGCCGACGCACTCCTTTACTTCGCTAAGCCAGTAATAGGACTGGTAAAGAGGGAAGGTTGGACATGAGGCTAGCAACCCCACCCTGTAAAAATAAACACTGCTACAGAAACTTCAAGCCTCTAGCTTGAAGCCCTATGTTCCACTGGGAACGTGAAGGAATAAAAAGAACATAGGTTTCGAGAAGTTGATTTGGAAGACAGATTTCAGTGGAAAATGAAGTGTTAGGCAACTCGGTTATTTACAGAAAGTTATTTAACACTGGCTGGTGCATCTTAGTTCTGCGTGGTTTCCTAGTCGATACTAATCGGCGATAAAATATCTTGAAGCCAGTCAATTTCCTAACAACCCCTTTATCGATTTAAAATGTATTTAACTAGGTAAAACAAAAGGAGTTATTTCTCATCAGAAAGTGACAGCTGAAAGTGCTCATAAAAAACCAGTAATATGTAGGTTTTGACAATAAGATAATGAGAACTTACGTTTCATATATATCACTTAACTGTCCAGATAAAGTTTTCCCTTCTCTATAAACAAAAGCTGTCATTTCAGCCGCTACTGCTAGAGCTCCAACACCGTCTTTATCACAGACAACATCGCCACACATAAAACCTGACATTAGAAGTAAATTAAAGGATATTATAACGTTAAAATAAGTAGAAAATAAACGAATTTCTCCAATAAATAGTGTAACATGACAGGGATGAACTCCAAGAACAAATCTAGTCCTCACATTGTTCAAGGATATACATCAATAAGTCAGTTATAGACTTTCCATTATGTGAAGGGAATAAGATAAGAAATGCGCAATAACTAAAGAGATAAGTAAACACGCTACCATCTTTCAGCAGGGAGCCTCTCAGGAACTAACTTACGTGTCACCAATTACAGATAAAAGTTTTATAGTCCTTAGCGTACTTCAGATGTATAATAATTATTACTTTATCTTGATTATGAAGCATATCAGCCTTCTACCATTCTTCTTTTCCAGCACACAATATTGCGGGTTAAAATGTGCAGTGACTGTTGTAATCACATTTGCGTTTAGCTTTTCTCCTACATCAAAAACCGGTGTTTAAACAACTTTTATTTATCTGACAATTCTATGGCACTACAAAATTCAGTGCAGAAACGTGTAGATTTATTTTATGATTATTACTTTGAGTTCTGAGTGGAACACAGGGCTTCAACAGTACATCTTAACTTCACCCAGTTGTCTGCACTCCATTTTAGATGTCTCCACGGTTGCCCACAAGTCCTGATCTCCTCCTTACATCATCTCCACATCACATGTATATATATATATGTCAAAGTATTATATTAATAATAATAATAAGACTATTGAGAATACAAGACTATTCACTAGCTTTTAACAGCTGAATCGCTGCATACTTCTGATGCAATAAATTAGTAGAATTACATAAAGAAAGACAATATATACCTTACCTATAGCTTCTTCGAAGGCGAAAATTGTTTTGATACCTTTAGATTCCAACTCACGCGACCGATTGCCTAACCATTTGAAACCTGTTAGGGTTTCTTCGAAGAGAAATCCTTCAGTTTTGGCGATAGTTTCTAATATTTTAGATGATACTGTACTGGATAACAGTGCAGCTTTCGAATCTGTAAGTAAGCATTATGATAAGTCGAAAGATGAAGGCGTAACTCTAGTGTTTCTATAGAAACAAAAAAACCTAACCATGAAATAAGAAAATTAACAACTCAAGTAAGTGGCAATGTCAGATATATGAACTTCTGTTGACTGACTTCATCAAAATGTCCCTTGAAAAACAATACTGCTCTAACATCCTCATTAAAGAGGTAGGAATTGCATGCTAAATATACACAGCTATTATTGTTGTCAGTACAAACACAGCAGGAGTCACACAATTCTTGGAACATTGAAGTATGTCATCTTTTAGTCTCAACATATTGAATAACTCTAAACTAACATGGGTTTATGTCTATATCCTCCAAGTATTGCAGAAACTTCAGGAATTTATGTTTTCAAAGCAGAGCTATGTTTCAAATATCAATCTTTACCATGGTGACAACGTGCCTAACTAGTTAAAACTCTTTTAGAATTTTTAACACATATTACTCCAAAGTCAATCCGACCAAAGTGGTTTTACGTTTAAACAACTTCATGTTGTTAGTATCTATAGTCTATTAACATACATAAGTTAATTTGCTTGATTGTATTTTATTCTTAAACTACTGGATACTCCTCGTAGCAGCTGACATTTCTTTATCTCGGATATTTAGTTATCACAAGTATATCTAAAAGCCTAAATTGCTTTCCCATCTGAAAATAAATTTACTGAACAATGCAAAGTTCGGTGTTATTTTCTATAGTTCACGCTGTTGCTACTTTCCTCTTCACAGCCGTCATTCAAAAATCCATAGTGCTATTATTATTATTGTTCACTGTCAGTCAAAAAATTACACTAAACACGTTGTTAATATATATATATATGATCAGAATAATAATTATCCTAAAAAGTTACACTCAATCAAATAAAATATACTACCATAAACTTCTGATTTCTGTTTCTCATTTTCAGTCTTTCATCTCAATTACGAAGAGAATGGAGGTGAAAGTTGATTTTTTTATTCTAGGTACATTGAAGATACTATGTCACAATAATAAGATGCATAGGATGTACAAGCATTGAACACATGATCACATTTTTGAAGAAAGATTACTAATGTAACAAAATCAGTACTGAGTTTGCAACAATACATGGAATAGCAATTCATCAGCCACACACTACTGACTGAATTACGATGCCAAGGTTGATGGTTATATCTCATTTTATGTTACAAACAGTCTTGAAGGCAACTGATTATTTACTTTCTGGTTTTCCATTTCAAATGGAAAAGTGCAATACTACTTGAGTAATAGGCTCAACTCAAATATAAGCTACTGCCTTATTCGACGAGTAAGATTGAATAAAGTAGAATTATTTTGAAAAAGGGTTGCGCGCGGTAAGACCGAAAAATGATATCAATAACTGGGTGTTGTTCTGAGTTACCTAAGGTGGTGTAGACTGATTGATTGGTGTCTTCATGATGCTAAGAATGAGTGGTTGGAGAATGTTGATGAAGTGGATCAAAGTCGTTCAAAGTGGTACTGATGTATCCAACCAGATGTATCTTCATTAATTTACTTATTGTCTACATCACATTGTAATATAGCTACGTTTCTGTTCTCTTATTTTATGTGTACTTCTTTGAAGAGAACCAACCTAAACTGATGTATTTCTGTACAAATTACTACCTTTTAGTCAACCAATTATTACTCAACTGCAAAAATTAAATTATGAAGATACGTGTGCCATTACCATGCTATTCAACACCTATCACACAAATCTGAAGCATATTATTCTTGATGAAATGGAAATACAAGATGAAAACCAGATGATCACTACAACCTGGACTCTACTACCACCTACATTACAAAAATAGAACACCAGTGTGGAAAAGCAATTAATTGATTCTCAACTGCCCCTACGATAGTGAAAGAGGTGATAACACTATTGATAGCTTATGTCTCTAGCATATGCGACTGATAAAGCTGAGTTATAAGTAGTTTTTATGTAGTTAGGCTAGTTAACTAACAAACATATTGTGAATTACATCAAAAACATGTTATTAATTTATTAAAATAGACCGTGGAGGATGTCCATTCAGGTAAAGACTTATGCATCTGAATTTCTTAATAACAAGCCTGATACCTTCAGTCTGGAATTTAAATGAAGATAAAGAGAGATTAATAATGACGTACAGGTTGATTTCGCATTAGTTTTCATCCAGTGCATAACTAACCACCAACCAAATAACGCTCCAAGTTCATTACCGTTGAAAATTTTCCACTGACCACTACAAGTTAAATACATACAGAGAAAGCCCGTGGCGAATAAGTCTTAATATTATCTACCAGTTTAAAAGTATAAATATGCTGAAATACACTACATAAAGTAGTTCATTTGAAATTTTTGTGTAAAAAATTGAACATCTACAGAAATTACGCAAACCGGTTACACTGAGTCATCTGCGCCAAACGGACTAACAGTTTCAGTACTCTTATGAACACACAATGTGCTCAGCAGACTTTTGACGCAGAGAGAAACAGAAGTCTTCATAAAACATCATCGGGTTAGCACAATCAAACTTTCAGCCTGATCAGTAAACATTGGGAAGAAATGTACAATATGATGAGCTCCTGGACGTTAGTCTATATAATATGGACAGATGCAATGAGGTATAGGTGGCAAGAAGGTGTATCAACACAGGTTACTAAAAGTTGCAGAAGACAGAAAAATAAGAAATTACCAGTATGTGGGAGAAACTACAATCGAAAAAAGGAAAGGAGTTTTCTATTGCTTAAAACAATCACATGATTAGTCGCAAACGATTGTAACAGGTAGTTTAGTGTATTTCCCGTTGTCTACACAGACACCAGAAGCATATTCAGCCGGATGCAAAACTGAGAAATTATTACGAAGGGGAGCTATTAAGCCAGCCACCACATCAATCTTTAGCGTCAAGTCAATAATTGCAAGACAGATGGATAACTGATTGATTGGGTAATTAGGCATACTACCTTTTAGGAAGACTGGTATAGCATAGCTAATCAAAACTACCACAAGTAAGTAAGTACCTCACAGCCTAATACGGAAAACATGTTCACTGGACAACTCATTCACATCATACGCAAATATCTCAATGTAAATACATCAAATAGAGAAACAGCAACATCAACAGGAAATAAACGAGAAGATTCGGAACAGATGTACAAAAACTTATTATAGCCATTCCGTCACTACACAAAATATTCAACGTCCAATAGTTGCAGTCATTTGCTCGGGACATGTGGACGTGAGTTTGAGGAAAAGAGAACTGATTGAAATCTATGAGCTGCTCATGAAGTAGCAATCAGTATCACCATTGAAAACATTTAACCGGAAATCTACAGAAACGTATTTACTGTTCCCACTACCTTCAATCACCATTTACGCATGAATAAATGATTCCTAACAATCATTGTCATGATTTCACACAACTCCAAATTATACGCAACAGTGCATTGCTTAATGGACGAATGGAGCTTGTTGTAAGTAGTAGAGACTGAAAGGTGTAAAATAATCCTACATTCTCATAGAATATACTTTCCCTAAACTCGTCGTCACTGCAGCCAAGTATTACTTATAGTGAGATGTTGTTCACGCACTTGGTTAAGTAGCTTGCCAGTTTTCTAGCCGATCCCAAGCCCGGATAAAGAGGGAGCGCTGGGCGTGGGGCTAGCAACCCCACACCACTTTATCCTTCAAACTGCTAGAGAAACTTCCACACACAGTAAATATATTTAAAATACAAAAACTTCAAATAAAATTCTCATTCTTCGCTCGAATCGGAGAGGCGAAATGACACAGGAAGCTGGTGAAGGCCTTCGGGAAGCCAGTCAGCCGATGTGTCTTCTCTCGATGAAAGCAAGAGTAAGAATGGGTACGTGGAATGTCCGTACGATGTACGAGACAAGGAAGGCTGCCCAGGTAGCCAAAGAAATGCGAAGATATGGTTTGGAAGTCCTGGGAATCTGCAAGAGCAGATGGAATACATGTGCACTGTCAAATTGTCAACTGGAGAGTCAGTAACCTACTCCAGTGTCGTCACTCAGACGAAAACCACGAGCAAACTGAGACAGTGAGCGGCTATCATGATGTCACCAGTGGCAGCCAGAACCCTGAAGTAGTGGGAACCAATCTCCTCATGCAGGATTATGACAGCAAGATTCAACTCAAAAGGAAGGAGGGTCACAATTGTCCAATGCTATGCACAGTGCTGCAAACAACACGGAACAAAAGAAGAAGGAAGATTTTTACAGACAACTACAAACAGAAATGGAGAGCATTCCGAATGGTAACATCAAAATCCTCATGGGTGATATGAATGCCAGCCAAACTGGGAGCAGATAATACAAGAAGAGAACTCATCATGTGTCGACAGGCTCTGGCTAGGAGAAATGAATTAGAACTGAGAATTATTCGCGGACTTATGATCTTTTAACAATTTCGTGCTTGGAGGGAGCGTGTACAGTCACAGGGATATACACAAAGCAACATGGATTTCGCCTGGCGGACATACCACGAACCAAATAGATTTCATCTCAATACTGCTCAAGGAAGTGGAGACGCAGCCTGCTGGATAGAAAGTCGAGAAGGGGAGTAGATGTCGGCTCAGACCATCATCTAGTTCAAAGGACCTTCAAGGTGAAGCTGAAATCCATGAAAACAAACGGAGACAGACCGCAATTCAAGTTCAACATTCAGAAACTGAAGGACAAAAGTGCAAGGGATGTCTTCGCTACAGATCAGATCAGAGCAAAGTCGGACACTACGTGGCATCACTGAGGAAACCTGTGTGGAAGAACCTTGGAACTCTCTGAAAGCGATATTTAAGGAAACGTGTACAGCTGTTCTAGGAAGAAGGAAGACACACGACTAGGAATGACTGTCACCGGACAACTACCTGGTAGCTAAAAGACGAGAGGATAGGAGGATGGTGAAAGAAAAGATGACTCAATGCAAAGATGGACAACAGAAGGAGAAGCTGAGTTTAATGTACACTTCACTGAATAGAGAAGTGAAAAAGAGTGCTAGAAAAAAAAGACAAATCAATGACACACAGAAGACTGAAGCAAAACAGGCAGGCCGCAGGCGAAAGAGACTTCAGGACTCTATATCAGATAACCAAGTCTCTATCCGGGAAGAGATCAACCCAGATGATGAAACCAATAAGAAATGCTCATCAAGGGAACCTGATCACTAAGGAGGAGAAACAAATCAAACAATGGGTTGATCACTTTAAAGGACTCTTGAATCGACTACCACTGACAACTTGCCCAGAAATACGATCAACAGCACGCACAGAACTGCCAGTGGACACCAATCCTCTAACGAAAGGATAAATCGTGAATGTGGTCAAGCTACTGAAGTCCGGGAAGGCAGCAGGACTAGACGGAATTCCCCCACCCCGAAGCACTGAAGACGGCCCCAGAGATTACAGCAGATGTTCTCACTCCATTACTGTAAGAAAGAAGGAAAGGTGCCTACTGATTGGAAGAAGAGCCATCTCGTCTTTGTCAACCTCATTCAACAGCCATGTGACAATGCCGCGTGTCAAGTGATCCACAACGGAAAACTCAGCGAGGCGTTCGAAGTGAAACTTTGTTGGAAATTTTGAATATAGCTTGATTCCACACCGTATTTTGTTACAAGTGTTGAATTTTCCGCATGTGACATCGGTAGCCTAAATTTAGCAGGCCGATCATTGATATCAGGTGTGCATCGGTATGGGATCGAACTTTGGACCATGTGCATGGTCGGCGAGAGTCCTAACGACTGTGCCACCAGGAGTAAGCCAAGGCTGTCTGCTTCTTATCAATGATGATATTCTTAATTCATGAAAAATCCCCAATCGAACATTAATATACAGAAAACCAGTAGTTCAGCGAAGAGTCTCTTTTCGGCGAATTCATTTTCATAGCTGTAAAATCGCAAATATACATGGTATTTTTGTATGTGTGTGTATATTAAATTTGACAAAAGAATATACAATTAATAAGTGCAAATGAATTAGTTGTTGATATATGAGGGTAGTAACAAAGTAATGAGTTTTCACAAACGATTGTTAAAGAAGAGTTAAGTAATAACATGAATAGTTTGATGAAAGCAATGTGCTCCGGGTGTACATGGAAACCAAATAACACATGGAATTACGCAAGAGTTTGAAATAGTTAGAAAAATAAGCATACAAGCAAAAGTTAGGTCAAATCAACAGAGTTGTTACCATGATAGTAGAAGTGGTTGAATAATTTTCTTTTGAAAGCATCGTTCTGGTTCTTCCAACTGAATGGCTAGAGCTTTTGCAATGCAAACAAGACGGAAACGTATTGACTTTGGCAGGTTGTTCTTCACTTTGTAGATTACTTTGAAGAAGGCGTTTGTTGAGATGGAATGACCAGTGGTGACTAGGTGTTGAATTATTGCACTTCTTATACGGCCACTACTTTCTTTCTGCAGCCACGCTGGATAGTGTTCTTTGATCCGTTTTGACAGCATGCACGTCGAACGACCGACGTACCTGGCTTCACATCAACAGGTGAACTGATATATACACATAGAAGTGGTCAGGTGTTGGATCTCGTCCTTTGGGCTTCTGCAGATCAGCGGGCGACTGCAGTACACTACTCTCCATTTTTAAGTGTGATGGACTGGGTTATGCGTCAAACTCTGCATGGGTAGTGAGAAGACAGGAATTCACTGGACCACCGATAAGAAGACTCTAGGAGATCTGCATTTCGCACATTTCGGATGATTTATGTCTAATGTCACACAAACTCGAAGACTTGCAGGTGAAAATCAACAAACTGTCAGAAGAAGCAGGCAGCGAAGACAGGACTCCAGGTGAACACAGAGAGAACGGAGGTTATGAAAATAACCAACCAACAACAACAACAACAGCAGCAACATCCACCGCCAATCACCATCAACGGAAGGAATTTGAAAGAGGTTACTTCATTCACTTATCTAGGGAGCATTGTCTCAACTACAGGAGGAACGGACGAGGATGTCAAATCGAGAATCGGGAAGGCGAGAAATACATTCATCAACCTGAAACCAATCTGGAAATCTTCGTCACTCAGCATCAACAACAAAATTCGCATTTTCAATACAAACGTCAAGTCAGTTCTTCTATACGGATCAGAAACTTGGCAGGTTACAAAGAATATTTCCTACAGGATGCAAACCTTTATCAACAACTGTCTTCGGTCTGTACTGAAGATCAGATGGCCGCCGGAAAGAATCACCAACAAGAAACTATGGGAACAAACAAAAGAAGAACCAATCGCTCAACAAATATGCAGGAGAAAGTGGAGATGGATTGGACACTCGCTGAGGAGGCCACTGGGTGACATCGCGCGTTAGGCCCTCGAGTGGAACCCGAAAGGGAAGCGGCGAGTGGGACGTCCAAGGGTGACATGGAGGAGATCGTGTGAAGAGGAGCTGAAACAGTATGGACTAACATGGACGCAGGTGAAAAGTACAGCAGAAGACAGAAACAAGTGGAGACGTGCAGTTGAAGCCCTATGTTCCACTAGGAACCCAAGGGAACAATAAATAATAATAATAAATGATGTGGATTATAACCGATGTGATGCTCATATGGGATAGAAAATATGTGAATCTATTTTAAGTATCGGACGCCTAGTCAGGATTTCACTCTTACCCATTAATATTAAAATATCGATTTTACTGAATAAAGTCAGTATAATTTAGTTCATAATGCATACATTTGTTATACATGCCAACCTCCGAAATTATGAAGTTTTTAATTTAGTCTAAATAAAAAATAACGTATCTGTTAGATATGTGTTCATAAAAGCGGATACCACATAAAAATCTGACTATATTTAATCACATTAACCTAAAATGAACCATATATTTCTACCACCATAAATTGATACCTGCGGTGAAGGTCATACATAATACAACTATAAAGACATGAATAAGCAAAAAAATGTTAAGTACTTATATTGACCATCTTAAAAATCTTATTATAAAGAATAATAATAATATTTGATTCAATGAAAGAGAAACTGGTAACTAAGATGCACACAACAGACACCTAATTCGAATGTGTAACACTTCAGTGTAGCCGATACACGAAGTTAAAAGAAATTGAGGTCATCTATGCAACAAATGGATCGAATAGCTATACAGTGCACAATAATGAATAGTTTGTGACTAGGATAAGTTCGAATTGGTTGTAAAGACAGTTTCTCATGTCGGTAACATTGGACGATATTTACCTTGTATGCTGAATAATGATAAATGGAAAAATAACAATGGGCAGCCAGAAAAGGGTACAAATTCCTTGTTTAGTAGAAATCGAAAACACAGACGTCAAATTGTGGATAAGTATTTACCAGGCAACATGCATAAATAGACAGGTATTGAGACATATGAAAGGTGAGCATTTTTAACCCATGTAAATGCCTAACACATCAAAATGTTTTTTTAATATTTCAATTACAATAGGAAGCTCTAGCTGTATATTCTTCAGTAGAAGTAGTAAACATAAGTTGGCTAGATGCAAACCTATTCGTTATAAGTTGGAGGTGTCAGTTAATCGGGTAAGGTGCCTGAATGCAAAAAGTTAGTTCAGTTTTGACAAAAATCACTCATACATAATATTGTAAAATCAGAGAAAACAGCCAACCAATAAACTACCCTGGAAATACTGACTAGTAAAGGCGATTACCATCTAAACATAAAAATCCAATCGAAAACCATACAGTTAGTTCGATGATTAATTGAATGTAAATGAATGAATTCAAGTAAATTTCACGCTGTAGATATTATGTAGTCAGTATCAGGATTTACTAGGAAGAAATAAATTTAGTGAAACACTCGAAACTTTGAAAGAGACATTATGATATTCAGTTGTGCAGTCAGAATAATTTCTGAGTACATAAACTTGTATCACTTAAGTTCAAAGTTAGAAGGTAACTACACAAATATTCGAGCTAACTGGTTCCAGATCTCGTATGTTACGTACAAACACGATAACAGTTAGCGTCAGGCAAGCGAGATCGTTACAGTATCTTGTGCTAGAAAATAAAAAAACGGGATTATAATGAAGTGATAACTACTGATACCCTGGGGCAACAAGCCCCTCAAAATCCCGCACTTTTGTACATCTATCCATTCAATATAAGAATGAATAAATGAAAGCAATTATCAACTTTCATAATAATTATAACTGCATTCAAGTGTAATTCACTCACGATATTTGTTTTTCTGCTATTGCTAGTCTATCAGCATCAGGATCGTTGGCGAAAATGATTGTACTATTAATAGAATCTGCATGTTTCATAGCTAAATTGAGCGCAGAACGACCTTCCTCTGGATTAGGATAGTCTACAGTTGGAAATTCTGGATCAGGAGTAATCTTTTACAAAAGAATAAATAAATACAATATTAGACTGCAAAGACTTTGATATTTCATCTTTCTATGTTCAGTTATCTTGTAAAAGTAAACCTTTACTAGTTCATACAATGAAAAAAAATGCTGAGAAGTAAGTGATATATCAACAAAAAACAAGCTGTGTTAAATTTAATATTCCCTCCAATTCAAAAAAATTCAGTTGGAATCTACTATACAGTTAGGTACTACAGACAGATTTTTATTCAGAACAGTCATTGAGATAAATGAACAATCAATTAATACATGCTTCCCTACACATTCGTCTCATCAGCAAGCCAAAGCATTGTAAGTTCTCTACCCAAGTTTTTCCAGTTTGGATTAGTGGTAAATAAACAGCAGTTTAATGATAAAATATCATGCACCAACTTTATTCCTAAATACACCGATTAATCGATACATTCTGTGCATTTTAGTATTATAATTAACCATTGATGTATTTCTTCAGTAGCTTTACATGTTGAGACGTTTTCATGTAATCACAATTATTTTTTAAACCACAGTTAACTATTTCACTGTAATTTAACTACTTTATCTGTAGTTAATATTTGTTATTTCACTTTCTCCATATAGAAAATTATTCGCACTTAACGTTATTTTGATAGGTACATATTATCATTTTATTATTATGATTGCCTTGGGTTCCGAGTGGAACATGGGGATTCAAAAATACATCTCCACTTTGTTCTATTTTCTGCCGTTCTCTGCAGCTGAGTCCACGATTGCCCATAATCTCTCATCTCTTCCTCACACGATCTCCTCCATGTCACCCTCGCACCAACGACCCACTCGTCAATTCCCATCGGGATTCCACTCGAGCGTTGGCCTGCATTGCGCGCGATGTCATTCGACGTTTCCTGAACTTATGCCTAATCCATGTCCACTTTCTCCAACATATTTGTTAAGCGATCGGTTCGTGGTTGGTTTGTTGCCAGAGTTTCTTGTTACTACTTCTTTCTAGCCATTCGATCTTCAGTATGGAGACAGCGAAGGCAGCTGTTGATTAAAGTCTGTAACTTGTTGGAAATCCTTTTCGTGACGCACAGTGCAAGTTTCTGACCCGTTTAGAAGAACCGACAGACTGACTCCACATTTGTGTTGGAAATATAAATCTTGTTGTGTATGCTGGCTGAGTGCAGAAGATTTCCACACTGACTTCAGAGTGATGAAGGTCTGTCTTGTCTTTCCGATCCTAGTTTTGACATCCCCAACCACCATGTCGTCTGTAGTTGAAACGACGCTTCCCAGATAAGCGAAGGAGGTAACCTCTGTGAAATCTCTCCCGTTGATGGTGATTGGTGCTGATTGTCGTTGTTGTTGGCTGGTTATCTTCATCACCTCTGTTTTCTCTGTGTTCACCTGGAGTCCTGTCTTCGCTGCCTGCTTCTTCTGACAGTTTGTTGATTTTCACCTGCAAGTCTTCGAGTTTGTGTGACATTAGACATAAATCATCCGAAATGTGCGAAATGCAGATCTCCTAGAGTCTTCTTATCGGTGGTCCAGTGAATTCCTGTCTTCTCACTACCCATGCAGAGTTTGACGCATAACCCAGTCCACCACAATTAAGAATATCATCGGTGATAAGAAGCAGACAACCTTGTCTTAGTCCTGTATTCACTTGGGACGCCTCTCTGAGTTTTGCGTTGTGGATCACCTGACACGGTGCGCTGTCATACGGATGTTGAATGAGGTTGATAAAGACTTGGGCAGTGCACGCAGCAGTGTTGAAGCAGTTTCCGAATTACTTCTCGGTCAACTCTTTTGATGGCGTTTCGAAGTCGATGAATTTAGGTTACAGGTTTGATTGTCATTCTACGCAAATATAAATTTATTAAGTCCAGAAAATATTTTTTTCGCTTTTAATTTACTAATCAGTGAGGTGTAAAACTCAAATACGGACACTTGTATTCTTGTTTAATAATCTGATGTTGAATGATATTCCTTACTGAATGAAAAATCAATTTATTGTTTCAAATGGATTAGTGCATATAGACAGCAGAGCTACATAAGTATGAGTCTTTAAGACCTCACTTTGAAGGATTATATTAATATTCCCTACATTACATTACTTATTAACAAAAAGAAAACTTGTTGACACATACTTGTTCTGGGACTGGTTTAAGCGGTGGAAAACCGAAAGCTGAGATCAAAGCTTTGACTGCTTCCCAGCCTACACCATGCATAGGTGTATAAACAAAAGGCATCTGACATTTCTGGTTTTCAGATCTAAAAATATGAGGTAGTAGGGGTATGAAAGAGAATAGAAAAATAAAATCATACTATATGTCAATGTGGTTTCAAGTTGCAGATCAACTACACATGTGAGTATAAAAACTGTTATTTACTTTAGAATTACAAGCCACCCCATAGATTCTCAGCACACAACTCTGAACAGAAGTGCGTCAGTTTAAGCCGCCACAATCCTTATAGAACATAAACGTGGAGAAAAGAAAAAAGGCAATTCAAAAGAAATTTAATCAGCAGATATGTACGGTAGAAAGAATAATTATGTAGGGAAGCACGAGGATTTAATGAATTTAGGATATCACAAAGAGTAAATGTATCTGCGCCATTGAGAACGATTATGAGCCGTATTACCAATAGTCTCCAAGTATTGTTTATCAGCGTTTCGTGGACCCCCATTCTACTCCACCCTACGTGACTCAAGCCTGCAATCCAGGAATTCGTGAATTGACACCATATATTGGTTTCACTATCCCTTAGTTCTTTCCAAACTGATCCTATACTGGTCAACATTGCTCGATGAGGAAAGACATAACATGACATTCCTAAAGTGTCCCATTCATCTCAGTCTACGCAGTTTCACAGTCTCATCACTTGACATTCCATACTCTACGCCTGACCATCGTTATTATTCAAAATATCATACCACTTAATACGTGCCAAGAAAAGCATTTCGAATAGCCTGCTACAAACATTCACTAACAGAAGCCTCCAATCGACATTGAAGATCAGATGACCAGAAAGAATAGGCAACAGGAAACTCTTACAACCAACCGACCAACCAAACACCTATCGCCCAACAAATATTCAGAATGAAATGGAGATGGATAGGCCATATCCTGATAAAACCGTTGAGTGACATCATATACGAATCTCTCAAGATGAAGCCGAATGGGAAGCGATGAGTTGAACATGGGTCTGAAGGTGATGTGGAGATGATGTGAGGAGGAGATGAAGACTTGTGAACAACCGTAGAGACATCTAAAATGGAGTGCAGACAACCGGGTGAAGTTTAGATGTACTGTTGAAGCCCTATGTTTTACTTGCAACCCAAGGGAATAATAATAAAGCGGGAGATAGGACGTAAATATCTATGGTCAAAAAAGCTAGCCTCTTCATATCCTCTATTTCAACGGTCAATTCTCACAGTGAACTGCTGTGCAGTACACACTTCATTAGATAGGTATACTGTGATTATAAACATTGTTATCGAAAGGAAAAATAAAATCTTATGAAATTGATAATCAGATAACAACCAGTGTTGTAATGCTGTATTCATTTTTAATTAATATCTGTTAGAGAAGCTATACAATAGTGCTAATCAACAAAATGTTTCAACACTATTAGTAACTACACTTAATGTTGGATGTTAAATATCCATTATCATCTCTAAATTGTTCCTACATCATACCACATTTAAAGATATTAATTTTATGCTTAAAAAATAGCTGAATAATCCTGTCTTCGACTGAACTACTCAGTGAAAGGATATTCGTATGATAGACAAGGTAAGAACTTAGATGCAACTTTCTACAGGGTACTAACATGTATCTAATGCGTTTACAGGGATATCGACCAGTTTACTCCAGTTACTTCATACTGAAGTAGGATGACTTCATAAAAGTAATAATATGAACGAACAAAATTAGCTGATTCAATCCTAGGGCAGAACAGTTGAAGAGAGTTTTGTTAGGCGAATTCAAGAATGAGACAAACATAACATCCACTTTCATCAAGAACTTGTACGAACTTCAAGGTGAACTGTTAATTACATATTAACTTAAACCTTGATTTACATGTCATTGTTTGAATTCATTCAAGTGATGGGACTGCTTTTAGAACGTGGTGACATTACAGAACAAACAAATATAACTTACTCTGTAAAACATAGTTTGCTTTTTTGTAGTTTACAGTAGGTTTCCAAAATTCCAGGCATTGGATCAATGCATAAAGAATTTTTCTCTACAGATTCCAAATTCCACGATGACTCCGAAGGAACTAAACTTTGAAGGATACATTCTGATATACCCTTGTCATGGGGACTGGTTATCTGACATCCATTTGACCAATAAACCTTAAAGACAATTGACAAACTAACACAGCTTACCTTGTAACCGTTATCATCCTTTGGATTATGTGATGCAGTTACCATAACACCTAGAGAAGTCTTGAAATGTGTGACGCCAAATGCCACCAAAGGAGTTGGCAATGCATCTCTAAATAGGTAGACTTTGCAAGCAGCATTAAGAAATACATTAGCAACGATAAACGCCCACCTAAAATCATTGAAGTAATTTGGTTTAAAAAGTAAATGAAAAATTACTTCCTGCTATTGTGGCGAGCATCATAACCTACTATAATTCCATCGGACATTAGATTTGAGAATACTTTTAGTGAATATTTAAGTAATCCCTTCAAGTGGTCAAAGAATACACTTAATTTCGGTTACCTGAGTTGTTTGTATAATTGTTAAATCATTCATCTGAGAAAATCCCGGACCCATTTTTGCTCGTAATCCTGCAATATGTCAGCAAAATTTTATTATGCAAACCAGCAGTTCCAAAAGCCATTCTTTTGAGTAATATCTTTTTTAAATTATCCCATTCTCCTTTATCCTTCATTGACTGAATTTGTGAGCGCGTAACTTCATTCTTCAGTGATGAACAAATAAAACCAGTAAAACACCCACCTTATCATATTTCATCCATTCTTCTACAGCTGTAGCTAGTTTACTGTCCATTTAACTGATCTAAAAAAAGCTTCGTTAATCAGTAAAACCATGTGAAACTAAAATAGTCCTATTAAAAAGTTTCACAATTAAAATTAATGTAAGATAAGTAGTATCCATTATATTGAATTATATTGACTTTCATTGGGTGAAATCATTATTGGACGAAAAACTCTTATAGAGTCATAAGAAAAAACACGTACACAGCAAAAATTTTATTTCCTTTGTTAATTATAAATCACTGTTTTGGCTAAAAGTGCCTTAGAATACGTCTATACGGCATCTTCCATAAATTAGAATTAAAAGAGAAAAACAAGTACAAACAAATTTACTGGCCTTTAGAATGTTAAATAGTCCGAACAATCATATAGTTAAAAAATTATGTAGAGCTTAGTAAAACAAAATATTCACATGACTCAGTAAGACATCGTTAAATTAGCTAATATGATAATTTTAAATAATCGATTTTCCTTTCCAAATATAGAATTAATTATTAAACCATATAGATCTAGAAGATAAGTGTATTTCCCAGCAATTCCATAGGAAAACTAGCAGTGAGTTATACCGCTGGGCATTCCTGGGAATTGGTTTTAATCACTACCCACTACTACATAGATTAATTAATTGTCAGCTGTAACGCGATTATAGAGGAACTACGATATAGCATTGTCTGGCGAAATTTGCCTTCGGAATGACTTATTTAGATTTATCAAAGGAGATACCTGTTTGAAAGATATTTAATAAAGGGACTTTTTCGCAACTGTAACAGATGCAGACAGGAACAAACGAAGATTAATAAACACCATTCTAATGTAGAGCACTGTATCTAAGGCATTTTTATCTTGGCAAAACGTCTTCCTTGTAAAATTATATTGGGAGTACGGGATAAGTGGGAGTTTTAAGTTATGTGAACCGGTCCAGTATGATTAAATAAAATTATTTATAGCATGGGATTGTAATAGGGTTGCAATTTTAACTGTTATTCCAACAGTAAGTGCATAGTGGTGTGAGATATTTAATTTAGAATTAAACAATATGACTTGCAGTAACAAAGTTGAGAATTTAAAGTTGTAACAAAATACAAATATTTCCCAACGAGCAGAAGGATGATATAACTAACGCTTTAACACTTTATTCAGTTGTATGAGAGATAGGGGGAATGTAGATCTTTTGGAGTAGTAATTTTTTTCTTCACACTTTAGACTACTAGAATATCCCCAATGCTTTAATATGATAAGCCTATTGTGACAATGATAAACCTTTATTTACATTCTTGGATATTTTAACATGAAAGGATCATATGAATGTCACGTGCCAACTAGCACGAAACCTAGGTCCAAGGCTTCCTGCCGATTGCCTCCAACTATCTAATATCAAATAACAGGAGATAATTTACAACTGATTGTGAAAAACTAACATTTCCATGTAATAACAGTGGAAGAATTATATCAAAATGCCACGTGAATAATAACTTGAGTAACGTACTTCAGTAATTCAAGGACCGCTTCAGAACCGTATACAATTTTTTAAAGAACAAGTGAACTATGTAAAGCGAAGTAAAGTAAAGCTATACGCAGAGTTTCCCAATGGTTTAAGAATAAATAAGATTTCTGTAACCAGTCAAGTACCTTTTCAGTACTGGTCATTCCATCCCCAAAAAATGCCTCCTTCAAAGTAGTCTACGAAGTGAAGAATAACCTGCCATAGGCGACACGCCTCCGTCTCCTTTGTATTGCTGAAGCTTTAACTGTTCATTTGGAAAAACCGGAGGTATTCCTACAAAGGAAAATTATTCGACCACTTCTACTATCATGGAGGCAACCTTGTTGATTTCTACTGACTTGATGTTTGTGTGCCTGATTTTCTAACTCATAATAACTCTTGTATTTCTTCACAATTCTCACATAATTCCATATCTTCCTTCGTTTCTATATGCATCCTGATCACAACTCACGCATTAGGTTGTTCATCTTATTGTGTAACTCCATTACACTTATTCAACTTCTTTTATGCATTGACTAACATTAACAACTCATCACTTTTGTTGCTGCCCTTTCGTGAAAAAATTATATGTAAATGCGATTGTACAGTTAAAGAAAATGAATTCGTAGAAAGGAACCTCTTCGCTGAACTAAGTGTTTTGTTTTCATTATCGTATGGATGAGGGTTACTCATGAGTATCCAAAGCTGACGATGCAAAGTGATCCAAATCGAATAGATGATTATTATAAAAACGGGTTTAGTTAGTAATGTAATTTTACAGGAATCTACAAGAGGGATATAAAATATTGAAACAGTCCGCCCATTGGATAAGGGCTGTATGCTGAAGGAGAATGGCATTCGACATAAAAGAAAATATTGTCTTTCTTCCCATTAATCCCAGTAATTGACTGAGATCACATAGATGAGTTTATTCGAAGCTTTATTTGAACAAACACAAGCAGGTATGAAATAAAGTAATAATTCCAACATTTCACTCAGCAGTTCAGTTCGAGTTCCTCCATAAAGATGACTTGTCTCAATTTCACGTGATCCATTGGTTCATTTAACAACAGAAGAAATGTTTGGGTGAGGATATTAACAAAGGTATTACAAAAATAAAAATCAAGGTAAATTGAATGTTAGAAAGAAGTTTTGATATCGAGATAAATTTGTGACTGCACAAACGGGAAGTATTAAGGACAAAATTTTTTAAAGAACAACATTTACTATGTCATTCCAATGAGCATTTATTAGGAAATGTAAAAATAAGAATGGAAAATAGAATTTGAAAATAACAAGCATTGAATGACATTTAATTTTTTACATGATCGTTCATTAAGTGGATACATAAATGAATAGTGGAAGTGTTCCGACTGTGTACTGTATATTTGAAGGACAATCCTATCTGGTACTACGTCACTCAGACAGATTGTCCGCAAAATAAAGTGAGCTACCACAACTACCTAATAATGGATAATAAAATGAGGTGGGAGATGACAACGCAGAATGTTTCGCTACGCTGTGGATTTGATTTAAAGTAGGGTAAAATAGGGCGTTAATACACAACAACAACTGAATACGAGGTTATCTCATGTAAGTATGACGAGATTTCTGGAATGATACAGTTCCAGTAGAAGAATGTCCTCCAATCGTACTTCGAGTCCTAGAAAAACTAAGTTTATGCTTTAATGAGCCACAGCGAACTTTTGAGAACTCTATGTTAGCACAGAATTTACTTATTTTTTCAGGCTGTTAATTCAAAACAAAGTTCTCGAAGGAATTTAGTGTTGGTTCCATGTAGTTCAAAATTACTGTTTTGAAGCTGAATGATTAATCTAATCGATAAGAAACAAATGTTTAACCATAAAAATTCGAAATGCAAATCGTAATTACAAAATTCGAAATATCCTAAATTGAACGGTGCCACTGCAGAATACCAATGTGCTTATTTTCATACAGACTGCACTCATTTTTCACAAGTATTACACAACTTATGAATTTCTAATTTCAATATAGTCTACATATTCCTACCTCTCTGTTTTGTATATTATGCACATTAAAACGGAGAGTCGTTGAAACTATCACGTAAATATGTGCAACTGTTGAGGGGAATTCTAAACAAATAAGGGTTATTTAGACAACGGAAATGCTTCCTGTAGATATATCAATACGTATAGCGTCAAAAGTCTAAAATTTTTCAATTCTTCATATTTTATTCCCATTACTGGGGAATTCCAGATTTGTGACAGGCCATAGTGTCATCTGTGTTGATCCTGATTGATAGATCTGGTGGGTATCCACATACTGACTCCGCTCATAAAGATATTTGTAGTGCATCTTAAATCACTGCGACTGCAATGGCCAGTAACTTTATTGACACCTTAAAATGTCACAGGTCGGAAGACGTATTACTAAACAGTAAAGGTCAACAGAGGTTGGAAACTGGTAAGAGTTGGGTGGCCATATTATTATGAGATTTGTTTTTTACTCTAGCCTTGTGTGTAAAAGAGGCTTCAGCAATCTTTGTAGGTCTGTAAGTGTACAGCCTACAACAAACTTTTCACTTATGAAATGTTGCAGTACACTTTGTCAAATATGCTGTTATTCAACCACTATATATATGATGAACACAAGCCACTCTAGCATAGTGTAAAAACACTTAAGCAACTTAAATACTGAATAACCTCTTAGCATTCATCATTACAAACCATCTTTATACCTGAAAGACAAACTCAAATAAGTTCATCATTTACATTCATTTGTGCTGAATCGCTAATCTACGAAGTGGAGTGGTCATCACCTGCTCGCTTAAAAGCCAACTGTTTCCAATTCTCATTAGTCTAACATCTTCCAACTCAAATAGACGGAGCCACAGGAAGAACGGCTACTGTCGTGCAATAATTAGAAACTGAAGAGAAATACCAATAAAATTAGTTTTCACCCATGTCTTTTCAGTCTGCTTTACTTCGAACGATAGAAACCCGACGACTTTAGCTGAGGAAATGACAAATACTTCCTTTATGATGTGACTTCGCTAAATAATTTACCTAAGGTTTTTAAAATAGCCTTCTATCCTTTTTGAATAAACTTGAGATGTTACTCAAGACGTGGTGAACTCGAACGTAAGATTCAAATTAAGAATATCGTACACCATTCTTGATAGTACCTGCAAAATTTGTCTAGTTAAAGACCCTTTTAGAGCTGTTTCAAGTTAGTTAATGTCTATATAATTTATCTTGGTTAGGTAATTACTACCTCTCACTTTGTGCCGCCCATTCCATTAAGAGAACACTGAGATTTAGATATCAGACACATTTACAAAAGACGATGTATGAGATCGTGCAGCCGCATAAACAGAAAGATGAAAAATACTTAACAAATACGTAAGTTTGTTACATATGCTGACTATGATTTATTATTTACTCGTTGTAACTTTATGCGTTTTGGTTCAGTTGTCTACAGGACTAAAAACCTAATAATGTATTATCTTATCACTACATAATTCAACTGTTTGTGAGATATATAACTTCGCATAATGTTCCAGTAGTCTTAATTCTCTAACAGGAAATTGTTGAGCAGTAATTTAGGCGAAATATTTACACCGCTTATCAACAAAAAAATATTTTATTCACTATGAAACCAGATAAATTTTGGTCATATTAAACAAATCCCCCGGTTGTTAACCGCATAACTCTTCCTCTGAATAGTGATTTTCGAATTTGTCTTAATAATTTGACGCGGTTTAAGTACGAAACACCTTAGTAATACAGATAAATGAATGACGAAGCCGGGCAAAAATCAGTGACAAATGAGCCGAGCTTTGACTAACGTACGCTCGACAACAATTATGAGATACCATTTAAAACGTAACTGTGAAAATAATGCTCTCCAGTATTTCGGGAGAAATTCACTTTGGTATTAAGAACTATGCCTACAGAAAACCCTGAGAATTATATCCTTGTTCAAAAGTTTGTGCATAACACGTCCTAACTGTTATGTTCACTTTAAACTGACTGTTTGGAAATCACTTACTTTTATAGGATGAGATGAATTATAATTGCAGTTAATACACAATGCAAGGTGACTGAAGATAATTTAACTTCACATGTTGCTTCCTAAAACCTCTTGCTTCTAGAAATTACGGAATGATTCTCAAACTTAAGGATATATCACTGAATTAAATCCCAATAATTGTCTTCAGTAACTTCGATAGGTACCAAAGATGGTGAAATACAGATTATTTTCAGGAATTTGTGATCATTGTTAGTGCCTTCGGACTCACATAAATTTCATGAGTTACAGAGTTATGTGAACAGTTGAGGAAATGAAAATGTAGATGACAGAGCAATATGATGCAAAAGGCGAGTAATGATAACAACAGAAAAACAGAGTAAATCAAAATCAGTGAGAACTATATGAGCAAGATTTCACTACTTAAGTATATAGGTCAACAATCTAGAGCAAAACTGTCATAATGTGTAGAAGCAAGTAATATGATTCTATGGATAAGTAGTACTAGTCGCATAAGCGTGGGACAGATAATAGAAATTTCTAGCTTAAGATTCAATTTTGGCATATAACAAGCAAAAATGTTAAACTTGCTATAAAAAGTTCGAAAATTATGTGCAAATAAGGCTTTAATAGTTGTTTAGGTCATCTCTGAGGTACCTGGGTTGCTAGGTTCCTGCAAGCAACTTCGGTTGAACAAAATACTAATTCATTAAATATAAAACCATCAATTTCATGTGTATATTTGCAGTTCAGCCCCCAAAGAAATTGATGTGTGAATAAAAACGATATGAAGGACGGGAACAGTCTGAAAATATGTTGTTTTTCTGATAATTTGCATCGGTAACAATATAATTTGTTATGGATTGACTACTGTGCTGTTTCTTTATTAATAAAATATGATTTTACTTTCTCACACTAAATAATCTCAGTTTCCAGTAAAGTAATTGATAAAATGGAGAAAGCTCGAAAAATAAGAAACATACCGCAACGTCAGATTCAGATTGTGACCAAATGAGATCTCACGGCCTTGAAATTGCCAATATGTCACTTCCAACATTGTTGAATGTCACCAATAACACCATTGAAAATTAACAGTTTATTGTGGTCTTAAGTCTGTGTTTTGAAGGGGAATTCTTTTATAGTACCTCTTAAGCTAGGCGCTAAGTTTCTTGCACTATTTTCCTCTGTTTGGCAACCTGATGTATCCCATATAATTCTCACAAGCTAACGAAATCCGGACTTATTGATTTGCTTCCACCCCTCAATAGTGAGGAGATATTCTTTGGTCATCACTGGGGTTCAGTACTTTCACCCAACCACCTGTTTTCTGGGGCTGTATCGGTCCTCTTGTTCACAGTAAGTATGGCTGAATTTAATGGGTGATTTGTGGTTTGTATTGAGACTACGGTGGTGGCAATCGTCCTCCAGTCGGTGGCCTGATGAGGTCAACGAGAATAAGAAAACAGCAGTATTTATTCAGATAAGGAGAAAAAATTTAACATACAAATCGGTATAAATTGAAACAGGGTGAAATTTTTTGAGGGCTCTATGGAAGCAACTGGAAAATTGTTAATTCCAGCCTAGTAGAAAATCATTAATAAAGTTACATTATACAGGTATTACATAACAGTCTGGCTGGGTTTTACAGATGCCTAGATGCGGCCTGTATATTGCTGTGAGATTACTGCAGCGTCATTTGTAAGCTTACCATTGGTAGTACTCTAGTGGCGGCTGCTAACAAGGTGTTCGGCGGCTTCAAGCCCCTAGTTTAGGCCTCCGTGATTGGCCGTCTTCTGTGCAATGCCACGACAAAACTTTTGATGAACCGACAGCATGATTACTTTGCGTCGTGTACATTGATGCTTGGGACATTGTGAGGAGTGACCAGGTCTCTCTTTAACTAGAGATAGTCAGGGGTGGATAGACGCATCATCTTTTCACACAATCTGTGTCTTTTATGAGAAGCTGGCGTCTGCTTAAAGGGAGAAATTGTCAATGATATGTTGGCCTTGATATAGCAAAGCATTAACTCCTCAAATTTTCACACGAAGGACTTTGTTGTGAGTGCAGCCAGCTGTATACGCATGGAGGTTTGGATGGCATCTGCCCTCGACAACTCTGCCATATAGTCTGCTTTTATACTTAACTTACTATTTAGGTAGGGGCTTCTGTTATGCTCTGATTATTTGTAGGACAAGCACCAGCTAAAGGAGCTGAAAGTCAGCATGAGCAGTTTTCTGATGCGTAGTTCAAGCATTTCGCAGTATGTGGGTATATAAGGACCTCCTAATCTTCCAAGGGACTTAGATGTGTCTGCAGGATGCTCGAATAGTATACACTTGTTACATCCCTTCCAGAGGAAAAAAGGTTAATGTCTCCATATCGGAGACTCACTGAGCGACCAAGAGTGAACAGATAGGGAAAGTGCAAGAAACCATCGGACATCCCCTTACGAAACCACACGGTCAACGATACTCCAGGATGAGGGGACATAACTAACTCACATCTGGAACTCCATCCTATGAAGTAATTTCATGATCTATAAAACTGGCACACTGTCACTGTCAGTTCGATTTGTATGATGAGGAGGATCTCATGTTGAATGGACTCGAATGTCTTCTCAAAATCGAGGAAGGTCATTTAAACTTGGAGATTCATGTTCCTAAACAACGTGCCGTCGTTCCACGTAGACAACAGAATCCAATTCTTCTGCAGTCATGTTGCGTTTCATACAGTGTATTTTCTTATATGGTTGAAGGATGGTATTTCCATTACACTCAACACTACCAGAGGTGGTCCTATACGTCTCCGAAAGTCAAAGTTTTCTCATGCTCCACCACTGACAGTACGACTAGAGATGATTTGCTTTCGCTGATGAAAGGCCTTCTGTGAATCTGTAACAATATGACTGTACACCTTTTTGTTGGATGTTAAAATTAGCGACATTGCACATGACTTTTGTTTAAAACGATTAATGTTGAAATATATATGTAACTTCCAGGTAAAATCTAACATACAGTGTACTGTTGGTCGCTTCATCTTCTCAGAGGTCTACACTGTCTACTTGCTTCATTCATAACCGTGTTGTATACTTTTGATTTTTGCAGGATCCTCTTATCCTCATCCGAAGGCAGTTCTATAATCGGTACACAGCTTCTACCGGTAATAATAATAATAATTAATAATTGTTTTTGCTTTATTCCAAAAACAGTATTAATGATACAGCAAGGAATTTTCAGCATTCAGTACAGTATTGCATCTAATTTACTCAAAAACGACAACAACAAACAAAAAAATAGATAAACGGAATAATTAATACATAATAATGATAACAAAACGTTTTTATAGGAGCTATGTAGCAATTACAGTATGCGATAAGGAGAAAAATATAAAATTATAGTAATAATAGTAATAACAACTAAAATAAAAATAGCAAAGTTATAATTAAACGATAGAAAGGGTGACACCATAGAATTACAGAAAGATGAACAATGAAAGGGTCGATTCACTATGCTAATTACATAGTAACTTATATGTTTCACGTCTAACAGTGTCTTCATCACATAAAATACGGGCTAAGTACGGTATTGTAGAATTTTTGTACTTAGTGGTACGAGCATATAATTTCTTATATTGACTTCTCGTTCTACCTGATGAGATACAAGGGGATAATTGTGAATAAAGAGGGTGCAGAGGGTCTGACAGTACGGCCTTTGCCCAATTTTTACAGGAGTTTACGTGTCTCTCGACTATGGTATTGGCGAGATCACGCAGTGGCAAACCACAAGCCCTACTCACAGCATTTAATACCCTTCGTAATACGGCATAGTCTTTTTTAAGAAGCCCAGGGAAGATTAATGGAGAACAATAAAGTAAAATGGGTAAAATACAGGAGTTTAAAAATCGCAGAACTAAAGGTTGGCTGATACCTTGTTGTCTTAACTTTTTAATGTAGAAGGTAAGACGAAACATTTTCTTAGAGACCAATAAAATGTGAGATGACCATGAAAGGTCCGAGGAAAGAACTAATCCAAGGTATTTAATGCTTGATTTGGTTTCAATTTCTGTACCATCTATGCTACAGGCATCATGGGAACTAACTAGTTCATGTATGTCACGTCGATGGTTGAAGGTAAAGTTAACTGCCTGACATTTGGAAGGATTTAACATAAGACCATTTGACTTAGACCACATGCTGATGTCCAACAGAAAGCTATTAAGTTTGGAGCAGTCAGACTCGGAAGTGATAGGCAGTGATACAGTCAGATCATCAGCATATTTGACAAAATTGGTTTCGTTTAAATGTGGCAGGTCATGTAAGAAGAAAGAAAAAAGAAAGGGAGAGAGGACGGCACCTTGAGGAACACCGGCTTTTGTAAGCAAAGCAGAAGAAGATTTGCCATTATATGCAGTATACTGCATTCTATCAGAAAAATAAGAATGCAACCAACTCTTAGCCCAGGATGCTGTGTGCGTCAAGGAGAGCTTATTTAATAAAAGGCCCCTAGGTACAGAGTCAAACGCAGATGTGTAGTCTAGGAAAGCACCACGAACATATTTGGCACCTTTGTCTAAACAAGAAACAACATTATGATATAAGACAACCGCAGCATCCAAGGTACTTCTACCATGTTTATATGCAAATTGCTTAGGGTCATTAAAAGCTTTCAATGAAGGTTCAAGACGAAGTAAAAGTAGTTTTTCCATCAATTTTAAAAAAGGAGAAGTAATTGCAATAGGCCTAAATTTACTATCGGTACCAGAAGATTGTTTTGGTAAAGGGACAATTTTAATGTTTTTCCATGCAGAAGGTAGAACATTACTGGAAAAGGAAGCATTAAAAATATTAGTAAGAGGGTAACACAAAATATCAGCACAGTTCCTGAGGACAATGGCAGGTACGCCATCAGGACCAAGGCTTTGGGAAGGCTTAAGAGAACGGAGACATTTAAGCACATCAAGGGTATTAAAACCACTAAAATTATTGTCTATGTGATTTGTATCATTAGGAAGGATATCGTCAGAGGAGCGTATAAAAGACTTATTAAGATTATTAACATTAAGAGATTGTACAGAATTACACCGCTTACCGCTAGTTATTTCTTTAAAAAGTTTCCATAAACTAGAAGGGGTTTTACATGACAAAAATCTTTGGTTGTATAAAACATTTAGTCTGTGCATTTCGAGTTTTATCAGAGGATTTAGCTTTTTTACACCTGACTTATCATTTGTTTTGAACAACAGTTCTTTATCTCTACGGAGCTTTTTGAGATATGGAGAAGAGAAACGGTCAAAACGAGTGAATAATGTTTCTTTAGGACAACATATTTCGAAACAGAATTTAAGATAATCTGTGGTGTTTGTGGTTGTGTCATTTAATGTTTGTTCTGTAAATAGGTCCCAGTTAGTATCTATCAACATGCATCTGAGTTTGCTTAGATTATCTTGTGAGTAGCATCTCCGTTGAAATTTACTGTAGAGGTGAGAGAAGACACGTTTGTGTGATTTGGAATATATTTTAGGCAGTACACGTATGATGCAGTGGTCAGAGTTCAATACAGGAGCACGTTTGCGAGCTTCATATATACCAACATCATTGATGAATACTAGATCTAGTGTTTTTTCGAGACGGGTAGCAAAGTTAACAATATTGTCATGGCCAAGTGATATAAGGAAGGAGTGATCACAAGAGTTAAAATCGCCAGTCACTATTGATAAAGAGTTCTCGAAACAAGCTGCAGCAAAAGCGGTGAATTCATCTGCGAACATAGATAAATCCGATATGGTACAGCCAGGAGAGACATAAACATTAGAAATATAAATGAATTTGTATTTTGACAATTGTCTCGGGCGACACCTGACAGTGATGCAATCAATGTAGTCATTCGAGAATTTGAAACAAACATTGTTAGAAATAGACCATTTTGAGTGAATAAATGTAGCTACTCCTCCGCCGTATTTTTTCTTGGAACAAACACGGTCTTGTCGGAATACATTAAAATCATTTAAAGATACTATATTGCCATCATATAAGTCATGAAGCCAGGTTTCTTGTAGAGTTACAATACCAGTATTATGATAAGTTTCGGACAACAACAGGGACTGAAAATCCAAAATTTTGTTAGGCAGTGACCGACAGTTCGTACTAACGATAACCGGAACAGTAGTTTGATGTATGGGTGTAGATTTTAAAGCACGTTGCCAACCACCATGGTGCTTTTTCTTGAGTTTATTGCAAATATGAAAGTTTTTAGGTTTTAAGCATTTTATATAATCCCGAGAGTGAATGATACGGTTAGAATGCATAATTTTAAATGTAAACACCAACAAAATATGAGTAAATAGATGCAAAATGTACATGGAATATGGTAGCCCAAAATGTTCAAACAGGCCGCCAAGGTCAAGGTCGTACGACTCCAGCAGTGAACGCTTCTGAGGATTATACTAATAAGTTGTAACCGCAGACTTTAACTGTATATCCAAGTAACCGTTTAACTAATATAACTCGTTACTGTATTTTTTGTAATATATTGTTACACTATCATCTCATTAACTTGGATTTTTATTCGCACACTTGATGTTATTGAGCTCGCTAGACAATGCCTTACAAATATGCTGTTTGATAGACTTATGACATTTGGGATTATAAAAAGCTTTTGTACGATACTCTAAGACAGATGGATGTCACCACAACGTGAGATTTGTATGAAGTGAGTCCCCAAATTTGACGCGTCCACCTGTAGAGCCTCTTTACCACGGTGTGCAATAGTCACTCAGATGGAATCAGTAAGTGTAGAGTTTGGAAAAATAGATAAGGTAGCTGAGGAATTCAGAAGGACAAGAAGTGTAACCAAGAAGAAACTATATCTTCTTTACAATCTGTAGATTTTCTCTTGACTATTGGATAACAAGCATCTCACTGTGCTTGGCCAGGTATTACCGCCATTGATCTTCTACAGTACAACGGGTCATCTCCTGTAGTTTGAATACTTATTCTTGTAGAAAAGCCGATTTCTAAACGCCTCTTATTTGTTGAAGCCAGAAAATGCATGCAAATTGAAATAAATGGATGAAAGTTCCAGGTGCTTACCGACAAAATCGTAGAAAGTTCAGCTTAAAATGATTTCTTCTCGCTCCAAACTTCAACATTGCAAGAGTCCCCTATATTTTCGCGCGCGCTATGATCAGTTTAGTACTTAGGAAATCCCCTGGGGTATCAAGAAACGTTCTTAGTTCTGTTTAACCCCAGCCATTTCCACTTCAGTGTTCGATCAGTTTATCTGTGTAAATTGATTTATACTGAGGACAAGTAGATTTTCAGCAGGCAAGAGTGATATAGCCGTGTTGTTTTGTGATTGTGTATTACCATATTCTCCATATGTTATCGTCAATAACTACATCCTCGAACAGCCGTAAGTTTTATATTCCCCCCTCGCTATTCTTGGTGGTGTTAGGAGCGGCCTGGATACAGGGTCTAGCCGGTCAAGCTAAAGCGTGGGCAAGTAATTTAGTCAAAACCAAGGTCTAGAAGGACAGACGGCTGTACAACAACTATGAGTCGTTGAAGACAAGCAGAAACGAACTCTGTTCCATTCAAGCTGCATAAATAACCTCCTAGAAGTCTCTGTTCACGCTAAACTTTCATTTTGAATAATAGTACGAAATGGGCTTTTCTCTGTAACCAGATTTATGGTTAATTATGATACATTGTCACTGGTGGGTGGACTTATTCATTAGAACCTATTCATTCATCAGTAGGGATGATCACTGCGTGGACCTTGAGGCACCAAGAAAAAGTCTAATTTCACGAAAGTGAGCTCCACTGTAATACATGCGCTGACGGGAATTATTTCACTGCAAGGGCATGTAAAATACTAGATGAAACGTTGCGATTGCATAGAACCTGACACAAAATTTTAGTTTAGTGGTATTCTATGAGTAAATGGTCACTACTGTAAATCCAGTCCAATTCGTTTGATGTCATCACTCACTTTCTTTTTTGACATAGTTTTCATGGTGACATTTAACAGGCTTCGGTCAATATTTACTTGCGCGGTTGGTTTCCTGTGTAAAAGTTCATAGGTGATGCGTTGAAGATTCCAGCAGCAGACAGTTTTTAGTTCCTGAGCTGTCAAAATCGTGCAGGGCGGTTGTGGGTCCTATCGTTATCCACATGAAAGCACTCAGTAGACACCGCCCTGGAGGTTTCACGGCGTAAAAGACAACGTTTTGACACCATGTTGGGTTCAGGAGTTTAAGGAATGGCGGATACACTTTCACGGATGCTGTTTGTTCGGTAACGAAAAGGTGATGCTACTACTGCATGTTCATGGAAGTGTACCTAACGGGGTATGTAGGTGTGGGTACTTTTGGATGCAACCCTATGTTCAGTCTAGGTACGCTAGAATCATCCTTTAGTTTCATTGCAAAGCATGTTTATATAAGCTTGAAAATGGGGTCTGTTGCCATTGCTATTCCTTTGGGGTTATGACTACTCTTTAAAATGTCATGAAATTTGAGCTTCTGGTCTATTCATACCCGAATTGTTGAAAATGGCAGCACCAAACTTCTGGACAACCTTGGTCTCTTCATTAACTCGTGAGCTGATTAATTTACCCACCTGAATGCAGATTTCAAGGAATTTTTCCGGGAAAATTAATAAAATAAGTTAAACGAAGATTGTTTCGATGGAAAGTTGTCTACAAAAAGCGGAAATGCAAATATTCTAGGATACTCCACTAAATGGTCGGCCCGCGAAGTTTGAGCTACCGACGTCACATGCTGAAAATTCCATACCTGCACCAAAAATACGGTGTGGAATCAAGCTGTAATCAAAAAATATTGGTTTAAGTCTAAATTTTAATCGTTAATATACGTATAGTCAGTCAACGTACAAAAGGCTGCGTTATAATATAATATATATTTATTCCTGTTTATGCAGGAACATACCAGTTGTACAGGCATGGATAAGTTATTATATAAATTACACATTTAGATGTATGGTGAATTTACAGTTTGGTTGTTCTTTCTGACATTAGAGTCAGTCGGAACAGTCTGCCAAATAGTCTGTTTGTGTAACACATAAAGAGATATAGAAACATTGTCTTCGCATTAACAAAAACCCAGACATCAGATGAATGTAATACAAATATCTGGGAAAAAATGCTTGAAGTCAATTCTCCTATATAACTTTGTTGTGAACGGCATCCTTGACTTAATGTTTATTGATGTATTATGTTGAGACCAGTGATATATTTATTCTATTTTTTTCAGCAGTCTTATCGTAGTTTTATAACAGGAAAGAAATTTCTTCGTGGATACGGTCATGTTGGATTGTTTTACTGCATGGAATGGGGCCGAGGTCGATTCCAGAACTCTCCATTGGCGCCATTTGTGTCTTCATGACAGACTGTACACGTAAGTTGAGTAAGACATTGTAAACTGTTTGAGACCAGTTGCTTCTTTATTTTAGATCAAGAATACTCCTTGTACAGAATGTTGGCCAGCGTCTTCAAATGGTAGCATGGGGTAGATCATGGAATTTGAGTGGTTAAGATGTAAATGGTCTGGAGCCCAGCTTCATTTCAGCTTAAATGTAGGGTTGTTCAACCTCGACCATAAGGTAACTATAAGATTAGGCTCAGCAGCAGAACACCAGAAAAAGAAAGTATGTGAACATCAAATGAACATTAATGTCTTATGCATATATAAATGTTTATCTCAATTGTATATCACTATATAGTAAACATTACCTATATCCTAGTTGTTTTTTCATGTATTTTTGCGAAGTCTTAGAGTTTATTTAGTGTCATAATATACGTATTATACACATAATATAGTGTTATAATAGCTGATGCGTTTTAGAACTAAGTGGTGCGGTCTGGTTGAGATAGTCATTGAGATGAAACAGTTTATATAGCAAGCGTATGAAGGTTATAATAGAGTGACAGGTCCTTATTTCTAAGGGTAAACTGTTCCAGATCTTAGAATACATGAATATGAAGAAGTTTACATGGTGTGCTGTTTTACAGCTTTTCCTAGATACTGTGCATGTTTGGTTACGAAGGTTGTAAGAGCCTTCCGGTGAGAACTGTATCTCCTTGCTGTCTGAGAATGATATTTTATGCAAGACTTTAAAGAAGAATGTTAGATTAATGCTCAGTCGTCTCATCCAGAGTGGGTCGATACCTAGAGTTATACACCTTGATGTGTAGTCCTTTTCGCAGTCAAATCCTAGAAGTTTAGGCGTGAAGTATCGTTGGACACTTTCTATTTTAAGTCAGTCACGTACGCGAGTGCTGCTGAGAATAAATGGACAATATTCTAGTAGTTGTCTGACAATACAAGTTTCGCTTCGTAGTTGTGGAAATTCCTGAGTATGCATCCTAAGAGCATCCTCGACTTACGCGTCTGCGTTGCCACTTGCTCAGAAAATGTCAGGTCACTAGAGTACCTGAGTCCTAGGTCAACAACACTTTGGAGTTTAGGCAAGTCAAGTACCAGTTTGATATTTATTGAGGGTGCACCGAAACAGATCCAACCACTTTTTGTAAGGTTGAATTTTAGGTTCCATTTGGAGGACCATGCAGTTACTCCACCTAGTTCTTTCTGAACAGCTTTCTGAAAGTATCCTAAGTCATCACAGTGGAATGTGTAAGCTACTTTAAGATCATCTGCAAAGATGAACGGTTTACCAAGCGAGAAACAGCTGCATATGTCGTTGACATATAGAGTGAATAGGAGGGGGCCTAAGACGCTACCTTGAACTACTCCAGAAGTGACTGGACTAGGTTCAGAGTCTAACTACTTGGGACCTATTGTTAAGGAATGATTCAAGCCATCCTAATAATGGGTTACGTATTCCTAAGGAGTTCAGCTTATTTATTAGAAGCAAATGGTCAACGCGGTCGAAGGCTTTGCAGATGTCGAAGTAGATGACTAGTACTAGTTGTTGTTTGTCTCGGCTACTAGTTATATAGTTAAAGAAGTCAAGGTGACATGTCATGCATGATCTCGATTTTAGGAATCCATGTTGGTTGGGACTTACTATATTGCAGCTGAGCATATGTTTGAGAATATCACCTCTAACTATTTTTAAATAATTCTAGATGCTATGGGTTTAATATTGATTGGCCTATATTTGTTGACTTCAGTTTTCGATCCGCATTTGTGTTCGGGTATTATAAATGTGGTTTTCCATTTATCTGGATAGGTTTGGCTTTCTAGGGACATTGTAAAGTTCTTAAGTAATAAAAAGGAAATGTCAGAACCACCGTGTTTATAAAAATACGATGGCATGCCATCAATGCCAGCACTACTAGAGCTTTTAAGAGTTTTAATGGCTTGGTTAATATTAGAATAAGTGAAATGAACTGCACTGATTTGTTTCAGCGCTGAAGAAGAAGGGAGTTCCATTGTAGATTGTTAACCGAAAAGTGGGCTTATGGGCTTGAGGTAGATAGCTGAAAACGTCTCGTTAAACATTTCACACATGTCTGCATGGTTGCTGTATAGTTTACCCTTGTTTATAAGGACAGGAATTTTATGGCTTGGGCGATTCATTCGTTTCTTTAGGATTTCTGTGCTGGCTAGTGCGGTGCATTCTTCATTTCTCATATGCAAGTCATGAGTTTTTGAGATGAAGTTAAGAGTACTAACTATTGATCCTAGTGTACTAAAGTCGTGTCGTCTGAAGTAACTTGTTGACATTCTTTTCAGTTTAGAGCGATCTTTTGGTGGAATAAATTGCTTCTTGAATTTTGAGACTTTTACTGTTTGCAATGGATTCACAGCGTCTAGGCATGTGTTTGACTTATATTAAAAGATGTCTAGAGCTTTAGAGAGGTTATCAGTATAGAAGTACTCTCTCCATTCTGAGGATCTTAACACTGATTTCACTAGAGTCCAGTCTGCCTTACTGTAGTTCCTGTAAGTTATTTGTTGTTAAGTAGGGGTATGGGCTGCATTGCTACTTGACGGAAGTGGCAGTGCACACAGCACTGTTTTGTGGTCATTCCCTGAAAACTCAGAACCTACTAGGGTAGAAAGGGGGCTTATATTGTGACAGAAGATTAAGTCTAATACGTTATTACCTCTTGTAGGGGTAGTGACGGTTTTTTTCCAGCCAAGTATATCCAGTGTGCCTAAGAACTTATCAAATTTAGTTGGGCCTCTGGGTATATCCCAGTTGATTTCAGAAAAGTTAAAGTCTCCACATAGAATCTTATGATCGTAGTGTAGGGTGGATAATTGTTCCAGAGTATTAATAAGTTGGGTCTCGTAATTACTAAAGGTGCCAGGTGCTCTGTAGTTCAATTAATACTATTGAGTTATTTAAGTGTACGTTAACCCATAGAGTCTCAGGCATGTTAAGTGTGCTATTTTCTACAGTAAGTGCATTCAGAAAGTACATGAGACAGCCACCTCCCTTACCACCTTCCCTGTCACACCGAAAGTGTGTGTAGTTATCTAAGCTTATCTCTTCATCCAGACCCTATGTTAAGAGGAGTTTCAGCATCATGCTCACCTATGTCTGTCGAGTTGGTGTGTGCTGTTTTCGGTGAAGAATTAAGCGTTGGAGTACTGGATGTGCTATAGGCTAAGGCATTTTTATTTTTAGTTAAGCTAGAAACGTGGGTAGGGATCTTTATTTGACCTAAACTTGTGCATGTATCAAGTGTGCTTAATGGATTCGGGTGCACTTAACTGTTCTTGTATTCATGCAAGGGGGAGCCAGCACTAGCGGTTTAGGAGTGTTAACATCCCTACCAGCTGTTTTTTCAACGCTGACAGGGACGTAGGGGATAAAAAATGATTGGGACCTAGTGATGACCATGGTTTATTATTCCACCTATTGTTTGGTACTGGCTGTGTCCTTGTATGGGTTTCGTGTGCACTGCATTGTGGGTTAGTTCCCAGCAGACTTGTACCATATATCCGATCAAAATTTATTCGTGTGCCGTACTGTGAATACCCTGAGTTGTTGGTGGTCGAGCTCTGACTATTGCCGCTTGTACTATTGAGGGTGACATTGTTGTGACGTTGGTTATTAGTGTGTGCCATGGTGCTATTTCGCACGTTGTGAGTGCTAATACTATTGACCGTTGGAAGTGTGGGCCTATTTATACTGCCAATGTTGTTGTTGGCATGATTTGGGGGCATATTTTCCTTTTTTACCAATGGACTTATGGCTAGGAGAGGACAGTGTCGACTTTCGGGGGCCCTTGACTTTTTTCTGGGATTATTTAGTGACACGTCTATATCTATGGCGATAGGTGGTATGGTTTCATTAGCTATTTGATTACAATTTAGTGGCCTTTCGGCTGGTGTTGCACTCTGAGGGGATAATTCTGTGTGGTTTGAGAGGGGTGGTGCGGTGGATTCCACGGTGTCTCTCAAAGGGTTGGGTAAAATGGCTGCTTGCAATGTCCTATTATTTATTCCACAATTAGGCTTAGTGAGATAATTGTATGTGCGCCTTTCTGTGACTGTCTTGTCCACCGCAACCTTTATTAGTTTGTAATTTCTGGCTTGCGATAGGGTGTGTTGGGAGTGGATGAAATTTCTAGCCTCTTCTGGTGTTTCGAACTGAAAACGAATAGGACAACACTTTTCATGTTGACTCTTCTTCAGCCTGTAGCACTTAGTCTTGGAGTTGGGCATTTTCGCCTCACTAAGTAAGATGCGCTGTACCCTTTTTAGTGCCTCATTGTCCGGAACTTTGTAGACAATCGCACTCAGTTTGCGTCGAGTCGTTTTGTTACTTCTGTAGCAACAAAGTTAATGAGGCTATCTACCTTAGATACTGATTCTGTGTCAAGTTTGTTAAGGTTTACAGTTCTCATGAGGATAGTTAGAGGTGTCAGTTCACAGACCTGCGATCTGATATCGCTGATCTGATCTGATAGTTTGGATATTTTAGTATTGGTTTCAGAAATTCCAGGATTTACTGACTTACTGTTTTTTAATTCCCTTAACTCGGCCTTAAGTTTTCCTATAGAAAACTTTAGAAGTTCTATTTCTGAAGATAGTACCGAAACAGAGCTTGAAGGCTGGAGTTTTTCGATAGGCACATAAGGTGTAGGGAGGGGTTCTGTATGAGCGGAGGGCACTGAATTTTTAGGAGTAGTGCTAATACTAGCTGTCAGTACAGTTTTATCCTCAGTTTCAGCTCGACGCTTACGACATACAAGTGAGTTATGTGGCTTACTATAACCGTCTGTAGGGAGTGTGTCGCTTGATATAGCAATCAGGGACGTAAAATTAGTCATCAAATTTACAGGGGATTGAGTTCGTTGCTTTTTACTTTGATTAACCATAACTATTTGATATGAGAGTTAATGGTTACAGGTATAGAAGTAGTATAGTACTTGTGTAAGGATTACAAGATAAATTTTATGTAACGGATCACGCAAAAATGTAACGCAAACGTTGAACGTACCGCGTTAATAATATTAGTTATCTAATATTCATTACTGTCCAACTACATTGGTTAAGTGAACAGTTAGTTATCAGTGAGTGAAGGAACCCGAATATATCAAGAATCCCGAACTAAATAACACTGATATTAAAGGTGATGCTAAAAGTAGTAACAATAATAATAATATTAAAACGAGTAAAGATTGTGGTAGTCATAAGATATTTTAAACTGATCAGAAATAGTAATGACAAGTGGTAAAATAAAATTTAGGATAAAATATTAGTAAAAATAACGATTGACAGGTTATACACATTACCATGGTATATTCAGAGAGATCACCATTTGCTTCTGTATATAGAGACCAGTACTGTTGACCTTTTTGTGGCGATATAAAACCGGAGGGACTTTTTGAGTCGCTTGATAACCTTCTCATCAGGTTTCACAGATTTTGTTGGATTCTAGTCATAATGATTTTCCACTTTATGGCAAAGAATACACAATTGCGTTCATTCAGATTTTTATACACGTTAACCACCAGAACGGCTGATGGAAGATTTTGCGTCAGAAGCTGTGATCACTGTAGTTATTTTGTCCGGTAGTTGTGTAAATTAAGTTGTTTTATTGTATCAAGGAACTCTGTGTAAGCTGACGTGGTGTGATCCGAGCCACAGAAACCCATCTTTGCGTTCTGCTGTTTAGCTAACTAAGACTTCCTGAGCTACGCACACTTCCGAAGATAGCTAAAAGGCATTTGTTTTCGATAAAGTCTGTGGTATCATTCAGCGATAATATTATATAATAGACTCAGAATTACCTCAGCAGTGTCATTAGGCAGCTATGCAGATCACAGGATCCCCAATTATAAAATCACCACTATAAGACAACATTATTTGACCAAAACCAACTTGAGGAAGTACCTGAGAATCAAGTAGAACATTCTCAACCTGCTGTGATCAAAATTCTGTCAGCAAGAATATCATACCAAACTGTTATGTATGTGAATATTAGGACCTTGTAGACTACGAGCGAATCTAACTAATGCGCTGGCTAATCTGTCCAAATCGCACGTCAACAACAACAATACCGCCGGGCACGCAAGACAAATAAAAGAGAAGACTGGACGTTGATACGAGAGCTTTTACTGTCTCTAACAACAGTCGAAATGTTAAACAACAACTCCTTATTTATACAGCTAGGAAAAATCAATGTCACATTCTAAAAATATTAACAAACCATGGGAATTCAGTAATTTAAATCAATAATCACGCAGATGCGTGAAATCAATGATTATGCTAGTGTGGGAAATAAATACTGAATATTAATGATTCACCTGTGTATATATTACAAACAATTCCTGAAAACGTTCCAAGGTAGAAACCCACACAGCCAGCCTCGAATTCATTCTAACAAAACCACAATCATACAGACAACACATTACCTACAACATCACACAACCTCAAAGAGAAAAATTTAAATTGGAAATTAGACAAGAACAAAGACAAGCAAGAAGGTGTGTGTCAACAGGTGGCAAGCGCAAGTCAGAATAATTACATATAGCCTAGAAATAAAGAGGATAACAATTACAAAATCAGCTGAAATATCCAAATTGGTGTCAATATTGTTAAAACAGAAAAAAGTCTCTTCTTACACTTTATAATACCCTTTAATAAATTCTATCGTGACTGTTTATTTGCTTCTGAGGCACAGGGGATACAGCAGTACGCTTGTGAGCCCACCATAACTTACATCTGTGGGTCCTCAGCTCCTGCGAGAAGCGTAAGTCTTCGTGCATCCTTTTTGCAACATCTTTCGTGCTCAAAGGAACAAAATATGTAGGAAGATTCACAAGGTCCATAGTCATTGAGTGAGCGTGTGTTATCCGTTATTGCGTAGTAAAATTCGATGATGGAATGCAAGAAGACTATATCCAGGCAAGAGAGCAATAAATTCAAACTTATCTCGGGTAAACTGGTGCCAAATATTGATACGGTTAGACAAAGACGAGCTACCCAACCTAGAAAACCATCAGGCGACGTTGATGACGAAAGTAAATGGGAAATTTGTTCACACGATGGAAGCACATCATCATTTGTTAACTACAAATCGTCCACATCTAATATACCCATGTGTTGTTCAATCGATATATACGATATAGGTTCTTGATCAGGTGTCACATCGGACTTTTCAATTTTAACAGTCTGGTTTCATGATACAAAATGTATACTATCAATCTGTTGGTTCTGGAAAGGCTAAATGTCAAATAACTTTACTAGAATCATGATGTTTATCTAATAATGGCAAGTGATAATACAGCAAATAATTCCAGATGAAATCTGTATCCCAAGTGAAGTTTTATTGTATTGCTTCACACAGTTATAAATAACTTGGAATATTTTAAGTGTTCGTCCGAGAATTGATATCAGCATCAAAAACAGATGAGATACGCTGTCGTTAAAGGTGATGATTGATCTCTTCGTGGTGTGGAGGGTTATCAGGATGAACATGGTCATTAGTCAGAAATTTATCTTGTAATTCTTGATAGATGGATGCATTCCTTGAAAAGGAAGACGCGAAAGACGGAATAATCTGAGGAGGAATAGCAACGTTTAAATTTAGGAGCGAAAGTTCATTATCCCAAGACAGTAGAAAATAATAATATGACTAACACTAAAACTAAAGTCTGACAAAAAAATTAGTCAGTGTTTTAATAGAGAATGTTGTGGCAGCAGTGTGTGAGCAAACATATTATTGGAAGAGTAGCTGAAACATATTCACAATATGTGTCATGTATTTAATGCCCCAGACTGTAGATTTCATCAAAAGGTAAAACTGTATTGGTCCAGCTCTCATGCCCATCAGTGAACGCGTAAACATCTTCAAACATTCTGAGATGCATGAATACCAGATGCTGAGTATGCAGCAGAAACACTAAGTCTTGGCTGACTCATCACATAGCAATCTAGCCAAAATAGGGTACACAGTACACCATGTCAGAAGCTTGCTTTTTAACATACACAAACAGCAAGATTATCGATTGTCCTAACTTCAATGATATGAATACTCTTCATACCTTTATGGGGACATCAGGGTAAGAAATGATCTCTTTGTTGGTAATGGGGTTTCTGTCAAGGGGCATAAATGAGATAGATTGACAGGCGTTGCGAAGGTGACTTGTCAGTTGCTCATTAGTCTCGGATTTAGTTTCACCGACCAACAGATTCAAAGTTGATTTATCACCACCTGATTTCTCCATAGGTATAACCTAGAGCTACTTTGCTTGGAGAGCAATCTTTCCAGACTCAAGCCAATTATTCAGGCTGTTTATATTCGCCAGTGCAGCTAGCATAGTAGCACGTGGCATTCTATGTTTGTTTGGTAACAGCAATTTTCTTCGAAACAGAATCTCCCGAACCATCGAGGTTACCAGGTTTATTCATTGTGATCACAGATTACCAAGTATTGGTTTTGTGGGGGATATTTTCGTTTCATTGGTTGGAGAATTTCATTATGAGCTGACATAAGTTGGGGAACCATTGCAGCTGTCCGCCGCTGGCTTCACCTCCCGAAAGATACTCCAACTGCATTTTTCCACGCGGATATCAAAAAGGGAGGCCTGGGAATTATGAATCTCTCAACAACGATTCCGATTCATAGGCGCAAAAGAATCGAGGCACTACTCAGCAACAGGAATCCGCTCATACGCAGCATCGCGTCCTCCACAACCTTCACACCTTTTCTTAGGATCTGCAATCTTCCGATGCAAGGCCATAGACAAATAGTGACATCAGCAGAAGAATCCCATGAAAGCTGGGCACAACAGCTACACTGACTCAACAAAATGCCCTGAATCTCACAAATGGCTCCTCAACCCCGAAATGGTCTTGCCCAAACTCTATGTACGGGCCGTTCAACTGCGTGGAGGCCTCTTGGGCACAAAAACGAGACGTACGCGTGGACGTCCTAGAGCGGACATCAACTGCAGAGGCGGGTGTGGTCAACCGGAAAATCTTGAACACATTCTTCAGCATTGCGCTCTAACTCATGACGTCAGATGCAAGAGACACAACTACGTCCTCAAGCTGATCGCTAACAAACTGCGCAAAATGAATACCAGATTTTACGTCGAGCCATGTGTTTCAACGCCCACGTCTTTCTGTAAACCTGATCTGATTATCTTGTTAGACGGAGTAGCATACATTCTCGACGTAACAGTCTGCAGCGACGCCTTCATTTATATCAGCCATGCGTCGAAGATGTCAAAATACGGAACTCCAACGATGGTTGCTGCATGCCAACGGTTCCTGTCTGCAATGGGACATACAGTTCAAAGAATCTTGCAAATTCCTGCTGTAATCTCTTATCGAGGGATGATTAGTCAACTCTCTGCAAAATACCTTCGCTGACTGTTTTTCACCTCCTTCGACATTTCGCACCTCTGCATCTCAACCATCAAAGGCCCTTTGAAAATCTATGATACTTATATGCGTGGGACGTATAGACTCAGACGTGGAAAAAACTGAACCAATGATGCTGTAAATTTACTGCCATATCAAACTACTCTGTGAACGTTTACTGTACTACCATCTGTTGTAATACACTGCGAGACAAATTGTGACACTTATACACATATATATACTCATTGAACCTATAGTGCTGTTATGAACCTCCTAAAATACGTTGTAGTGACCCATTTTATTACTCATCATCGTACTATACTTTCATTGTGTAATTGTACTTTGATTTGTTTATTACTCTAAATCTTGCATGTTAACAATTGATACCTTTGTACTCGCTCGATTTTTGAATTTTGATTGCTGCAATAATACACTATCGTATTCCTTCGCAAGTGCCTTTTGAATTACGTTGTGTGTGTCGAGTAATCGAACGTTAGGACACAATTATAAACGCGAAGAAGTACTAAGATATAGTTTAGTCAAAATATAGCAGCACAACAATTGGTGAGCCCGACATAGCTGATTGATGGACTACATCATTTCGAAGTATACACAGTGGAATAAATCATCTTTGCCATCGCATTAACTTTTATTACTTCATAACATTTGGATGTATAATTACTGATATTTCTGCTAAAAGTACCTCCGGACTTGGCGGCACAGCGACTGCTATACCAGTTCACCCTGATACTCAAGCAGCTGTAGCAGCTGGCTGTTATGCAACACCTCAATTCCAGTTCTCTGTCCTCAAGCTTCAGCATTGTCTACAGGTGTGCAAACACTCTTACAATGGTCTGCAACTCCATTTACTCAAGCCGGTCCTACAGGTGTTCAATTACAACAGTTTACCCAATCACCTCAACAACAACAGATTCAAGCACAAGCTCACCAGTTACAACCAGCTCAACAGCAAGCTTATATCCAACAACATCAGCAACAAGCACAACGTGGCAATTTTGTTTATTCTATATCTTCTAATTGTTCCACATTATGTACACGCAAAGAGCATATCGTCTTTATAAAACTCTCCGATGTTAAAGACTATTGCTACACACAACTGTCGTTGATATCCTATGATTCACATATGTAAGCAACATCCAAATGCTCAAAATTGAAAACATTCTTGTATTACATTTAATGATTTCATGGATATTAGATTTTAAAATCACACTTCTGCACCACATATGAATGTCTCACATGACACATGACATGAACAATAACACATACAAATAGATAAAACTGATAGTCCAGCAGCAGAAGTACATATTATTGGCAATAACATGGGCTGCTGTGCAAATTTTCTTCTATTTTTCTTTCTTTCCTTTTCTACAATTATGTAATATTCAAGAAATTTTCCATGTATTTTTGTGCGTATACTCAACTTGAACATAGTGAAAATAGTCCATTCGCCTCTGCGAATGGACTGAGCAAGTGGCATCACAGACTCAAAATTCGAGGATGCTCTTAGGTTGCATACTCAGGAACTTTCACGACAATGAAGCAAAGCTCATTCTGTACAAAACCTGTGTGAGGTCACTACTAGAATACTGTCCATTTATTATTAGCAGCACTCACACACGTGAAAAGCTAAGAATAGAAAGTATCCAACGATATTTTACCTCGAAACTACTTGGCTACGAATGTAAGAAAGACTACATCTCACGGTGCATGATTCTACAACTTGACCCACTCTGGACAAGACGACTAATTATAAACCTAGTATTCTTCTATAAGGTCCTACACAAAATATCATTCTCAGACATTAAGGACATACAATTCGCACAAGAAGGCTCTTACGATCTGCGTAACCAAAATTGCACAGTGACAATAAAAGCCTTTAAGTCAACACTCCGCGAAAACTTCTTCACAGTCATGTATTCTAAAATATGGAACAACCTGCCCCTAGATGTCAGGAACTGCAATACAGCTTTAAGTTTCAAACGCTCTCTGTACACACTATTTCACTCTACCGACTATATAAATAAACTACTTATTCCTAGAACGAATCAACTGTTAGTCTACTACAGTGCCTAAACGCGCTTAAATACCCTCACTTCTCTAAAGACTATAAATAAACTAGTAGCATAAATGCATAAAAAGACATAGTAGAAACAAATTTTTGTTCATCGAATTACAATGTACAACGAATATAAACAAATATTTCCCAATCCACATACTTTTTCTTTGTCCTCTGGTACATTTCTGTTGTATTTACTTTGTAGTACAAGTTGCATTGATCTACATTCCGACTGAAGCTGAGAAACAATTGAAGTCACTTACTCATATATTATCCCTCAAGGTTTGGCTAGTAATGGCTCAGCATCCTTGATGAAATCCACTGTCACCATAACTAGACGCTGTACAGCATCTTATACAAGCACTGTCAACGATCTAAAATGGTTTTTATATAGCTTCCTACGTGTTTATCAACTTACTCGTACGGAGCAACCATGCTGTGACAAATGGCGGGCTATGGGTGACTTCAGTGCAGTAAAACAAATCTGCTTGAAATTGACCAATATTAATCTGCATTCAGTTGAATTCACATCTGGTATTACTTGCAAAAAAATGATGTCAAAATCACAAAAATTAATCACTCATTTTAAATTAATACCCAATTAGACCATAAAACAAGATACGATGCCGCACACAACAAAGTTATATGGGGGAATTGACTTCAAGCTTTATTTTTTTCCCAAATATTTGTAATTTATCCGACACATACTTGGGTTTTTTTGTTAACGCGAAGACAATATTTCTATATTTCTTTATGTGCTCCATTGAACGACTAACTATCAGAATGTGTTCACTAACTGATGTCAGAGGAGAGCAACCATGTAATTTCACTATAAATCAAATTCATGTAATTTAAATAATACTTATCCATGCCTGTACAACTGGTGTGTCCTACATTTATAGGAAAATATATATTATTGCTACGCACAACTGTCGTTGATATCCTATGATTCACATATGTAAGCAACATCCAAATGCTCAAAATTGAAAACATTCTTGTATTACATTTAATGATTTCATAGATATTAGATTTTAAAATCACACTTCTGCACCACATATGAATGTCTCACATGACACATGACATGAACAATAACACATACAAATAGATAAAACTGATAGTCCAGCAGCAAAAGTACATATTATTGGCAATAACATGGGCTGCTGTGCAAATTTTCTTCTATTTTTTCTTTCTTTCTTTATTACAACTGTGTTTACTACTATTCTAAGTTACTATTTTGTAATATTAAAGAAATTTTCCATGTATTTTTGTGCGTGTATTCAACTTGGATATTGTAAAAATAGTCCATTCGCGGAAGCTGACGGTAAACTTACCGCTTACTAATTAGCTTAGCATTACTCACTACATATGCCACTGAATAGTAGAGATTGAATGTAAATATGCGTTCAGAAGAGGCTTTCCTCTTCACGTTTTCCATTTTAGGTATCCATGCCTTACAGTCATTAGGCAGGACAGATGTCTTGGTAGCTATTTAATTTCTAAGTCACTAAATTTAGCCACAGTCAATTTCAATGGTGTATCTATGATGAAATTAAATAAGAAGGACAGTGGACATCTCCGATGGACACCACTAGTTGTCATCACTTCAGATGAAATTTACCCCTAGGCTCTCACATAGCTTCGTGAGTTCGAATTGATTATTGTGATGTACTTTCGCAGTACTTCATTCACTGCCAGACATTGACAAGGTGCCTCTCGGTCATAGAAGTCAAATTCCTCCCTCAGGTAAAGAAATATGGGGATTGTCGGGCATCAGTAGGTTCGCCTATGTTCAAGAATCTTTCAAGGTATGAAGATATGATATGAATGTACCTGGTGTTATCGGGTTTGTTTCATTCCAGTACCACTTAGTCTGCGCATGATTACTGAACCTAGAACTTTAAGTACTATGTCAGGGAGGCTCGTTTCTCTACTTTTAAACTGGGATAACCAATTAGTTACACCAGTCTAACGGAACTGTTTTTTTATTCCCAGTCATTTCTTTGTACCATGGCTGACCTGCAAAGCAGTCTTTCAAAATTGTCCTTTAACACATGAAGTTATTCCGTCAGATCCTGCTTTTTGTCCTCATTTCAGATTATGGACAGGGTTTGTAAGCTTATTTTCGGTTGAAGGAGCGATGTCTACATCCCATTCAGTTAGGAGTTGGATGCCGAACAATTTGAACGTGGCTGTGGGCCAGTTAAATTGATCTTCAAGATGTTCCTTCCAACATTCCAGTCATCTATCCGGGGAGTTAATTATGGCAGTTTCCATGGGAGATTGTCTATGCCATCATTTGTCCTTTGAAATCTGTTCCAAAACGTCATTAGATTCTGTCTGTCTCGGAAATTCTGTATTGAATACTGGTGTTACTATTCATTCCTTGCATTTCAGTTTGAACACATGGTTTTCAGCGAAAGTTCTCGAATGTACTTTCTTTCCTCGAAGTCATTTTCACAGGTCTCCTGGATCACATTCAAACTTTCATTTTCTCATAAGGTATCCTACATGCTACTCTCAGACGGTCATTCTGTTGCTTCCCTCAACAGTCTCCCCAGATAATGGCCCGGTAATATTCAGCATATTTGTTAGGCTGTGTATCTGTTAGTTCCTTGTTGATTGATCATTATTTCCGGCTCGTTATCCCTCCACTATGAAGCGGAGTGGAAGTTTCTCCATGAAATACCCCAGCATTCCGTCCGGAACTGTTTTGTTGACGCGTCCTCCAAGGTTCCGAGTCGAATAGAGCACTAACTTCGTATTAATGTTGGAAATTTGAATTTCGTTCTTTGTGCAGTGTATTATTTGTCTCCTTACCGACTTCGCAGTAATGTCTGGCCTCACTGATATTGTCGTCGATTGGGCATCAGCATCACCTTTGTCTTCTCTATGTTCCCATGAAGTCATGTCTCCACACCCTGCCTCTTCTGCCAAATTGTTGGTTTCCTTTGTTGTGCTGCTTTATTTTGACTAAACTAGAGTACACATATATCCTAGTACTTCTTCTCGTTTATAATTGTGTTCTAACGTTGTGCTTACTCGACACACACAACGTAAATCAGAAGACACTTGAGAAGGTGTAGGAATGTGTATTCTCGTCGTAATCAAAATTCAAAACTTGAGCGAGTACAAAGGTATCAATTGTTAACATGCAAGATTTAGAGTAATAAACAAATCGAAGTACAATTATACAATGAAAGTATAGTACGATGATGAGTAATAAAATGGGTCACTACAATAGCCCCTCCGTAGAATGCAGGTAAATGAAGTTTACCTGTATTCGGAATGATATTGTAAATTACAAGGACAAAAAATATGAAAACCGAATTGAGGCTTTTAAGTTTTCTGAGGTTCGATTATAACCGTATATTTTCGAAAATGTTAACAACTTTGAAACGAACTAAAATGTTTAGAAAGTTGTGCAACATGTAACAATAAAAGCAGAAAAATTATTATTGGAATAATAATGAGGTTGTTATTGTAAAGAGTTACAGAATAGATTTATATCTTAACATACAGTTAATAGTATAGTAATAAGGAAGTATGGGAATGACTTGGGTAAACATTCAGTTACCTCTATTTCCATGAAAGCTGGTTGTACAAGTGGAATTGTACAAGAAGAGATGGCTGTGCCAGAGAAGAGTGCAGCAGTAGCTGCTGCTGCTGATACGGTTGAAAGTGAACGTCCGTCAGTATGTTGTTGTTGTTGCTGGGGTGTTGTTATTCGGCGTTTAGGAGTAACTTGAATTGATGTTTGCTGAGGTTGGAGAGTAGAAGTTGGTTGATTGATAGCCATTCCAACAAGAGCAGTTGGCATAAACTGTGGTAAACTAGTGATTTGAATCAACTGACCGTTAGGACCAACAGCCATGACTTTTAATGGAGCTCCTGGTGCCAGGGTGATAAACTGGGGAGTAACATCGGAGCATGCAGCTACTGTACAAGGTTGACCACTGACAGAGACGTCAGTTGCCATTGTTGTTGCTTGTTGCTGATGTTGTTGTGATTGAACAGCTGTAGGACCGGCTTGAGTAAATGGAGTCGCAGACCATTTTAAGAGTGTTTGACCACCTGTAGACAATGCTGAAGCTTGAGGACTAAGGAAGAACTGTTGAGTTGTGCCTGCTGGATTACCAGAGAACTGTAGTAATAGTGCTGGGCACTCCGAAGTAGGAAATCCAATTTTGTATGATGCTCTTTGCAACAGTTTCAGCAGAAATATCAGGTAAGGGACAAGCTACTGGCCATCTCGTAAGTCGCAATTTACTGCAGGTTGTGCGATGAGATAGCACAAGAATGAGTTCGAAATGTCTAGTAAATATATAGACCCAGGAAAGTTAGAGTTTTATTAATCCAGCAAGTGTAACGATGCGTCGAGGTCCACAAGTTGTCGTTGGGCTCACCAGCTGTTGTTGGGCTCACCAGTTGTTGTGTTGTTATATTTTGATTAAACTAGCGTACACATATATCCTAGTACTTCTTCTCGTTTATAATTGTGTCCTAACGTTGTGCTTACTCGACACACACAACGTAAATCAGAAGACACTTGAGAAGGTGTAGGAATGTGTATTCTCGCCGTAATCAAAATTCAAAACTTGAGCGAGTACAAATGTATCAATTGTTAACATGCAAGATTTAGAGTAATAAACAAATCGAAGTACAATTATACAATGAAAGTATAGTACGATGATGAGTAATAAAATGGTTCACTACACTTTTTCTGTATCTTCGAGTTTGTGTGAAATAAGACGTAAATCGTCGGCCGAGTCTATATGGTGTAGATTCATCTAGTCGGTCTAAGGTTTGGCCACCTTTTCACTCCTCATGGTGTGCTGCATGATCCAGTTCACAGTAATCAAGGGTATTACTGTTGATGCTGGGAGACCTTGTCTTACTTCTGTCTTCACTTCAAACTGATATGGGGATCGACACAGATTTTATGAATTATATTCATATTTTCAAACGGGCACATAATATTTTCGGCCACCAACATGTATTGTCTGACACGGATTCTTGCTTTTCGTTGTACGTATGATCTTTCCTAAACCTCAGAGTATTTTCTGAATCAGTCAGTTCGGGAAAGCTATCTGGTGATATTAGAAACATAACACAAGTGATTGATGTAAGCACAGTAGTTTGCGATCTTTATCGGTAACTTAAGAAATGCAAGAAATACTTGTCTACTAAAAGAAAATTGTCATGAAAGCAAGACAAACATAATTAAAGAAAATATGGCATTTAACCACCCTACTTCCAAGAGAAAACCCATTTGCCTTCACAAACATCAAAAAGATCAAGAGATGTCTTGATTGTCACATTTTCATTGGATATTGGATTTGAATTTACGGAAAGGTAACTGCACAAGGGCGGCTGTTCCAGTTCCTTAGCATGTTTTGCAGTCGGAGTATGAGGTGTTTGGGAATTAGGTTAGTTTTTTAATTTTCAGTAACTTCATAATATTTAGTAAGACATTAATTTCCCAGTATCATATTCCATACAGGCATATGTCGACTCTCCGGTCTGATGTAGGTTCTGTATATGCTATTGGTGAATGATTTATAGAGGTTGCGATATATCCAATGGAGTGTTTTTGTCGGCTTTACAGGTTTGGTCGCAGGAGGTGCAATATACATGTCAAGGGACCTCAAAAAAGGTTAGCGAAACTCACCTAACCATCGGATTGATATCCTCTCAGTTTCGTAAATGGTTACACAGATAGGTCATGGGAATTAACTGTTTGGAATTCTTACAGGTTGACTGAACTCTGAGATGCGTAAATAATATGCCGCTTTTTTTTCTCAGAACTGTTAAGGAATTTGGTTTTCAGCTCTTGATAATTATCAACCTTAGTCGGTCACGACTGAATTCAGATTTATCGACTGAGGACAAAAGACGTAAAGATTGTGTTGGTTCTTTTTTAATAAGTTCGTGTGCTTGTTTATACCTATCTTGAGTGAGAGCGCTGACACCTGTTTTGTGAGTTGGCTACAGTAGTATACGAGTCGGCAATAGAGTCCCACCTTGGCTTTCGAACTCCTGCCGTGACATTTGAGGTATTCAGATCTGTTGGGGAGGAAAAGAGAAAATAGATCAGGTCTATAGTCAACAGACGGTATAAATCAGAAGCATTTTATTAATATTTCTATTCCCTTCTAGCCTCCCTAATGGGACAAAAAATTTAAATTAAACGAGAGTTTTCACTACTCTATGGAATGTAAAGAATCGACTGGAGTTGTACAATGCATACTGCTACCTGGCATTCCTGAAACACTAAGAGATCACAGCACACTCTATATAAAGCATGGGATCAGTGTAGTAAATATTACTGGGTTTATGAGTGCGTCAAAAGACGTTATTATAAAAGATTTTGTATTTGGTAATGAATGGAAAACAAAACGATATTGCTTTTACTGACGTTTCGGTGTTCAATGCCAACAGCTTTATCAAAGTATTATTAAACCAGAATTTACAAAATCTCAGCTTATATATAGCAACGTAATCACCGTTCATCAGGATGGGGTAATTTTCACGTTGTCAAGTTGGCCAATTGGTTAAGATAACAAAATCAAGTGTAGATTGTTGGATTTGATAAGCGTATAAGATTATAAAAGCAGCATGTGTTTACATAATGAAGTTGCTTGTCACATTCGTCTTGATTTTTCATTTCATGGGGTAAAGGGTGTTGTAACCAGGTCAAATTCTGTTCCAGTCCATCATTCATATTCAGATAATTTGGATTCCATTTCTGATACTAGACGGTCTTTGTGATTTCTGAAATTTTTCCGGATTATTTCAATATTGTCAAAATCAATTTCGTTATCTGATTCTACAGCGTATAGACCTACGGCTGACGATTTTTCAAGTTTTTTAGTTCAACTAGATTTCTTGATGGTCGAATAGATGCTCTACGGAAAAATTTCAGAAATCACAAAGACCGTCTAGTATCAGAAATGGAATCCAAATTATCTGAATATGAATGATGGACTGGAACAGAATTTGACCTGGTTACAACACCCTTTACCCCATGAAATGAAAAATCAAGACGAATGTGACAAGCAACTTCATTATGTAAACACATGCTGCTTTTATAATCTTATACGCTTATCAAATCCAACAATCTACACTTGATTTTGTTATCTTAACCAATTGGCCAACTTGACAACGTGAAAATTACCCCATCCTGATGAACGGTGATTACGTTGCTATATATAAGCTGAGATTTTGTAAATTCTGGTTTAATAATACTTTGATAAAGCTGTTGGCATTGAACACCGAAACGTCAGTAAAAGCAATATCGTTTTGTTTTCCATTCATTACCAAATACAAAATCTTTTATAATAACGTCTTTTGACGCACTCATAAACCCAGTAATATTTACTACACTGATCCCATGCTTTATATAGAGTGTGCTGTGATCTCTTAGTGTTTCAGGAATGCCAGGTAGCAGTATGCATTGTACAACTCCAGTCGATTCTTTACATTCCATAGAGTAGTGAAAACTCTCGTTTAATTTAAATTTTTTGTCCCATTAGGGAGGCTAGAAGGGAATAGAAATATTAATAAAATGCACCTAATTTCTTCCAATTGTTGTACGCTTAGACTACAGAATGTGATAGGATAGATGTTAGTCTCATAATAATTAACGCAGGTAAAGCTACGGTTGGTCTGTTTAGGCATTTCATATCAGTTGCACTTAACAGTGTGGGAAAACATTGCTTGACATTAGTTTTTTTTGTTTACAACACTGACAATCGTAGATGAATAGAGGTACTTGGCTTGAATTTCTTGAAATTGGTAACTTTGGGAAATGTATTTTATTGTTTTGTTATCCTTTTAATTACAATTAATTCGCTTATGGTTAACATACATTTGCATCTTGTGACTTATTGAATTTGGTTTTAACCAGTATGTTAGGAAGTTGAACTGTCATCTTCCTGCATTTTCCTGAGCTGCGTAACATGTACTGGGCTGAATTAATCGTATCAAGTAAATCAAGTTACATGGAGTGGATTTTTTTTGAAGTGTTTCATATTGTCTTCATTTATGCTTTGAGATCAATTTTGATACATTAAATTTTTAGCCAGTGAAAAAAATAAATCATTTGGTCGTCCTCAGATTGGTGGCGATTTTAATTTAATTGATCATAATGGCAAATCCTGCACGTTGTCTGACTTTCGGGGAAAATGGATTCTGTTGTATTTCGGGTTTTGTCGATGCCCAGATATTTGCCCAGAACAAATTGAAAGGCTTGTCGAAGTGTGCGACAGAATAAGTGAGTTATCAGTTTAATAAGATTACTACTAGAAAATATTGCTGAGACAACTGTTTTTAACTTAGACTTCGTCATAAATGGATGATTAGAGGAAAACTGAAAAATAGAGAACGTTAAACATCTGTTTTGTCCTCGTACTGAACCTTTCTGCATTATACACTCACGATATCATCAAATGTCAAACCGAAGATTCCTGGGTTATGAATCAAGTAATTCACCCCTCATCTACTGTATTAGAATCCAATGGTATATGAATCCTAAATTTTCATTTCATGAGGTCAATTAAATCCACATCAGACAACACAAATATGTTCGCCGCTTAACGGTTGCTATTGTGGTTATGGTTAAACGTTCCACTTCCGATTAGAACATCAATTAGTGGTGAGGAATGAGACTTTTCGACACGGTTAATGTAATTCGCGAAATATACCCATTAAGACATTGAAATAATAACAATAGGGTAGGGGTGCAGTAGGGTGCAGCAGGTCGGGCGTGAGGACAAATACTCGCCGAAGACATTGGCTAGGGGTCGCGCTATGTCGTGAATTGGCAGAAGTTAGAATTCATGGACCATTGGATCGGGTCCCAGTGGCTTAATGGTATACGAGCTCGCCTTGTAACCAGAAGGTCCTGGGTTCGAATCCCGGTGGGTGCGTACTGCTGAAGAGTCCCAAACTAGGACGAAACAGCTGTCCAGTACTCCCAGGTTTTCCAATGGTTCTCTAACTGATGTCAGCTCATGATGAAATCCTGTAATAACAAATTAGTTCAGCGAAGAGTCTCTTTTCGGCGAATTCATTCACTTAGCTGTACAGTCGCAAATATATATACAATTATTTTGTGTGTGTGTGTACATTAGGTTTGACAAAATCAAAATAACAGTTAGTGTGGGTTGTTGATTATATCATCAAGATAATGAAGAAGTTAAAATGTGTGATTAATACTCAAGGTTGTAACTAAGTGGGGTGAATATTGGTAAGATGTGAGTAGAGTTACATCATCAAAATAATGAAGAAGTTAAAATGTGTGATTAATACTCAATACTTTGAGTAATAATCACACATTTTAACTTCTTCATTATCTTGATGATATAATCAACAACCCACACTAACTGTTATTTTGATTTTGTCAAACCTAATGTACACACACACACACACACAAAATAATTGTATATATATTTGCGACTGTACAGCTAAGTGAATGAATTCGCCGAAAAGAGACTCTTCGCTGAACTAACGGTTAATGTAAACAATGAATGTTGAGTTTTGGAAAAACGTTATATACATGGCATAATAATAATGGTGATTAAGTAGATTTAGTCCGTCATAATCGTAATTACAACTAAAATTTGTGTAGATGCTATTCATTTTTTTAGTTTATAATATTTTTATATATAAACATATAAAATCGTGGAGCCAGAAGAGGAAACTATCGAAAAGAATATTCTTTGCTTAATTATTTTGTTTTTTCTAGATGTCTGAATGAATATTTTTGCTATGTTCAATTTTTGTTCATAAGTTTACACATTTATGAATAAAGATGCTTCTCCAAAACAGACGTCAGTTTGCTAATTAGATGCACACTTTGTCATCACCTTTTTAATTTTCGCAAATATTTTAACCCTTCAAATATTGCACTAATTTTCGTAACCAATTAGCATCCTATCAACTTGTTGATATTGATTGATTATTATTAATGCACTTGGAAAATTATGTATTTTGTTGAAAATACTCTGCATATTGTAGTAGATGCATTGACACGAATTTAGCCGAAAAATATTTCTTGGCTTAATTTGTTTTCTTTAAATAAGGATTTTCGCCATATGAAAATCACATTTGTTTTTCCTTATCTCAAAATCGTAGGCACTGCATAGACGAGACGGAAATGCAAGTTTAGCAATTCCCGTCTACACACACAAATTGTGCGAAATACACACCTCAATTAGTTCCTCATCAATGCCTCTATACAAATATATATATATAGCTTTACATTACAATTATATCAGTCACGTGGTGATGATAGTCAGTATGAATTATCAGTTCTGAGGCATGGTCGGGATGAAAATAATTGATTACAAAAATCATGACATGAGTGGGTGAAAATAACCATAGAATTCAAAGTCAGTTTATTTGCACAGGTTAACCACAAGTTGGTGCATAATGATGTTTGATAATTAAGAAGAATAGATGCGTGAGTCACGTGCTGTTTCCTGCTCAATTAAAACTGTAACTATTCGGTGACTATTAAAGTAAAGTCAGTGAGTCATGGACAAGTAAGTCGGATACTGTTTTGCAGTTTGTTACGTTACAACATCTTTTACGAAAGCCCAAAAGTTTTCAGTTCTTTAGTTAGCAATGTCTTTTTGTTTTCGTAAGTACTTGTACACTTCTTGATATGTTCAAAGTGTTTTAAAATCATTTGTCATGACATTTACCTTTTAGGATCTGGAGCTTAGTTGTGTATTTTCTAAATTCTTTGTTCTTTTCAGTGCTTATTGAAAAACCCAAGTATCCTTTGGTCCCTGTATTTATGACAATCGATAGCGAGCGTGATACTCCTGAGGTTGTGAATAATTACATCAAAGGTAATTGATCGTCATTTACATTTTGTGTAGTAGTTACTAAGAGTCACTGATATCAAGTTCGCATACGTTGAGGCTAAACGGCATATAAAAGTAAAGACCTTCAGTGTAGAGTCACTCTTTTCAGTGATGTAATTCTCAAGCTGTACAATCGCACATATGTAGTGAATTTTCTTAGCAACAAAAGGAATATATCCAAAGATGTGTCATGAGGATTCCAAATTTTTTAGATAGTTTACGTGTTAATCGAGTAGAAACTAAAACAAAATTAGATAAGTAAATTGAGTGACTCATAATTGACGGGATTGAGTAGAGTTCAGCTGAAATTGAATGAGAGTCAAGTTAACAACGGTGGTAATGAGGTAAAAATTTGATTGGGTATGAAGGAAGAAGCCAATACAGTTTAAAAACTAAAAGGAAAAAAATACGCGTTGAGTCACGTCCATTGTAGATTTAGTGATTAGACGAACTTGTGTATGCCGAGTTCGGGATTCATCAGGTAAATTACCATTGATTCTGTGGTTTGAAGGAGTTTGATTCGTACTCTTCTGATAAGATTCCCGTGTATTCTGTAGGTGACTTTGAAGTTAGTTTGTGGGTTAGCTTGATCAGATTTGACCAGGTGTTCCAAGATAGAGCTGTGGTTGAGGGATCTTTTTTCTCCTTTATAAAGCCATTAGGGTGTGTTCGACGATACGTTTGGATAGCAAATGCTGGGTCCAGTCGATATACCTAGCTCCACACGAGCAGGTAAACTGATTGGTACACAATAACTAGACCAACATTGGTAGCTTATCCTTCACGTTTATGCGAATCATTGATTTTGTTGAGAAAGTTCTTGAAAGTTCAGCCACGAAGAAAGTTTTCTTCATTGAGCGAGACAGGCAGTTTCTCAGTATTTATGATGATGAGTCTCCGTTGAATTGTAGGTTCAAGTGGAGACGCTTTTGGGGGACAGAAAGTGTGGGCATTTTAAGTGGTTCGGGTTTCATGGATTTCGTGATGAAACGTTCTGGGAAGCCGTTTACGAGGCGTATTCTTTCCAGAGTGTCCAGCTCCTCTTCCATAGTGTCAAAGCTACGAATGCTGTGTATTCTATGGCTCAGTGAACAGATCAGGTTAAGTTTTGTGTATAGAGGCACCGAACTATGGAAATTAGTAAATTGTCCGTTCTATGTTGGCTTTCTATAGATGGATCCTTGTAGTGCTCATTCTTGTTCACGTCTTGTTAATTAAGCTTCCAGGAAGGATATTTTTGTCTCGGATTCCTTATCTGATGACAACTGAATCGCAGTGTGGTAGCTGTTGAAAAAGTCCAGGATGTCGTCCAAATTCTCCTCGTTATTAGACATAATGAAAGTATCCTTCACATATCACTTGTAAAACCCGAAGCTGTCAGTCATTTTCTTTGGGTATGTGTTTTCTAGTTTTGAAAAGAAATTGCCAACAATGGGCCTAGTGATGAGCCCATAGCTATACTATACTATCGATGTATTTCATTATTAAAAGAGAACTGGACATGTAGGGGGCATCGCATTTTTATCCTCTTTGAGTCAGTATGTTTGCATTTGTAGCATATTGTTTCAGCTAATGGGGCATTCATTAACAGTGATACCACATCTAGTGAGAACATGGTTTGATTAGAAACGTTAACTTTTTCAATGGAGTTGAGAAAGCCAAGGAAATCTCAGAGCGAGTGGTAGGAATCTTGCCTTCCGACTGGTTTCCTGCCAAGTTTCGAAATTATTTTAATGTAGTAAACTTGATTCTGATGGCATATCCCTGTAAATAAGTATGCAAAAACTTTGATGTTGGGTCTCGATAGGTTGAACATTCTTTTGTGTGAACAAAGTGATTTTTATAACAATATGCTTTAGATTTACATTGTTATGTTCGCATGTTACCAAAACTGAGATAAAAGATATCCATCATAGAATACATAGATCATGCCACAAGAATGAATTTTATGGGTCAGTTTTATGCTATGGTGGTGTTGATGTTGGCGAACTTGGTTTTCCGTAAAAATATTTTTTTTCCAATGCCACTTTTTGCATTGAAATGTACTGGCATCTTGGTTGTAGTTTCGTATACGACTGCTAGGATTTCTTCATGTTTCTTTACTGTTTATCAAGCAATGTTTGGTTGTAAGAAAAATCGAGAATAGTAAATAAGCTCAAAGCACTGTTTGGTGTTTTGATATTTGTCATTAGTGAAATATTCTGACGAAGTGAAGACTGGGACTAATTCGTGTATTAGGGAAATTAATGTCTTTCCCTTTTTTTAATGATTTAGAATTCTCACCAAATCTGGTTGGTCTTACTGGTACTAAAGAAGAGATTGATAAAGCTGCTAAACTGTATCGTATTTATTATAGCGCAGGTCCGAAGGACGCTGATGGTGATTATATCGTAAGTCTCATCAGTATTTTATTTTACATTATGCTGTATGCTTATAGTAATTAACTTACTACTGATAATGGCATTTTAAGTACTGAAGGCCACTTCTATCAAACAGTATTTATAATTCAAAATATCAGCAGTGACTGATAAGAATAAGAGACTAACATTGGATTGTGTGTATATTCTCAAATGAACTGGATGAGTGCTCGAGAGACAGTGCAACTAAGCGTTTCGAAACGTCTTCAATTATGTCTCAGTCAGCATCAGTCACAATTATCTTACTGTGTTCTTATTACTTACAAAGTGAAGGACATTTTAATTATATTTTGTGAGAATGCTTGTCCGTACATTCTGTTTTTGTTGGTTAACCATCTTTTTATTCATCTCATTTTATTTATGTACATCAGTTTACTCTTAATTTTCGTTAGCGTGTTTAAATAAATAAATAAATAAATGAAAATCTAACTCTTCACAAGTGTGTAAATTTATAAATAAGGGTGTTCATAAGTGGAAATAAAAAATCCAAGCATTAATATTCTAATCTTGTATGTGGTTTTGACCTACTTGACTTTTCAGTGTGTATGTACTGGCGATAATAGGCGTGACCTCTCGATAGTTTATTTTTTAATGGAGATGGTGTCCAATCAGTTGCATAATTCAGTGTAGTATTTTATGAAAACCAATTACAGCTTTTAATTCAAACGACCTAACTCCCAATAAAGTAATCAGATTAACTGCAAAAATCCTCTTTTAAACCGAAGTTGATCAGGGTATTGTAAACAGTTCAAAATACGGAATAATGACACTTAAATTTTGTAGTCTTGAAACAAGGATTTCATTTTGTCATTGAAGTATAGTAATATGAGAACCTATCTCGACTTTTTCTTCATAACATTAGAGGGAGGAAATCCCTTTCCCATAGATCCATACTTACAGGTAAAAGTGCTTTCATCTTCTGCATTCGTTTGTGCTATCTTGTAAATTATTGGTTTCACTGCACTAAGTATCGTGCATCAACATACCATAGAGTAAAGTTCTGATACGCGACTGAAATCTATTTAGGCTACCTCATGCCGTAATGATTATTTTAGAATTAGAGAATTTCCACGATCGAGACTACAACGTTAAATTTCAAATCTATTGCTATATATTGTGACTGTCTGAATTTTTATATTTGTAGGTCGACCACACTGTTGTCATGTACCTACTGGATCCAAAAGGACAATTTTCTGATTATTATGGGCAGGTGAAACCAGTACAAGAAATAGTGCGGAGTATTGTAGATAAGATGAATGCATATAAAGACTAGTGATACACATTTCTATTCCCTTCAATGTACTGTACACAATTGGTAGTGTTTTCAATACTTTCTTAGTGATTATGTGCACATCATCCTTGTATATTTTCCCCTTTGAAGAAGATGGTGCAATTTCATACAGACAAGTTTCCACTCTTTTCCATTTCTTCATTTCCTTACGTTCAGTACATTTGTGTAGTCAGTTTTATTAGCTTTCACTTTCTGCAGAGAATAAATCCGATTTATGTGCATATATCTGTTGTCGTTTGAACTCATTTACCAGGAATAGGTCTTTCACCTACTAGTCTGACCCATACTTTATAGTGAGGAGGGTTGATGGTACTGTCCTATCACCCAAGCCGAAATAAATAGGGCTGGATTCGAACCCACAGCTCATTGGCTGAACCTGAGTGCTTTAGCCAGTGAGTTGCGTGTGTTAGTTTAATTTGACTGTCTGTGTTTAAACAGAGTTTTGCAGAGAAATGCAGCAGTTTGGGCGTCCAGACTCTCCTTGTAGAGCACACAAGAGTAGACAAACGAGGAGGGAGGTTTATAAGGACAGGTTGGGCAGAAATATGGGTGAGAAGAAATAGTAACATGGAGGAGTATGGGAATTTAATGTATGTGGAAGATCACAAAGAGCGAATGCATCTGCGCCATGGGGAACGTTTTTGGGGCATACCATCAATAGTCTGCAGCCATTGATTCTTGGTATCCGGACAGCTGAGATCTCTACACGGCTAGTCCTAACCAACTGTAAAGACATCTTGGAATGGCGCAAGGTTTTGACTGAACTACCCCTAACTGTTTTCGAACCTAATAATAATAGAGCTAGGACTGTTCGTTGGTATATGGTGGCCCTCCGTTCACGTTAGTGTTCTAGCCATCTCAGTCTGTATAGCTTGAGATCCTCATCGATTGTGTCTGTGTTATTGCATTTCTGAATATTTTTCCTTTGAATGTTACTCTTATAAAATTGCCAGTAGTAGTGTGACTCTGAAAAGAGAGGTTAGTTCAAAATGGTAAGCACCGTTTGTCTAGTGGCTGTTTAAAATCCTCAACAACTGCAAATACAGTAATAATGTATTACTAGACGTAATAATAATATTACAGACTTTTAGAAATTCAACGTCAAATCGACTTTGTCAAAAATTACCATGCACGGGTAATCATGTTTCACCGTTTGAATATTTCGGCGAAAATTAGTGACTGATTTTGAGCTTCTTTTATCTGACAAGCTTCATATAGTCTTACTTCCATGTAATTGTTATGTACACAACCTGAAAAGGAGGAAAATAATTTTGATCAAGGAGTATGCAATCATGAAGATTGGAGAATCGTTTAGGATAACATCAGTTGTATCTAATCCACTATCGTGTTTTCGCGTTGTTTTACAGTCCAGCATAGCTAATTCATCATGTTTATTTTCTTGATCGAAAATGGACCGTCACATTGTAATAGGTACTTAGACTTTGACTCTTCCCACCCGAAATCGGTAAGAGTAGGGTTTGATCAAATGTAATCGAGTCAGGAGACAAACTGGCGAGTTTGGAGATTTAAATAATGAGATCAGATATTAAGAAAGTATTACTAGTGAATAACTGCATAGCATTATAAAGCAGGTTAAGATGTATGAATACAATGATATAATTATGAGCAATATGTTGTGCTTGAAACATCATCCAGTGATTGTTACTGCTTCACTGCGTTGTTTGAAATAAACTTACCTAATGTAGAATTATATTCTACTACGGTGTCCAAGATCTACTCTTACATGAAATTACGTGCAGTCGTATGAATTAGAAGGTATAATCTTCAGTCGTCATTCAAATTCACTAAGTAATCAGGGTATTAAGATCTCATAATCCTAGGAAAAGTTTACCACAGCATGCTCATAAGAACCATACAGTTTCTAAACCTCGTAGTTAGCGTTAAAATCAGGTATTCCATCGCCATGTTTTTCAACACGGGTACTTCTGTAATCAGTAGTTTTCGTTTTTACTGATAAGCAGATGGGAAGTCGCCTAACTGCTTTTCTTACTGAATGAGATGCAGTTTCGATAATGTCGGAGATTTCGGTGTATAGTCAGCTGAAGAGGGTTATGTCGAGTGTTGTTGTTTTCTCCCTTTACTATTTGACTGAAATATGAGATTGGATTTTGCAACTCCACCCCATAACTTCTGGTGAAATTTGTTTCCAAACATTCCTTCACCAATTTTACATACATATAAACGTATTAGTACCATTTCGCTTAAAAACACAACAGTTGTATTAACTCAGTTGAACTAGTGGCTGGTAAATTTCATTGTGAAAATCACTCAAATTACGCTACCCGTAGCATGAGTGAGATGTTGAACCACCTATTGAAGGTATGTACCAAATTGTGTGGCCATTAGGGACGTCCAGTAAAATTGGGGAATACACGTAATTAGCCACCGAGTCTCATTTAATAGTTTCTCCCCCAGTGAAGTCACTGAGAAATGTAGAAATTAGGATTGTGGTAGCGGGAAAGCAGTTGAACCAATTGATGAAGTTTTGACCCTTCACTGTCTGGGATGATTCAGCTATTTTACCTATGCGTTGAATTTAACCTTGTTTATTGTGTACCGAAGTGAATATTTCCAAGCAACACTAGACTGGATAAAAACGTACCTTTAAGTTGTCTACTCCAGGAGTCCGTGTACCAACGGAGCCTGGTCGTTCCTGTTGGATAAAACAGATAGCGAAGAATGCACAACTTTAGGTCAACTAAAGTTAGTACCCAATTCTAAAGAAGTGGCTCATTATCCTGGTGGACTTTGCCTTGTGTAAAACAGAGAGTTCTAGGTTCGAGTCACCTCAAGAACACATTCACCCACAGGGATTATAGGTACATCTAACTAACAAGTCCCAGATAAGGCTGAATGCACGTCTTGGTTTAAAATACTAGTGACTATCGACCAGGTAAGTTACCTATGTCTAATGACTTCTTTAAGTAGAATGTGAAATGTCAGCTAAAAATGAGATAAGATGTCACCTTACACTAAGACCAAGTTTGAAGTAAGTGCCGGATAATTCATTGACTGAAACTGAGTTTTAAGTCGATGAGCCATGCCTCTACTTAACGCTATTAGTGTGTTAAACTACCTGATTCTCTTTTATCCAGGTGATCATTTGCGCAACTTACGTTATAACACTTATCTTGAAGTATTTTGATTGGCTTCTACAAAATCTTTATATAATGACTGTCCGTTAACAATTATTGTATTCAAATAATTACTGCATATTAGTTTAACTCTATATCCATTCATTACAAAGTGGATAAAGGATGTATGATTACACTGATTGTTTGTAGTTTTATTGAACTGTCCTGATGTCAGAAATTGTTGGCGTCGTTTCCTTCTTTGTTCAATCATCCAGTCCGGTTCACGACCAGTCCTTCTCAGCATTGTATTATATTTTCGAATAGATATCATTGGATCATGATAAATGTATGTACTTAGTGGTATTGCGCAATACGTTGGCTTCTTTGAATTGATTGGCCACATTTTTATGTAAGCGTATTTTTCAACAGACTGACATCCACGTGAGTTAAAACAGGTTATTGGCTTAATGTTACAGTCAATAAGAATAAAATGTATGCGTATGATATCCTGTCCTAATCGACCAATTAACGATGCGTAATTGGAAATCTCACGTTTTGGCGGTTGTATTTTTAACTTTGGCGAAGTGAATCTACTACTTATGATACCATTAGTAGTAATGTTGGTATTATAATTATTATTATCAGTTTCTGAAAAATCTTCACTTGATAACCTGTCGTAGTCTGCAAATGACTGACTAATATCCATATGAATAGAATTACTTATCATGAGAAAAAGCATTCCATCTTTTTGTACATAAATTGTACTTTCCATTGGTGATTGTTGTTTATGGTAATTGTTACTAGTATCTTTACGTGTGCTGGCAGTGGTAGAGTTAGCATCAGCTGTTTTATTCAGCTTTTTAGAAATATCCATAACAGTTTGATTATTGTGCAGGTTAGGTATAATACGAAACCTTTTCATGCTGAAGACATACTTCTTACATCTCATTCCACGTATTTCAACAAAATATTCATTTGATTCAACCTGACTACTCTTATTATAATGAGTAGTATCACCTGCTTTTGAAGGCTTTTTATTTACTGAATATACAGAAGAGTGTAAATGTATGAAATCGAAGTGTGGATTTTCAGCCTTAAAAGTCAATTGGTAATGTTTACCTTTATTTGAAATTAAGTGAACTGTACTTTGAGGTAGAATAATTTCCTCTTCCATTTTTTTTTGCTGTTCTTCACAAAGCTGTTGATCATTAGAAGGAAACAGGATAGAATAGGTATTATTTGATAATAATTTTATGCTTTTATCAACAATATCATCTTTCGTGTTATCGCCTCTGTTGATGTTATTTACGTGTATATCACTAGTTGAAAGTCTATATATTTTTTTATTTATTGAACTATCCGTATAATACTGCTTCTTTTTGCCCTGTTGATATACTTCTTTAAGTGATTTGTGAGCTGCAGTGTTTATCATTTTGTTTGCTCTTTTTCTAGATTTGTTGTTAGTTTGTAGGCTTCTTTTTAAGTCACATGATTTCCAATAATCGATCAATTTCTCTTATATAAATATAGTGTATAACATACATAATAAGTTGAAATATAAAGCCTTTCTATCAAAGAGAAATTATTCTTGTCCTCTTACTAGTTTCATTATAAAATTTACGCTATTGTAAAGGTGTCTTTAAATATTTTTCATCAGATGCCATTTACAAAAAGGAGTTGACGTTGAAGTCCTTTCAGGTTCTATTACTGACGTGTAAGAAACAAAACTGTGGCAGTAATAAGTTCATTAAATTTGCGAATTTTTCACCTAACATGAGGTGACAAATAAATTCATCCCATCTCACAAGTCCATCTACGTGGTGCACCACTTCATTACATCTGATCATCAATGTATTCACAGAAATTGTTAATTGATGATATTTTTATTTTTACCACCTTTGCATTTTCTAGTAACTTCACTTTCGTCAGCCATTTGCTTCTGCTTGAAATCTCAGTCTGTCAGTATGGTTTCGAGTTGCTAGGTAGTTGCCTTCAGAATGTTGACCTCCAGTTCGTACGTAACATCGCTGTCCCAAGTTGGGACGAAACAGCTGTCTGGTATTCCCAGGTTTTCCAATGGTTCTCTAACTGATGTCAGCTCATGGTGAAATCCTCCAACTAAACAATTTGTTACTCACAATCGTATCAATTCATTCACATGGCTTCATAATTTGCTCTATACATTTTTTCTCCCTCTCTTGTTGTTTATTGCAATTTCCTACAATATCCGGTATAGGCGTTGCATCATTTCGATTGTACATGTTTGGTGTTGATTTGATGAATAAAGATTCAGTGATTAACCTTACTCTCCGCCTAAACATATATATTACTTTTTAATACCCTCTGCTTATCCCACCCTATTTTGTTATTGGTGAAGTGGACAGATAATCAGAGTTCAAATAAATATCATAAAGGTACAAAGGAAATGGGAAATAAGAAAGGGTGGGAGGTTTATTAATTAGAATTTACCTAGGTCAATGAAGAGACAAAGGTAGAACAAACTTCTTTTGTATGCAAAGACCAGGATTGTTCTCTTGAATTCCCATAGCTTCAGCTATATGTAAAAGGTGGCTACGAAAGGTTTGATGGAATGTGATAAATAACTTTGAAGGGACATCTTCTGTCCACTTGGTTGACTACTACCAATCAAACGAGACAGAACAGAACTTCTTATAGGTTTTTTCTTGATCTTTCCCGAACCATGAGGAATGATACTCAGTAATACATTTCTTGAGCTGTTTAGTTGTTTGCCTTATATAGATTTCTCCACGAGAACAACTAAATTTGTAAATGCACATAGAAGTGGCACAGCTAGGCAGCTTGCCTTTCGCTTGATCAGTCACAATTGGTCGGATGGAAAATGTCAAACAAAGGCTGGTTGTAGTATAAGTCCGTCTTGTTGTTTTAGATAGTTTTAGATGTAGGACTTCACTAGCCACGTCCCCACTGAATCGCAGTTTCAGGAACAGTTGTTTCTTTTTAACCGTTGTAGGTTTCTCCTTATTATACATGGTATTCATAGGTCATAGGTTAAACTATTAGATCGGGGTCAGCTATACTATGAGGACACAAATTTAGATGGATCTATAGGGGTTGACCCTGCTAAGTTAAATAATCTAGAAAGTGCTTGTCCATTGCAATGCATTCACTTAGATGTAATCACACGATAGGGCGACTATGCAAATTGTATTAAAAAGTAATATATTTGGGTGGAGAGTAAGGTTAATCACTGAATCTTTATTCATCAAATCAACACCAAACATGTACAATCGAAATGATGCAACGCCTATACCGGATATTGTAGGAAATTGCAATAAACAACAAGAGAGGGAGAAAAAATGTATAGAGCAAATTATGAAGCCATGTGAATGAACTGATACGATTGTGAGTAAGAAATTGTGCTCGAAATGTCATCCACTTATTAATACTATATTACTGTGTGTTACATCAAATAGATTTCTGTAATATGGCATTCTAATCTACCACAGTGCCGAAATTTTAAGCACATTGGAACTTAAACTAATAAACGCCTAGACATAAATGTGATCTAAAGTCTTTAAATGCAGGAAACAGTCATACTTTATACGACTGAATGCTGCTCAAGTTAACCAATGATTAGGCATGGAGAAGCAAAAATTTAACACTACAAAATAATCCTCCCTAGTGTACTAAAACGTGTTTTAATTGCAAAGCATTTAGTGTTACAATAATCTCCTCTCCACGTTTCTAGTGAAAAGAAATCAAGACACATCACGTTTCTTACTGAAGTTATTTTTGGTTTTACCACGTTGTCCATGATAAAGTAGCAAAACTGGACTATAAATCTCTTCTATGCCTTGATAATCTAGAGTCTCTCTTAGGGTCCTACAAGGCGAAATTTACAAATTACCATAATATCTGTTCAGTTTTCAATGATTTTATTATCACAAAGAAGGTAGATATGTATGACGAAGTAAAATAAAAGAATAGAAATGGACAAAGAACAAGAATTAATAAAGAAATCTACTTGTTATCCAATTATTTATTCATTGTGGACTATCTATAGAATATGATTTATTGCTGAAGATATACTACCTGGTATATATTGTACAATTTGTTTCATAGAAATAAATGGAATTATTTGTAAAGAAATTATAAGCTGAATGAATCGTAAGCTTTGTGAAAGAAACGAGTAACTTCACTAATTGCCTTGAACTGTGTATCAATGAATGCAATGGGAATTCGAATCCGTTACGAAATGAGTTTAGCTTTACCTAAAATGAAATCAGGATAAGAAGATGGAGTTTTTTGGAATTCATGTAGACATTGCTCAAGATAGATGAACAACACTGAATAGAAAGAACCTTGGGCAGTTCATTGTTGACTCCTTACTCAAGTGACTTTGTTCACCATGCTTCATGAGTTGTATAAGTGTGACTTTTGTTCAGAGGTTTATTGCATTCCATTATCAGTTTAATTCTGTATAAATTCATTCTATCTTTTGTTATTGAAAAGAAATATACAATTACAATGCTGTTACTTTATGAAATGTTGTTGAAGTATTATTAAATTGATTATTGTTTGAATTGTTAGTCAATATAGCAGTTGAATGATTAATTTTATTAACTTCTCTGTATTGTGTTAGTAGTGATTCATCCACTGAATTACGACGGGATATTTCCTGCATTATCTGCTGATGATGACATAGTGTTTTGTGGAAGTGTTCACCTATTTCTTTAATAGGATGTTTCTACAGATAGAAAAATACAACAATGTTGAAAAATAAAATAAATATTTGGTGAAGAAATTTGAAACTATTGTGTATCACAGGGGATATGAGTTTTATGAAAGAGTAAAGTCCTGTTATTCAGCAGTCATGGAAATCTAAAATATCTGTAGACAGATTCTCTTTTATAAGCATTGGTTAGTAGACAAACAGCAATTAATGTTAATGGTTTTAGCTGTGCAATAAAAGATATTAGAGTTTGCTGAAATTCCGTGGTTACTGCCATTTCAAGTTCAATAAGTAGATGATTCAAATAAGCATTAATTATAATTAGTTTTACATGAGTATGTGACTATTCAAATTAGTACTTTCACCATATGTCCACCAGTCCAATTTTTCACATTTCACAAAGATTAACAGAACAGAAATATAATGATACCACTACATTTGAGTCGATTGATTCAGGCTTCAAAAACCGTTCCACCTACTTCAGATTTGAGCAGTTGGGTGATGTCATCAGCCCTCACACAATAAATGTGGCTCATATCCTGGTACTTGAAAGAATGCTCTGGGTAATTCAGCTATCACTCATTGGATAAATATTAGCGGCGGAGGCAATAATTTGACGTGGGGTGGTAATCTTGAAAATTTCGGAGATCACAAAGAGTGAGCACATTTATGACACTATAAGCAGGTTTGAGTCACGTTAGAAGTAGCCTCTCAAGGATCCCAGTCAATAAAATCTACACCTTCCCACGTAGCCCAAACTATCAGTGAAGAACTTCATTTCTGTTTTTACTCAGTGGTTACATGTAACGACAGAAAAATCGGTTCTCCACTTGGTGGTCCATTACTTGCCGATTGCTACATGGCGTACTTTGAGTCAAATATCCTCCTGCCAACAATCTAACGTTTTGAAGTTTACAAGCGATGTATGAATGATATCTTTATTATCATATATGAAAATGTTGACATAAACGAAATCCTGTAAATCTTCAACAACCCACATCAATCAGTCGAATTCAAAACTGAGGCGGAATCAGAAGGTAAACATCATCCAGCTTATAGGGTGATCGGATGAAAGCCTACAAAGATTAGTCTGTAGCGAGAAAAAATGAAATGTACAGCTGACAAATTATCACAGTTTTCACCAGCAGAACAAGAAATCTCATCCCCTCTCTTGTGACGAGAATCTGCAGCATATGCACTGAAGACACATTGAATAAGGGATTGGAATCCTCCAGAAAAGCTCCAATTAATAACGGATATCTAACGTCCTTCATCAATAAATATCTAAAGAGAAAGACCTATACTCCTCGAAACCTGGATGTGCTGGAGAAACAACTTATTTTAAATCTTAAATTCAAGGGAGCTAAAATTAGTGAGGTTCTCCAAAGGCGCCTGTCGAGAGCAATTCGAAAGACTTTCTTTGCTGTATCTCTACGCATCACCTTCTCAGAGCATGCTCTTGTTCACCAAAACTTCAAAGCCGAAATCCAGCTGTTGATAACTTCAATATTCTGTTACCAATTCACATCTTCCTGTGAAGTTAAGTACATAGGCCTTACCAGTAGGACATTCTCTGAATGAACCCATGAACACTTACCAGCATGGCTGTTAAAAGCAGAACCTAGGACAGCTACTTCTGGTCATGCAGCATCAACAGAAACTTCTTTCAGAGTCATACATAAAGCAAAACCAGGTCCTCCGAAAGGATTTCGCCTGTATCTTCTCCATGCCGCAACCCATAAGAAGAAACCTGAACTTTGTGTTCAGAAACGTTTTATCCAGCCTCATTTACTACCATGGCCCTAGCACTATTTTTTTTCCTTTTTTATTTTCCTGAATAATTGTATAGTAAGCTCTGTGTAGTTCGTATTTTATTGTTTCTATATTTTTGTGATCTTTTTTCAATTATTTGTTCCTTATTAACTATTTCCAAACGATTATTCATCACTGAATTAATTAGTTGTCAACCCTCTTGATTACTTAGGATTGTTTTCAATTTTCTGAAAATAGTTACTACTCATGCACTTTGCTTTACTTTGTTACTAACTGACAGTAACATTTGACTTCTGTTGTCAGTTTGAAATGTATATAATACCCCCCCCCCCAAATTACTGTACACAGTTACTCAAAGAGATTTCTTTGCTGCTTCATGTGTTCATAAAACCTTCAGCGGTTGCCGCTATACGTGGATATTTCCTAACGTAACCAGACTCTCAGTCAATGTCATTCTTCCAGGAATGTGGTGGCTAGTCATGCGTAAAACATGCTTTAGTTACCTAACTGACTTACCCACCTTCCTCACTTTAGGTGCAGTCTTACTGCTAATTACCACGTTGCTCTAGCTAAAGTGATTATACTTCGTACTTCAGTGGATAACCAGTAGACAAGAGGCTCAGTTAACTTGAAATACATCTCAGCAGTATACTTATTATGACTGTTCTTACAGCACAAATACCATACAAAAGATCTAAATCTTATTTGAAGTCTCAGATAAGTGGTTACTAAGTTGATTCAAATGACTTAAAATACTTTCTGTCGTCAAGCAGTCATTTACATATAGAATATTCTGTTTACTAAAACTATTACGAAGTGAATTTGTTGCAGAAAGATTCAGAGTCATAACTTTACTCCACACAAATAACTGTATTACATTTGTTAAAATATATATTTCAAATATCTGGTAAAAAACCAAAAGTTCTTGGCAATGATAACTTTAGTGTGGAATAAAAACTACACTCATTCAATTCTACCTTTCCACCATCAAATAATTATTGACTTTTCATACCATAAGGATTTATAAGGGTTCTGATAGTGATAATACTTTAGGTAAATTCAAGAACTGTGAAGACGAGATGACTTTAGATTACTTCCAAAATACCATTCTTGACTAAATGAATTCTGTTACAAAACTGCTGGGAACCAAGGTGCACTAGAAAACTGATTTATCCTAGCTTTGGAGTCTCTAGTCATGCCCATTCATGAGCTCACCATAGATAGAACCACGAGGATTAGGCTCAGCCCCTGTTAGGATCAGGGGTGTTCACTACTGAGAGGCCTCAAAGTAAGACCACTTAACTGTCTAATACTCTCTGGTTTTCAATGATACTCTAAATAATGTCAGCAGGTAGCTAAATCTACTTGGAAAAGATTAGATTTAATCAAACTTTCAAGATGTTTGGTGCATAGAAGATTATAATTTAGCAAATAATCATGACGACTATTCCTAATTTACATCATTGTGGTTTGCTTGAAAAGCATACAATTAACTAATGATAATAGTAAAGGGATTGGGGAAGTTAGTGCTGCATAATATATTAGGCGGAATGTATCAGAGTGATTGATCACTTACATTTTTGACATCTAATTACTAACTTTTTTCATGTCTTTTTAATATAGACCTTATTTAAAGTACAGAAGATCCTATATTATTCAAACTGCACATTTCAGTCAGTCAGTTAGTTAAAACTCACTTATTTGGGACAAAATTTATATGCATTAGGCTATGAAACACACTTATTGTGTGATACTACCTAAACATCTAAGTTGAAGTATGCGAAGTCGCACTGATATCGAGGAGGGTTTATGGTAGTAGTCAAAGTTGTTTTACTTTTTCCTACTGATGGTTTGTATGGCGCCTTATCTAGTAAACATGTTACATATGAATATGAGTTTATGAAATATCTCAGTTGAATGTAAGAGTGGATAAATGAGCAAGAATAACGTATTCCTAATTCATTTGATGCAAAAACAAGTCAGTCATCTCACAACACAAATCTATAAGTTAATTTTAAATAATAAACAGTCTATTAAAGTAATGCTGACAGGAAAAAGAAGACAACTCATAGACTTGTCAACACAATTATAACTGTTCTTAAGTGATATACTCCGTGTATAAATTGACGCATTTGAGAAGTTAGTTTAAATTATGTTTTAGAAAGTGTAACTTACTTTCGCATTTGTACGAAATTTTAATACCCACACAACTATTTCTGTTATCCAGACAAGTATACCGAATAACAAACCGACTCCTAAACCAATGAAAGCACTGGACATTTTCGTCAGTGTTAATTTACTTCTCGATGGTAAATTTGTATGCGAACTTTGTAAATAGCACGGTACTGAAGCATTGTAACGTTGTAGCCAGTACTGTCGCATTTTTTCTAATGTCTGATCTTTTTGTAACTTTAAAATACTTTCAGATAGTAAGTCTCGTAGTCCATTGTCTGTGGAAAATCGGAAACACAAACACAAACAAAAGTGCATTAAACATGTACTTAGGTAGTTCTTTTTGGTATTTTTATATTCTCTTGCTATATGAAAGATTTGAAATATTGGTCTATGATGTATAGATTCATTCGTGACTTATTTTTTGAACATTCTAGTGGTATTGAGTCCTTTCTAGGGGAAGTTGACGTCAAAAGATAATGAAGATGACTAAAGGAAAACAAAGCACCCACCTGATATCTTCTATTCAATTCAATTACAGTTTGATTGACACTTATCTGTTGAAATGTCAACTCTGAAACTTATACTAATGGATGACTTTATTAGTGTGAAATGGTAAAATATTGAAAATTACGTTTTCCATTACACATCTATTGAGAAAAAGCATGCATATGGAAAGGTTTATGGTTTGTAGATACTGAATTATTACAATAATTGTTCATCAATCCATTGGAAAGTTTAATCCCCTACTAACTAGCAATGCATTGTGCGCGAGCACTTGATTCAAGACGTTTTTCTAGGTAAGCAGTATGTTTCTATGACGATGTTAAATGTAGCAGACCACCAGGTGATCATTTTGTTCTCGCCTAAAACTTAGTGGAAGTGACCATTTTAGACCACTTTTTTGAATATAACTTAAGTTCCTTGGTTTGTAAGTTTTTATAGGAAACCTCTTGGTGATATTTTCGTCTGCGTTTACAAGGTGATTTTTGAGTTGGCTGTGAATTATAATCTGTTAACTTTTGATTTCCATTACAGAGAAAAGCATCGTCACTTTTGAGGTCTTTCAATAAATCAGGTAGTAGGAACTGATTGCATACCTTCATATTTTTCACTTATTATTTATAACCTATAAAATATACTTGTGATTTCAAAGGTTGCGGCAAACTGTACTTCTCTACTTGAGGTCCCCTAATGTAATCAAATTTAAGTTTTGGTAGGAATATAACACTGCAAGCTTATACATACAAATACTCTATAATACTATGGAAAAATTTGATAGGTCTAATATAATTTAACAAATGCCAGTTTAATGAATATTCAAGAGCTTGCAAGTAAATCGGAATTATCTTGGAATTCTTAAGACACTCTTTACCTCTGTTAAATAAGTAAGACGAAGAAGAATTCGTACTTGTTAAAAGTCTGATGTACATACACACTAATAACTGACAGTTTTACCTGTAATCATATGAAGCAATCAGTTAAAGTACAGCTATCCTTTTGCTATCTACCTTTTTTGTTTATTCTTCTCGACACTTTCTCTGTATGCACTCTGATTGTTTGGAATATTCCATTTTATTTTTTTCGGTTAACAGTAAATCCTGTCTATAGTTTTGGATTAATTCCCTCACTATGATAAGGTTAAATCAAAGTATTAGAGATGATTCATGCATAATCCCCATCCAGGCATTAATGCAAACAAAACATGTAGATCAGCGAAGAGTCTCTTTTCGGCGAATTCATTTTCTTAGCTGTACAATCGCAAATATATATGTGTTATTTTGTATGTATGTGTACATATAAGTTTAAAAGTCAATCTGAACGAAGAATATTCTTTTCAATAATTTCTCTTCAGGTTCTTACAATTATAAAATATAATATTTGTTGTCGTTACAATAAAGGCCAGTTATGCGGCAGGTACATTTTTTTTGAACCTGAAGAGAAATTATTGAAAAGAATATTCTTCGTTCAGATTGACTTTTAATTCATAATATGGGAATTTTCCACACTATCAAATTTTACAATAAGTTTATCAAACAAAATACAATTGGTTATAGTTATTAAAACTAAACAGGTGAAGATTGGTAATTGGAGTTACGTAATACAAAATCAGGCAAGAAAATTAGGTGTTAGTGAAATTAGGGTAGTAACAAAGATGATGAGTTGTCACAAACAGTTGTTAAAAGAAGTTATGTAATAATATGAATAGTTTGATGAGTGAGTTTTACTCAGGATGCACATAGGAACAACTTTTTTGATTTTGATGACTTAATTTTGTTTCTTTGCCTGTTCTTTAATTGCTTATGATTCTTGTATTCATTTGGAACTCTTACGTAATTTCGTATTATCTACTTTGTTCCTATGTGCATCCTGAGTAAAACTCATCAAACTATTCATATTATTACATAACTTCTTTTAACAACTGTTTGTGACAACTCATCATCTTTGTTACTACCCTAATTTCACTAACACCTAATTTTCTTGCCTGATTTTTTATTACGTAACTCCAATTACCAATCTTCACCTGTTTAGTTAAAATAACCATAACCAATTGTATTTCTGTTTGATAAACTTATTGTACACATACATACAAAATAACACATACATATTTGCGATTGTACAGCTAAGAAAATGAATTCGCCGAAAAGCGACTCTTCGCTGATCTACATGTTTTGTTTTCATTATTACAGATGAGCATTATCTAGTGAAGAGAATGTATATGCATAGTTTAGTCGGTCGTTGGTATTTATTAAATGATATCTAATAAAATATTCTGAATTACAACTTTTTTATGTTTGTATAGATTTGGCGTTCGATCTTAAACAGTTCATCACTAGGCTAATTAGTTTCATGAACACCTGCTTCAGAGAGTTAGCACTGGAACGTTTACCGTCAAATATCGCTGCACAAAGAGCATCAAAAATCTGCAACACACATTTTAGGACAAGAATTTTTCTGTTACTGTTGCAGTACACTAAATTGCAGTAAATTATAATGTACAGTTTTTACTTACTTCCTATAGGTAATCCAATTCCATATCCTCTTGGATCCAACAAACCACCTAGTGGTGTTAGTTTACAGTTACGCTGGGCATAATACTCATTAAGTGTAGACTCTAGTATCAAAGCATAACCGCCTTCAAGAACACGCGCAATACCCTCTTCTGTTTTGTTAACAAATAGAGATTTGTTCTGGTTCATAAAATTCCACATTCTTTGATAGGTAGGAATATCTGAATGCTTTGAATTGAAAAGAAGGAAATCAGTATTTTCAAAAACATTTACTCACATAAACATTAAAATAACTCTTGCCCCGTTATTGCCTTTCGGTTAATTTTCATGGCATTTCCTAGTAAATTTCATGATATATATTCGCCTTTCTTGAGTGTTTAGCTTAGCGTCAGTACATTTAAACCATACATCTCAATAGACTTCATATGAACTGTGATCAAGACTTGACCGGATAGTTGCAAAATAATTGAGCGCTGAGTGAGAAGTAGACATTTATAAATGTATATTTGTAATATCTCAGCGAAATTGAAATGATTAATACGGACCAGATTGCCGAACGAAACGTTGGAATTAATCATTTCAATTTCGTTGAGATATTACAAATATAAATTTATAAATATCATCTCAATAGACATTTGTAAAAAATTATATTTGTAAAATCTCAGCGAGACTAAAATGAGTAATTCCAACGTTTCGTCCGGAAATCTGGTCCGAACTTCTTCAGGAAAATTAATCGAAATTAACATAACAGAGGTTTATATATAAAAAGGAACATCACTTGTTTTTAAAAGCTTTGTCCAATCATGAGTCATTCAAAAAGTATCAACAAGTATAATAAACAAAATTTTATGAGCTGTGATCAAAATTTGACCTCGGACTTACAAATATTGGTCTACCTTTGTTAAACACTTTAAACAGAGTGTGCATGCGTGTGTGTGTGTAAACCGTTGTAAAACATTTCGTAACGTCTCCATAGGAAGATATAGACAGTCAGGAATTTGACCAAGTATTAATAATTAGTGATACATATCCATTTTTATTTATTAATCAGGATTTCCTATGCATCAGCTAACATCACGCCTTCATGTCTGTTCAAACTGCTAGTATCTAGAATTTTATGATTAGACGTATTTTCAAAATTATGGTGTTTAGGATTAGAGTTTAGTTTAAGCACCCTGTCGAACTTATTGCATTGTCTTCTTTCTGAATATTGAGCTGCTTTATTCGACCTACTGGAGTTGTCAGGTGACTCGACAGCTACGGATTTAGGATATGCATTCTCTTGCAGCCAACGGAGAGTGAAAACACGATGATTGTACCAATTACACAGTTTCCTTGTTAATTTTTATATATAAACCTCTGTTATTACGAGTTGATCACGGACTGATATCAGTTAGAGAACCATTGAAAACCAGGGAGTACTGGACAGCTGCTGTTTCATCCTAGTTTGGGACTCATCGGCAGTACGAACATAACAAACCCTTACAAACCAAACTATAGAAAAACCTCTGTTATGTTAATTTCGATCAATTTCCCTGAAGAAGTTCGGACCAGATTGCCGAACGAAACGTTGGAATTACTCATTTCAATCTCACTGACATTTTACAAATATAATTTTTTACAAATGTCTATTTCTCACACGGCGCCCAAATATTTTAGAACTATTCTGTCATATCTTGACGATAGTTCATTTGATTACATCTCAATAGTTAAAATAATTACTCACCACAGTTTCTAATGAATTCATAAGACATTGATGGAGTACTTATATATCATCAGTATGAATTCACTAAATAACATCTGATCATCCAGCTCAGTATACAAACAATGTGGATTTTCAGAATGCAATTATAATCGAAATCTGCTGTGTGAAAAGCTTCTAGTAATACTCATTTGAAGATTTCATGTTATGATCTAGAATGTTGATGCATAGATAGGGACGTATTTATCAGGACTGAATGCATATCTGAAATTCCGATCCTACACGCCACCGAATAGTATCGAAAGTGAATATTATTAAAGCGTAATAATAATAATAATCTAACTTTGAAACGGCTTAGAGCTTTTTAATCTCAAAAGTTTTTGGAACTCAGATGGATAATTAAGTAGAATTCCTCGTACACAATTTTCTGAAATTGCCAGTACTTCTGATTCTTGAATTTATTTTGGTGTATCACATTTGAACTTGGTGGATAATTTCAGATGCTAACTGATATCTTTGACTTACACCGTGGAGTGACTGCTTGTTCACGGGGTTATAATCACTGGCATGTGTGTATTTCTAGTACTAACTGAACTCTGTCAGTCAAACTTACATTTTGGTCACCAAGCTAGAAGACTCACCAACAAATGACAGAAGTTGTCAAAAACATGACTCTGGGAAGTTTAAGGCAGCATTTTTTTCAAGATAGAATAGACCAACTGACTGAATGATTTAATGATAATTCCTTATGTGTTGCACAAACGGAACTCGAATGCATTTTACTGAAGAAAAGTCAAAGATCTTGGAACATTTGTTAACTATCCATAAATACACAGATAAAAATACGCACACGTTAACTCCCCTAATCAATATATTTTACTGAATATTGAAAACTATATATCGTTAGTGGTCTTTCGTGGCAGACATAATGTCATTGAGTGTAGTTTTGTGCGATGAAACTTTGAAACAGAGAATAAATGCCAAGACCTTATAAGCGTATAACTTTTCATAAGCGTCTTCAGACAAAATATAAAATGGGAGTGGCGATGGGCTCCCCATTGGGTCCTATTCTGACAGATTTCTTTCTAAGTAAACGCGAAAATGGACCTTTGAACAACTTTATCAGAAAGTTCTTTTTTATGCCGGTATATGGATGACGCCTTCATTCTTTGTGATAATGATTCGGATAGGAGTACAGTATTAACTGAATTCAATGAAGTAAATTCTGCCATAAAATTCGCGTGCGAAGAGGAATCCCAAAACAGAATTTCCTTCCTGGATGTCTTCCTTACAAGAAAACCAGATAGTAGCATAAAAGGAAATTTGCATAGAAAAAGTACATGGACAGGACAATATACACACTTTCACAGCTTCGTTCCTCTCTAGTACAAAAGAAATTTAGTGAAGACCCTCAGCCACAGAGTTAGAGCTACATGCTCAGAAGAAGTAATCGAAGATGAATTAAGCATTGTATATGATATCTTAATTAAAAATAGCTATCCCGACAAATTTATCAAGAAATACATGACAAAAAAGCGGAAAAGGACTACTCACTATTCGTAAACAAGAAGCCTCTTTATAAACGACTGCACTTCAAGGGTGATATAACAAGACAAATAATTGCAAAGAAATTAAGAAAATCAGTTCAAAGAACTTTTAATGCTGGCGAACTACACGTCTTATTCTCTACACAATGGATCACGATTCCTCGATTGAAAGATGAGGTACCTAGACTAGTCACTTCCCATTGTATCTATAGATTCAACTGAGCTTGTGGAGTGAGTTATATCGGCTGTTGCTCTAGGAACTTGATTTGTCGTGCTCGAGAACATCTCCCAGTATGGCTAAGTAAAGGTGTAGTAAAAACCATCAACAGTTAGATATTAGACCATCTGGTCCAAACCGGCCACAAAGCCAGCGTTGAAGATTCCTTCTCTATCATCTACCGGGAGCCTAATAAACTGCCAAAAACATTGAAGTACAGCATGCTCCAAACAACAGAGGCTATCGCGATTTGCGTGAAACAACCAGTGCTTTGTGTGCAAAAGAAACAGGTCTAGCCACTACTGTAGCCCTGACCTTCTGTAGCGAATTCATGAATTTGTATTATTAACTTTCCTAATTTTTCTGACAATCAGTCTATTGTTATGTCGATGCTATTGAACTGTAATCCTTTGATATTATCATTATTGATTCGTTGTTATCCAAACATTGATGTTGTTCATAACAGTAATTCACTCGCTATAATGTATATATAACTGTAGAGCCTGATGATGAAGTTATCGAAAAGAGTATTCTTTGTTCAGTAACCATTCTTTTTAAAATTTTAATGCTCATTTGGAATCTATTCGGAAGAATTAATAAAATCCAAACAACTTTGAATTTAGATGCTTTGAATGGAGTAAACATGCACATATGTATATAAAATATCCTTGCTGAATTTTTACAGGCTAAGAAAACTGAATGTGTTGACATTGTTTCATCTCTTAGAATTAAGAGAACAGAAAACTATGTGCATTTCAAAATGGACATTGTTGCAGTTATGCTTAACAGTGTGTTTTAACTAGTCAGATCTTACCTTGAAAAATGAATATGTTGAACCGCCATGTATTGTTCCGTATTTGATTTTTGTCTGACGTGCTAGATCTTCAACACTTTCAATATCTGCTTGCATCCTATCAATTGTCAAAAAGGCGGCCAAATTGGCTGTATATGATGAGGTCATTATTAAAATAAAGAACCACCAAATTCCTCCAATAATTCGAGTTGACGTAGCCCGAGGTATTATATCACTACCTTGAGCGAAAAGCAAAAGAAGCGAATTGCTAAAATATTCTCATTAGACCACGGATAACAAATATCTAATAAATCAGGTTAAAAATTCTAAGAAATTAAATCCTTATGCTTTATTCGTAGTCTGGCGAAAATTAGACACTGATTAAACTGCATAAACTTAGGGTAAAAATTTCTTGAAATCATTTTCTTGTAGTGAATATTTTTTCCCATTAATAATTACTTCAGACCAATCTAGAAATTACGATAGAAGGAGTTTTTGTTGATATGGATAATAACGATACACTAAATAAATGAAAAGTCTTGTACTGTATTGTTTTGTCTTGTGTTGTTAATATTAAATTGCTCACTTATAATAACAACTCGTTTTTAGAAGTAGGTGACTGGCGGCTATTGCTAAGCTTCGTTAGTCTTTATTTGTGTTGTTTATATGAACTGCAAATATCAGGGTGAAATCTTGAATTTACAGCCTGAACTTATGTGAACGTTATTCAGCTACATTCAACTTACACTTACGTTTATACTCATGTCAAAATAAGGATTAATGTTACAATGTTACAAAAAATATTTCGATTTCATTTTTATGCTACTAACAAGTAGCAAAAGACATTATGTTAACAAAATGATATCCGTGCTTTATTGGCTTTGATATTTTTGTTGGTGACAATTTCACTTAATACATCCAACGTGCGTCGGTGGCATAGCGGTTAGGACGCTCGCCGACCATGCACATGGTCCGGGATTCGATCCCCGGCCAACGCACTCCTTTACCTCGCTAAGAAAGAAATAATGCTGGTGAAGAGGAAAGGTTGGGCATGAGGCTAGCAACCCCATCCTTTAAAAATAAACACTGCTACAGAAACTTCAAGCCACTAGCTTGAAGCCCAATGTTCTACTGGGGAACGTGAAGGATAAAAAAATACATCCAACAATTCGTATTAAATCCATTATAAATTATTAAAAGCAGATAAATCTGCTGAAGAAGCTGTGGCTCACACAGCGAAACGTTCAGAAAAATGTTGTTTTGATTTTCTCAACATGCTGGGATTTATTTAAATAATTTATAATGAATCAATCCGACTCGGCGCTCAAATTATTCCAGAAAGTTCGTAACACCTACGGCCTGGAAACCTATAATTCGTATTTAATGTGATTTTCATACTGCTCGGAAATTCACTCTTAATATTAATACTGTTCCCCTATGAATGTCACTGCTGTACCACATGTTCAGATCGGTCATTCTGAGGGCACTTTCACTGTTCATCATTTGATGTCTACTTACTTCGTTTCATTCATATTATTATTATTATCGAAGTTATTATTCTCTTAATTATTCAAAATCATCTGTTGCTGATGTCTATATTCACTTCGAAAAGTGACTATCAATACTCCATCTTTTCTTCCTTATTCTAATACAGTGACATATTCAATAAAAAGGTATACAAGAATGATTGAAATTCTCTTTCAAATGTTTTTCCAATGAAAAGAATTTCAAAATGAAACTCAGCTGACATTGTGTATATGTTTTGCCAAATCAATTTATTCATTTAATTGGATAAGAGTATCATGCAAATGTTTCTCTATCCCATACAATTGATAATTGATTTATTAGAAGTTTATATTGAGTGGAAATCAGAGAATTGTTTAGGGTCCTTTTAAAATATGATTTTCATTTATCATCAGAATAAATGACTTCGTAAACTGTTTCTTTTTTTTTTTAAATGAATAACTAGAGATAAAAAGTTAGCTAATTTACCAACAAGAATTCCGTAGAGTAGAATGGAACATCAAACTCACGTTAGTCTCATTCTAGGCTGTATATTTATTGCCTATCAGTACATATTTATTTATCGTAATATGTGTATATGTGAAGAGATGTAGGGACTAACTCTTGTCAAATGTAGCATGGGTTTATTACTGAAATATTGAAACGTAGATTATATCTAGTAATATCTGCAACATGACAATGTTAACTAATCAGTAATATAAAGATGTAATCTCCTTATGTACCTTAATGAATATTTAACTTATTTCCTTTAAAAGTAAACGCTTTAAATATTATGACTATTCAATCAACATTTATACACCCTAGTGTGATCGCACGTGTTTCATTTCTTCGAATATCTGATAAATTTCATAATCACCTTTATGAGCGAAACCAAAGATCAACAAGATCAGCATGCATTAATAGGGCATTGGTAGTAGCAGTGTGACGTGTGTTACTGATAAGACTTATCATCGGCATAAAAAATCATCAAATAGCAGGGAAATAGATTTGATGTCAGAGAAAGTAAATAGTACACGATTGCGGAGATACCTAGGAGACGTGAAAGAAACACAATATGAAGGCCAAAAGTAGCACAACACGGAATATATGTGCAATTGGTGCATTGAAGATAACATGTACGTAATTTGGTAAACATTCCTTTGTCAAGTTTTTCGTCTAATATCGTTACGGTAGTAGGGGTAGCATATTTCCAACTTATTTTAAAACGGTCACAAATGCATTCCTACAAGCTTTTGCTCGACATATTAACAATGAAAATTACCAACTCTACTTCTTAAACAATAATAATTTGTTCATTTGCAAAGTACTTTTTGGGAATCATCTGTAGTACGCACCCACTGAGATTCGAACGCAGGACCTTCCAGTAAGAAGGCAAGCTCGTATACCATTCAGCCACTGGGACCCGATTCAATGGCTCATGAATTCTAACTTCTACCAATTCGTGATTTAGCGCGACTGGCACTAACCAATGTCATCGGTGGGAACTCCATCCCCACAGTTGACTGGATGGACCTCACGGGTAACGACTTCTCACTAAGACTCCAGGGAACTCCGTCCTGTAGCAGGTCACTAGCGAGCATCAGATTAATTTACAAGAATTGGTTTGTTAGGATTAGATTTGCTTTTTACTAGTCTAACGACGGATTGATCAGGTCCCAGTGGCTGAATGGTCTACGAGCTTGCATTGTAACCGGGAGGCTTTGCGTTCCAACCCCAGTGGGTGCGTACTGTCGATGATTCCTAAGTACTTTTTAACATATATTTATTTCTAAAAAAATTGCTGTAGAAGTCAAGTAAATCATAGTGATAGTAATTTTAGTAAAACTCATTCAAAATAATTAATATGAAGAAGAATTAAACATATACTGTCATAGACGTTTATGATGTGATCAACTTATTCAGCCAGTTAGTATCGAGACTCATCCTTCAGTTTAGCCAATTCATGATAGACATAAGAGCATATTGTATGGGATGAATGGCAACAAAATAAGTTACAACAATGAGTCCTAACGCCTTACTACTTCGAACTTTCTTTAATCGTAATTCGAATCTAAATATTTTACTCATAATGTGAATGCTGTTTTTTCTTTCTCATCAGGTCGTAGTAGATCTGATGGTAGTAAACAACGGAAATAGGAAGACGGTTACTTCATTTGATTCAAACAAGTTTATCTAAGATAAGCATCCCCTAACTGAAGGACTGACTACTATAAGTTGGATTAAGTATTCTTCATAATGACTAAAAGCCAATAGCTGTTAAAAAATGATGCTAGAGTGAAGTTAAGTTACGGGAATACCTAAAGAGGCGTTTTCAAAGGATATAAATCGTAAGAGTGATCAGTCAATCCAGAAGTGAAGAACAATTTATCCGGTTATATGATTAACATCAAAACTGTGATATTTCTTGACATTATATATATATAACATATATATATATATAAATGGTATCAAAATAATTTTTTATTTGTTTTTCTTGTCCAACAAATAAAACTGCAAAATGATCATTCTGATGTCCTGATTTTTTGAAAACTGATGAAAACACGAAAACAGTCTAAAATATTGTTATTCATCCTTGGAATTCATATTGATACTTATACATTCTTTTTGAGTGAAAAAAGGAGATAACTTAATACAACTTTAGAGGAGTATTTTACAATGAAATTATCGTTTACATTCACTTTTTTCTTTATTCCAAAGGGTATAATAAATGTAGGTCAACCAGATATGCGTTTGAGGACATTTTGGTGGTAGAAAAAGCAACAAAAATGATTTCAAGTGGTGAAAATGTAAACCTGAGATTTTCTCATACGTATTGCCGTAGAAAGATAAATGGGGTGAAAATGACTGAAAACTGGAAAAAAAAAGATTACTGAAAATAACACTAGTTATGTGGTAGGGCATGAGCATTAAACTGATTTGTAAGCCGTTTGAAGATTCTGAGTCTTCCCAAGTGTGTATTGCGACATTCGAAACCCTGAAATTTCCTTTATTTTTATAAACCAGTAGAACATTACTAGTGGCTAAATGGTCGCATGAGCAGTATTTATGGACAGTATTTATAAAATACGTAGAAATTTCAGAGGACTTTATTGCACAATATTTCCCCTTCGTACAATGTCTTCAAGTAAAATATTAACTAACAGTATATCCTGTGACACTATGGTCTCTGATCTGCATCACAAACCATTCCATTATGATACATCTGCTTTGTCTCCTTCAAGAAATCCACAATATCTAGTTGAAAGCCATTTTTTAGGATGTTTAGAAGTGCATTTTGGAACCCAAGGACATAACTGAAGAACAGTTATCTCGTGTATTGGGGCACATTGTCACCCACAATCAGGCGTTTCTCAAGCTTAGTAGGAAACTGAGAATCACAAGCTTGTAAACACTTTAAATACATACAAGCAGATAATATAATTAGCTGTCATATCTTTATCGATTAAAACAAACCGTAGGAGAGAAAATATATGCAATAGAGAGATGGGAGTTTTTGGTAGCCCAAGTTTTAAGTATTCTATTACAGTTTAAAACATTTCTTCTACAAATTTATTTAATAAAAGCTGATGAACTATTATTATAAGTATTGGTCCAAAAAAAGTGAATATCTTAGAAATAATTTACTTCACAAACATAAATTTACGATAGGCTCCCAGTGGCTTAATGGTCTACGGGGTCAACCTGTAACCAGAAGGTCCTGGGTTCGAACCCCGGTGGGTGCGTACTGACGAAGAGTCCCAAACTAGGCTGACGAATCAGCTCTCCAGTACTCCCAGGTTTTCCAGTGATTTTCTAACCAATGTCAGATCATGATGAAATCCTGTAACAAATAAATTAACGTATTAAAAATGTATTGTAAGGATTTCTACTGTTATTAGATGCTTAAAGGCAATCAACGGGAAGATTTGGACGTAGGTTTCATGCTAGTTGGCACTCACCACTCAGCAAGGTGTATCTGCAACCTCGAAGGAACTCATGTCCCTTCTGAGATTTGAACCAGCGCCAACTAGTGATTTCTGCAGTCAGAGACGTTACCACTGAGTTATTCGGGCTCGCGATTGACCTCCTGTTGGACTGAACTGGATACTTTTGATTGGACGCTAGTCTGGACAAGTGACTGACAGAATTCAGTCTGCACCAAAGGTAGGACTAGACATACACGTCGCACTAGATACTGACTAGTGTCCAATCACAAAATGAAATCAACTAGATTAACACTGAAATTCCATGAGGACTGAGGAGTTATTTCGCCTTAAATACGGACTACTGAACACTGCTCACCTACTATCGTGCCGAGTCAAGTCCCGCACCTTTATATTATGATGGTTAGTGGCTGTTAGCAGATTTTGAGTCATTTTTAATTTTCATTGATGGATATTTCTAAATAAATGAAATAATGAAAATTATAGTCTTTCGAAATTGATTTTCCTTGTTCCAAACCTGTCAATTAACAAAAGATGGTTAACTGCTATGAATTAAAAGCTGCCTGACAATTATTACCATAGAAAATTATCAGTTTCTTTTAATCATCTGAAACTCATCGAAATCCCACACTGTACCTAATGATAAAAATTATTTTTAGCAAAATTATATGATGATATACTTTTTATTTATTATACATTATTTTATCGAATGATAAATGATAATGTCCGCCATTCATGTTAGATAGTAATGAATAATTAGATGGTGCATAACAAAACGGCTCTTGTCTCTTATGGATCCTGTAGCATCATTAAAATTATGTGATGCTGTTAATCAAATTTATTATCATTCTTTGTTTAATATGTTTTACAGCTGTTAGTTACCTCCTCATACTTATAAATGTTAGGTTTCCTAGTAAGCGTATTAAGTCAGATTTTGTTTGGTAAAGCTAACCTATTTAGGTGTTCTTGAAAACCATGATTTTTCACTTAAACAAGGCAGTGATACATTCAGTTTAATTGGTCGGAGGATTTCATCATGAGCTGACATCAGTTAGTGAACCATTGGGAAACCTTGGAGTACTGGGTAGCTGTTTCGTCCGAGTTTGGGACTCTTCACCAGGAGTTAGAATACTTAGGACATTGGATCGGGTCCCAGTGGCTTAATGCACCACGAGTCAGCTTGCCTTGCAACCAGAAGGTCCTGGATTCAAGCCCTAGCGGTGAGTGCGTGCTGATGAGGAGTCTCAAACTAGGACGAAATAGTTGTCCAGTACTACCAGATTTTCCAGTGGTTTTATAACCGATGTCAGCCCATGATGAAATCCTCCAACCAATTAAACCAAATCCCTACAAAAAGAATACTTGAAAATATTCAGTTTAGTTTTGTATCTTTAAAAGTTAATTTTAGACCATCAATTAAGTAGTTTTAGTACATTCGAATGCTGACTCTGGTTACTGTGGCCGAACACTAAGTGAACTAATTTTTCACCTGAAGTGTAAAAGGTGAACATTTCATAAATTGTCAGAATATTCTCACTAGAACTGCAAGTTCTAGTCTGTATGTGCTTACAACGTAATACATAATCTCTACTCAGTTTTCATAATAAACACGACATTTACTTGGATGTATATACAAAACAAGCGGTTTATATGTTGCATGGTTTAATATTCTTGGAGGAGCAAAGACAGTGAGAAAAAGAAAAGTAGCGAATTTAAAAAAAAAATGACTAAGAGGAGACTTAACCAAGAAGTGAAATCTCGCCGTTTATCATAGATTACGGTCAAAATGGATGGCTGAATAAGTAAACTGATTTTCATATAACTAGACAACTAATTCCCTGAATATCAACTGAAAAATTCTTCGTAACTTTTCACTATTTCACAATAAATTATATTATCGACAGTGTAAATCATTTCCGTGATATATTTTCAACTCATAATGTCTCCCGAATTTAATACAAACATTGCTATGCGTTATTTAAAATAATGGGACAGTTTGTTAGTCAAAAATATACTACGGCCATGGGTGACAATGTGAATCTGTGTACGATCCCCATAAGTGCTGTGGTACGGCCGAGGCTGGTAGATAGACTGAGGTTTTCCTCTTGAATTGTTTGTATGCAGCCACGCGCCCATGGTTTCTGCTAGATAGTCCCCTTTTATCACCTTCGCACAGATGGTTGGTTACTTCACAAAAGTGAATGGGTGAAAGCAAATGTCGGATGCTTACTACCGGAACAGTAAACATCGTGTTTTCCTAGGGAAGCTGAAAACTCAGATTCTAAACCCATATGGCAGATGGGCCCCAGGAACCTAAAGCAATGCACAGCGTATGAAACATATCTTGCTCCCTGGCAAATAGGAATGCAGTCTTGGAATTTATTTCACTGTCTTATAGAGCTAAATTCACGTAAAAAGAAAAATGAGTGATATTTTGTGACAAACATCTTTTTTCAGTGAAATGGTCTGTAAGGCCGATTTACAACCTGGAAATATATGTGGAATACTGAAGAAATAACTTTCAAAAATGGATTAGTTGCTCTACAGCATCAGTGTTCACTGTTCTAAAAATCACATTTCTCTATGGTCGCTTAACACCGATCTGCCTAACGAAGTGCAGATCCAAAAGGAACTGCAAGAAATCAAAGGTCTGAAGACAATCAGCTCATAAGAATTTCTCGGCGAGACTGTAGTTATAGAACTGACTTAATTATTTCGGAAACTACGCAAAAATGAGGATTTCATGAATGTGGAATGAAGCTATTATTGTGGCTACCTTTTAGGGAGGTCTACATACTGCATGCGACAATCATGGCAATGAGAAATTTATGAGTGAATTGTGGGTTAGGTCTACTCTGGATCGAAAATGCACATGTCCACTATTGCTAGTTGTTGGAAACGCATACTTTTCAGGCTAGTTATTGTTCTATTTTTTGATGTAAGGGCTGCATTGAACTAGTTGCAGAGGTCTATTTGTTGGAACTGTCTTTTAGAAAGTGGTACTCCTGAGGAGTTTGTTAATATACTAAAAGAACTATACAGAAACACTTCGGGTAGAATGAGGACATACAACTAGCTATCACCACTGCTCTCAACCAGAAGTTACATCTGACAGAGTTGTTCAAGCTTTGCGTTTATATTTAATTTTGCCATCTGTGGTGTCTTGAAGAGAACCCTGAGGGATATGCATAGTTGTAGTGTATATCTGCTGCCTGAAGAAAGACTTTTTAACACTGAGTGTACAGACGATATCGTTGTAATAACATACGGACCATCCAAATTGCAGCTAATCTGTTGAAGATTGGTTTTGTAAGTATGATATGTGTAAAGTACGGAGTTCTGTTTGAAGAGAGGCAAAGGCTTGTGTTCTCACTCACCCTCACTAGTGAACCATTGGTGGTAGTCGATGTGTTCAGGTAAGTTGTAGCTCCAGTGATTGAGGAAGTATGACGGATACAATTTTAACTGTGTAGTGAAATTCAAGGAGCCATACACCAAAATGGCTAAAATATCTATTCAAAATTCACTACCGTTCACAATGAAGATGTCCAGAAGAACAGTGGAAACTTCATAACTAAATCATACAGGTCATTGAACAAAATAACTCCAAAAAACATCCATATTAGTTTGTTTATTAGATGTATCACACAGTGAAACAGTATTATTTACTGGATAAATAATACTGTTTTATAGTTACAAAAATCAATTAGGTACAAGCGAATACAAATTCTATAAATCATAGAAGACACCAGGAACCAACTATACATTTAATCTCAAATAGTTAACGTTTCTATCCATCATGTTACTGATACTATAGACTACATAACCAATCTTAAGATTTCTCTAAAAGTTTAATCTAACTCTTATCAGTAGAAGGAAAAGATGAAAATAGTAATTGTCGATTCAAAATATCTGCATTAAAATGAAGGCAATTTTCAGCATATATCTCCTAAAACTGCTGATATTTTACATTTTACGGAACTTTAGACAGAATAGTAAAACGAATAAGCGAATAACTGACTTTGTTGCATAAGCGATCCAGCAGTGAACCAAAAACTGTTTCTCAATGTAAACTGATTTTGTATAGTTGGATAGCATGGATGCCGAGCATACCATTCATTTGGTGAAACACGTCCAATTAGGAATAATGTTAGGCTAACGACAAAGTAGGCGATGCCAACAGATAACCAAACCTAAAAATAAAAATACAAAGTTGAATTTTTAAAGATGAAAAGTAGGTTTAACTATAAATCATATATATATATATATATATACTACATGCAACGCCTCACCCTGATAATGTTTGAGCTCGAATAGCTCAGTAGTAGCGTCTCTGACTGCAGTACTCAATGGGTGACGCGGGTTCAAATCTCAGAAGGGACATGAGCTCCACTAAGGTTGCAGATACGCTTGTACTCGCTTCGGCGGTATGTATACTTGAATTGGAACGATACAGAGAAGAATAGCATGCTCCTGAGCAAAGATGACACGCAAAATCGTGAAGCGTTCCATATTTTTTGTGTGTCAGTGGCACAACGGTAGAATCTTCGCCAACCACGCCTGTGGTCTGAGGTTCGATCCCTGACCGACGCAGTCCTTTACCTCGTTAAGCTGGTAATAAGACTGACAAAAGGGGAAGGTTGGGCATGAGGCTAGCAACCCCATCCCATAAAAATAAACACCACTACCACTGAAACTTCGTAGCTCTAGCTTGAAGGTCTATGTTCCACTGGGAAAGTAAAGGAGTAAGAAAAATTTCCAGTCATTTAACAAAGAAACTCTGAGTTAACTGTTATTTCCACACAAGGCTTATCTTTCTCTTTGATTTTATAATGGTTAGCGACTGAAATCAATTGGATGAGCTTCGTTTTACTTTATCCAGTGATTGAGAAAAATATCTGGGGAGTTTTAACAGTGCAAAAAATTTTCCTTTGTGTGTATCACAGTGGATGGATCATTACATAACTTGCTGATAATTTTTCTTTTTTGACTTATATATTTTTAGCTGAAAAGTGAAAAAAACGTTAAAATAAAAAAAAACTGTAAAAGAGTTCTAGCATATATTCAGGATGAAGAAAATCTTAAATTTATTTGAATGTTGAAGAAAGTGAATCAGTACCTTCATGAGTAAATTTCATAATTTAGTTGAACAACTCCAAAGCCTTTTCTGAGTTGACTGTTTCATTTCTAGGAATGCGATAAATAATTTTAAATGCTGTATTAAAGTCAACTTTATGATCACTATCTATAAGGTGTGCTAAACCAGAGCTACAAATACATCTTGTTTTTCCCTTGCCTAACCATGTTGGATGACGTTCGGAAATACAATGATGAACCTGCCTAACTGTACGCCCAATGTACCTGGCTCCGCAGCTGCAGTCAAACTGGTAGATACACATATAGGAGGCTAATTTAGGTAGTTTATTCTTATTTTTCCAACGTAGTATGGGGGGTGGTAGTGAAAAGACAACGTACCTCTGCTGCACTATAACCTCTTTTAACTGCATGCTTCAGGCACTGTGTTATTATTTTGCCGTATGTTGTTACCGGGGAATTGCAGTTTTATGAACAGTGGTTTTTTCGGAGAAGTTGCCATACGACTCTCCTAGGTGCTGAATTCATATTTTTCTCAATGAACTTATCTGGATAACCATTTTACTAAGTGATTCTCTAATAATTCCCATAGTATGTACTAAATGAATTTGAATCAACAGTTTAACACATAACGACACCAAATAAAGCCATAATTGACATAATATGTATATGCACATATGTTGTATGCATTTGTGTCACTTTTGAAAGGATTCAAAAAACTTTCACCTCATAAATCATGGTCCATTTCTAAGCATATGAAAATACTCATTGTGATAGGGAAAATAAAAATACTACCATTCTGTAATCATTAAAAAAAATAATAATCTATTGGCTTTTCTTTTGTCCTTATCAATTAGCATTACTTCTTTTTCTTACACTGAGTTCAATGAATAAAATAATACTGACAGGCAAATTTCTATCAATTAATTGTGTAGATTAAATTTAATGTATTTGTCAGTAGATCAGATACTTTTAACAATCAAAGCAGTTTATGATTTTTTATAAATTATTTAAATTAATCCCAGCGTGTTAAGAAAATCAAAACAAGATTTTTCTGAACGTTTCGCTGTGTAAGCCACAGCTTCTTCAGCAGATTTTATGAATTTATGATTTCACTTATGAAGGTTCTATATAAATACTTTATTGACTAATGTACCAGTCCACCAACATTTTAATAAATCTATGCTAATTTTAATGAAGCTAATATATTTATAAATGTACTGTATATAATGATTTGAGTTATTATTATTATTATGACTTCATGTGTGAAAAAAAATGCTACACTACATGTACATTTCGTTTCCATCATAATTATCGTCTAACAAGTTTTGTCTAGCAGGCTAGATATTAATTAAAATACATATTTTTCAATTTATTTAACCGTAATTTCGATGGGTTAATAAATTTCTCATCCCCATGATTTTTATAATGGTTAGGTGACAACTGTTACGCTTCCATAAATCTTACAGAATGCCGCAGTCGAACAGTCTTCAAATCACTAAACCGACCTTTTTCCACTGACTAAAGAAGAGAGAAATAAACAATTTTCCATGGATGTTACTGATCATATATCCTGAAATATTACAGCAATAGCCACAGCAAATGTCGTCCTTTGCACAACTTTGCAAAGAGGTGCTTTCAAATCTCTCAACTATGTCACTTCATCCTGTTAAGTTAATTAATTTTATCAACGTGGAATTCATCCTAATTATCGAGAATGTGAACTTTCTCATTTCTCCTGAGTATAACTTTTGGTACCATTGAAAGCCAATGAGCAGTAAAAAGGTACTTTAGCCTGGTTCAGGACTCTTCATCAGTGCACACCCAGGAACCTAGGAGAGGAGCACAAAGTCAGGTTCTAAGGTAACAACTCCCTGACGATAATTAATGATAGCTGCACTGTGTGCAAATTAACAGAGGTTCGACTTCATGGACTTCAACAGTTTAACCCGGTGGCTGGAAGCTAATGTGCTCATCTCATACATTAGGGGAAATACATTCAGTCGTAATTGGCATCGTGTGTGCATACGTTTTCAAAAGGTTCCAAACTACGAGATAATAGCTACCCGATGCCATTCGGTTTTAAATGGTTCCCCAAATGATTTCTGTCGGGTCAAAATCTTCTTCGATAAAATCTTCGCCAACTTAAAATTTAAAAATAAGCTATTAAAGAGGAAAATGAACAAACCTCGTTTGATAGTGGCGCTGTAAACTGCAGTCCAGGATCGGAGTTACTTTTTTGTATAATGACGCTGAGTGAAAGACTCATAAATGGTGTAGTGAAGTCAATTACACGTTCTCTATCATAGGTGATAGTAAAAGATGCTACTGCAAGATCAGCTTTCTGGAAAAAGAACAGAAATGCAGAGAGGTAAGAAAAATTTTCTTCTTATAATTCAGTTTATTCGACAGGTATACTAACTCATTAGGATTATATCTTTAGGAAGACATCAGTCACACAAAATAAACATTTGAATCTAATAGGTTAGTCTGTAATTAAGACTTGTTTCCTAGCGACGATTACGATTCTGTATTTAGGTGAACTAAGCCTAAATGATAAAAAGAGTCTTGCAACAAACCTTCTTGAATTTTATATTTTGACCTGAGTAAATCTGAAACTCTCCATGCATCTAATTCCCCAAGAAATCTGCAGTTTCTTATCTTCAAAGGGGTTTACGGACCCAATACATCCAGCTAGAAAAAATAATCTAATTTACCAAATATTGTGAAGTCAACTGCATAGTTTCGACTAGAAGATCAGGTTCAGTCAGATTATCGGAACTTAGGGATTCAGCTAGAGCTAGAATAATTGACATTGCTAAGTTGGATAATTTAGAAAAATAGCTAGGTTATTGCAGTGCAACCACTTGAATGTAATCACTCAGTAGAGTGGAATGAGGTTAAATTATAAAAATGTGATATATTTAAGTGAAGAGAGAGGCTAACATTTTGCTCATCGAGTCAACACCAAGTACATGTAGTAGAGATGACGGGACACTTCTTCCGGCTTTATAGAAAATTACATTAGAAAAACCAAACCGTGTGGTTATGACCAATAAATTGTGCCCGAAACATCACCCAGTTATAATTGTATTTTCACCATGTGTGATATTAAATAAACTTATCTGTTATGAAATTTCCAGCAAGAATTGCTTACTTTATAAACAAGATCTCCTATAAGTCCATCCCACTTTCCTTTACTCTCATCAAATGTTCCGAACTTTTTATCGCTAACAGGCTTGATAATATAATCGAAGTGATTCATTTTACTTAAATGTTGCAACAATTCCATTGCAAATCCAGTCCATTGATCGTTACCTTCTAAATGTACACCTTGACGATATGGTTCAAATATTACAAATGGAGGATCCTAGGATAAAAAGAAACAATGTTAACATGTAGAATAGTTTGCCTGCTGATATGAACACTAGGCGTGAAGTGAAATATCTAACTAACCTCCAACTATGAAGGGAAAAATTATTCACATCAACAGCCCGCTATAAAATGTTAATGAATTCCTCGATAAAGTGTATAGGATAACCATTCTCTTAGAATTTTTATAGTTTTTTCCCTTGGACAGAAAAAGGAATTTAACGCGTCTTTGCTCTAGTCGTGACCAGGGAATGTTGATGAAGTACTTGGATAAATGTAGAAAACTTTAGTAGAGAATGGTTATCAAGTACGCTGTGTCGGGGCTAGTAGTAAATTATGTGTAAGAAATGCAGAGTGGAAAAAGAGACCTAAGCGAGTGTTGCATCTAAACATAGAATTTAGGGGTGACACGGCGAATGAAGTCTTTAAGAAGTGATTGACAATATTATTCAAAAAGTCATTTTCGCTGACTATCTGCGAATAACTTAGTCTAGCAGTTCACCTTAATGTTAAGGAAATGTTTCCTGGATTATCAGGTTCTCTGTGTATTTACATGTTCGCCTGCTTTTGCGCAGCCGGGTTCATAGGATTTTGTCGAGAAACATACCTCAATGCGTTCGATAGCAAAGGAAAGAGTAAAGCAATTAATTAATCTATAATACAACATATAGCAGGTAATCGTCATATAGCTTCTGATGCACCCTTTAACACAGATTACAAGGTCCGATAAACTTTACCGAAAAGGACATGAGTGCGTTTGCTTTTCTGAGTATACTTAATCTTCCTATCATCTACTCTCACATGTTAATTGAACATTTGTGTTTATCTTCCTTTATTCATCAAGTGCCGGTTTGCAGGGATTCCGCTGGTTACGCGTTTGATCATTATATGACATCAGTTACGGAACCAATAGAAAATCAGGGAGTACAAGACGACCGTTTCGTCCCAGTTTGGAGTTCTTCAGAAAAATGCACACAGCAGGGTTCAAAACCACGACCTTCTGGTTCCAGGCCGGGCTTGTACACCATTCAACTACTGGAAAGTGATGCGATGGCCAATAAATTCGTGATATATGTAGCGAATTCATTCATATTTCTTATATTGCTATTGCTTCCTTTAGTTCCTAGAGGAACATACGGCTTCAGTCACACGTCTCCATTGAGTTCGGTTCTCTGCTAACGTTTTCATCTGGCTCCACGTCTGCCCACATGCTTTCATCTCCTCTTCACACGACTTCCTCCATGTCACCCTTGCACTGACGACCAACTCGCCGCTTCCCATTCGGGTTCCACTCGAGCGATGGCCTGGCATGTGATGTCACTTGATGGCTTCCTTAGAGTCTGGCCAATCCACCTCCATTTCTTCCTGCATATTTGTTGCACAATCGGCTCCTGGTTGGTTTGCTCCCAGAGATCGATCCCTGTTGCAGCTCTTTTGTGACTGGCCATCTGATCTTGAGTACTGAGCGAAGACAGCTGTTGATGAAGGTCTGTAGTTTGTTCGAAGTGCTCTTCATGATGCGTCAAGTCTCTGATCTTGTTTTTGATGCTGAGAGCTGTTGACCTCCACACAGACTTGAGAGAAATGAAAGCTTGCCTTGCTTTCCCGATCCTCGCTTTGATATCCTCATCAGTTCTGGCAGCCTGTAGTTGAAACGATGCTTCTCAGGTAGATAGGTAGGTGAAGGAGGTTGCTTCTTTCAGATTTCTCCCATTTATGCTGATTGTTGTCAGTTGTTGTTGTTGCTGTTGGTGGTGTTGCCCAGGAATCTTCATCACCTCTGTTTTCTCTATGTTCACCTGAAGTCCTATCTTTGATGCTTCTTCTGCCAACTTGTTGCTTTTCGATTGCATATCTTCCAGTTTGTGGGAAATCAGACATATATCATCGGCGAAGTCCAGATCCTCCAAGATTTTTGTGTGAGTCCATTTTATGCCTGTTTCCTCATTGTCCGCTGTTAGTCGCATTATCCAATCTACTGCAATCAGGAAAATCATTGGTGATAGTAGGCAGCCTTGTCTTACTCCTGTCCTCACTTCGAAGGATTCCGTAAGTTTCCCGTTTTAATTCAATGAGAATTAAATGTGCAGGGAATTCAAAGCATATTTCACTGATTTATGTAAGTCTTGAATGTTTCCTATTTGAGAAAGCTTAACCAGAAGTTTTTTTTCTTAAATATTCCAAATAACAGTTATTACTAACCAAGCAGTCGACACGCAAAGTATTTGCGAATAACAGTATAGCACTACATGGGTTCAGTGCACTTATTCTCTTGAATACTTCTAATCGAATATGTAATAATACTAATAGGACCGTATTATCTTAGTCTTATTCACTTTGACAATTGCAAGATAACAGTAAGTTGTTTTCTCAAACATTCTACTTTTGAATCATTCTTTTAGGAAAAGTCTAAAGTATAAAGAAAACAAAGAAGAAGGGAAACGAACAGATTTATCCGAACTTACTTCGATAGTTGTAACAATAAATGTCTTGTTCATGTACTTTGTTCCACCTTGTGAGAATGCAGTTTCAGCTGTCTGTTTAGACACAAATCCCCTTTTTAATGACCAGTTTAATAACTGAAAAAATGAAGTACAGTATTTAGATAATTCTGGAAAACTAAATGAGTATTGGTAAATATAAGAAAGAAAATCCTATAATAATCAAATAAAAAGAAACTGCTATAAAAGAGGCAGAACCGAGTGTTATTCAAATAGACACACTCAGAGGAAACACCTCTTTTCCCCCAGCTTTTAATGTAAACATTAAAGTGAGTAGGTAAGTCGCAGAATTTTCTAGACTACAAACGTATGGTTACCATCATAACAAATAAAAGATGTCACAGATATGAATAGTTTTCTTCTACCCATTTTCCTTATCACTCCGTGCAAGGTAGTTAGCATAGTAGTTCAACTCATGGTCACAGAAACGTAGCATTGAATCTATAAAAAGCGCAGTAACAGAACCACTGATTTGGTCATGATTACTCACTGTTGAAGAGTTCTAGACTAGGAGGGAACTGCTGTCTACTACTCCATGATTTGAATTGTAGTGATGTCATTTCGTGACCAAAGCTGGATCCATTTCACTTCGTGGATTCCTATCAGTTGTATGGCATATCAGATACTTCGAATATTAGATATGAAAAAAATATTTGTATAACTTATTGAATGAGTTAGATTGATGTCAATCAGAAGTCAAATGAATAGTGACGAAATCATTGAAAGAATAATGTGTTCCATCAAATTACCGAACGAGGGAAAAAGGGAAGTACGGTACACATTAAAGAAGAGTGAAAAAGAGAATTTCGCTGAGAATGAATAGCTTCACATTACTAAGCTACCGTTGTAACGTTTTCCGTAGTCAAAGAAACTAATTGCATCACTCTTCTACCTTGGTAGCTGGTTACCATCTTCACTTTCATTTACTATTATTGATCATTCTCAATGGTCACTCAGTGAATTAATGAATCTCAAGTTAAGAGTCAATGGTTAGTCTCTGGAGAGAATTTCATTACCTTAAATAAAAATTAATTGTCATCAAATGCAGTGATATAATTATTGAAATAGATGGTAAAACAAAGAAACTTGTAGAATGTCAAAAGATTCCCAGCACTGGTACAGTTGAAGCATTACAAAGGGAAAGCAGGTTTGATTTTATTGTGTATATTTAATTATGGAATGTAGATTTGCTAAATATATAATTCAGTCGTCATTTTCAACCTCCTAGATATAATGTTTTCATCAGTTGATTTCCTGAAGACATTATTAACAATTTTAATCAAAATTATATTTTCAGTTTCAGTAGGGTTTCTCCAATGTCAGCAATGTCACTGTCCACTTAAGTTGACTCGAGGAGAAAGAATCTACGAAAATCATTGTGAACTTCTATGTTTCGAGCACTAGCCAATTCTAGAAAATTAAGACCCATCAGAATTGCGATTTTGAAGGTTTAGAGGGGGAACATTTCGCAGATTACTATTATATTCAGTAAGATTGTGTTATAAATGAAAAACTTTGTAAGTATTATTGGAAAGAAGAGGTATATCAACTCACTAAAACAATAACAGAATTATAATAATATTCATGAAAGACCTGACATTTTTATTTTAATATGTGATATTTGCAAGGTGAACAAACATAAGGTGCACAATTTCTGTGTAATACTACTTTTATTCCACAGAAGAAAGAATATGTTATGTGCTTTTAAACCGTTTCTTAATCTCCAGCTATACGGCCACTCTTTTACTATGAAATTTGGACCAAATGGTTGCATTGCCACCAGCGTTACCGCTAATTCCAGAAAAGAATCATTTACGCAGTTCGCCTATAATTGATTTTTTCATTAGAATAACATAATGTGATGATAACAATATCAGTTTCATTGTCAGATCATATTTGAAGAATAAGTGATCCTTTCTTTTGTTTGGCATTTAAATCTGAAGCCACTGTACAAGTGTTTTATATTTTTCACTCAACAACAGAGTATGCCACTGGGTAAGGCGCTTCAGTCTAGTGAATCAGTCAAAACCACAAAGCTACCTAACTTTTTTCCATTCTGTTCAGAAATGTGTGTATTATTCAGTGACCTCAGTAATCCACTTCTTACTAATAGTAAAAATATTTAAATAAGAAATAGTCTGTGATAGTCAGATTGTAATATTCTATAGGGTATTTTGTAAGTTATTCATAAAAGCAGACCTAAGTCGGTGGTATGGCTTATGAGAAGGTTAAAAATATTCAAAAAAGAATCTATGTTGTTATACAAATCCAAAAGTACTAAAGAAACTGAATGTTTTATAGAATTATGTAATATAAGAGAAAATTCAGTCGTAAATAAAAGTGATGGTGAATATTAATGGTGTAAAATAGTGTTGGATAATTGTCTATGCCCGTAATTAGTTATTTTTTCCTGCTTTACTGTTTAGGATTCGTTAGAGTTGCCTCTTCTGACTAACTTAAAATAACAGAAGATGCTTTCAATAAGGAGATCAGTCACGATTAACGTTTTTAGTGAACTTCAGTTTATTAATCAGATGAATTATTACAGTACACAGTCTGATATTTCTGAATATCTGTTCCTATCGAAGTAAACTGATATTAATCTTAAGGAAAATACAATATATTTAAATTCGAAAATGTGTATGCTAACCTGTAATTTATCATTATATTAGATGGAAGCGATCAGAAGGAAGACGTGGATCTAGGTTTCGTGCTAGTTGGGACTCACCAGTCATCAGGGTGTATCTGAAACCTCGAAGGAACTCATGTTCCTTCTGAGATTGGAACCCACATCAACCAGCTCAGTGGTGACGTCTTTGACTCCAGCACTGGATGACACGGGTTCCAATCTCAGATATGACATGAGTTTCTTCAAGGTTGCAGATATGCCCTGCTGACTGGTGAGTGCCAACTAGCATGAAACCTAGGTCAAGCAAGGCATCCTGCCAATTGCCTCCAATCATCTAATATCATCAAATCAATGTGCACCATGATGTCGAGCCACCTAGAATGGTGGCCACATTGCAAACGTGACTGAAAGAATTCAGTCTACATCAAACAAAGGACTAGACACGTAACACTAGTTACTAACTAGTGTCCAATGAAAATTCTTCATTATTTTACAGTGTTACAAGTGCATCCGTCAAGTTTCTTACAGTTAGCTAATATCTGAGTCTGTTGCATCAACAATAACACAGTGTATCAATTGATGTCTTCCAGTTTCTATGAATGGGAAATTAGACATATACGCATACACTTTTATTGTAAATCTGACTCAAAAGTTAGCCAAGAGCTAAATAAACTGCTAAGTTAAATTCATGTCTTATTACAAGATTTCAGTTAGAGTAGGGAAAACGAATCGATTTTTAACTAAAAGGTGAGAAGTCATCTGCACTATCCATTGTGAGATTCACTTTTCATGCACCCATCTGTTATCATTATCAGAGTGGTCAGTCATATGAAACCCATGCTGAAGTAAAAAAAGTACTATTGGAGATTTGTTTCCTAGGTGGAGGATAATCACTACTTGATGTACGAGAAGTTATTAGTCTAAAAGTGATTTCAAATATTCCTAAAATCTTAAACTAAACATTTTAAATGGGGAAAACAAATTAAAACTGTTATAAATATTTATTTATGATTTTTAGACAGTATGAGACAGTCTTGTACTAGCATACTCACCAGTCACCATCCATTACATTATGGGGCAGACGAAAAGCGGATAAAAAGTGTGATTTCTTGCTGGTATCGTCTGGTTAATGATGAACGCGTAAAACTAATAATCATCCTTCATTTTTATTTGACAATCACTGGTGAGTGATGAGAGAATAACACAGTAAATTTTATGTTTACAAGTGAGTTTAAAATGTCAAGTAGAGATTTAAGTTTATTGAAGGACAGCTGAACCTCGGTTCTCCAAATAAGTAAACTCATTCTCAGTTAAGTGGCAAAATTATTTACTGTTTGAAAGACGATTAACGGTTCATTCCCCCCACCCCGACATGGTCATCAAACACTTGTTTTCCCCTGTAGTATTAATTTTTTTTAAAGCACGAAATCGAAACCTGCAAAATCAAATTGTTTGTTTGCAAATGTTAAAAATCCACTTAATCAAGAAACAGTCACATTAAAAAGGCATAACAGTAAACAAACATAATGTTGTATGCAAGTGAAAATCACTCATATCATTTCATTACTTGTTGTGACCTGCCGTTTTTTAGGCTTATCACTTCAAGGTTATAATCCAGTATTGAATTGATTTTGTTTGAATCTGTATAGCCGATTCGAGAGTGAAGCACTTGCTGGAGAATTTAAAAGACAGAAACATAAATATAAAAGTAAATATAACAATCAAAAACAGAGGAATAGATTTATTAAAACTGTCTTTTACTAGACGTGTCTAAAAAACATTTCAAATAGGAATTCGTTAATATATTAATAGTTGCTTTTTCTATACGATCCTATTATTTCCCCATTGTAACACACAAATTAGTTTACTGATGTACAAAAGTAGCAGTTACTTAGCATGCTATTAGTCTGTTGTCATTATCCCAATGGATGGGTTTATGTTTATGGATAAATCAATGAAGCAGGCAAACAGCCTCTTGAAACCACACTTGCCATTCTATAAATCTTACAATACAAATGCAGAATAAGTTCAAGTTTGGTAGTAGGTGTCTAATTTACTCAGTAAATTTAAATTTCTAAGCTTATTAGAATCCAACGCTGTGATAGTAGATGTAGCATAGAGTAGAACAAAGTGATGTTTATTTTATCTTGATTAAAGTCTTCTAACCGCCACTGATTTTCAACATGGTAATTACTAACTCAATGGATGATGGTTGAATTTATCAAGTGAGTTTAGTGTTATCATGTAGCCAATATCCTGGATTTCAACTCTATCCTTCATGCTAAGAAGGATATTAGCAGCTTAGAGTTAGGAAGAGGTTTAATTCATACTATTCCTGATACTGATGTTTATTGCGACGAAAATTCTAGTGCATCTTTATTCCGCATCTTTACTCAGTCGAAGATAATGGAATTGTCATGAACATTTGTTGAGTAAGTCAAATAAACTATTTAATATTCAATGTTCAGTATTCGACATTTAAGTCGAAAATTCAATTGACTAAATGAATGATTAGTGGACAGAATAGAAATTCGATTTATATGACGACTTAAGGAAAAACTATTATTTTTTGCTTTGACTTCAAACTCTCTAAACCTAAAACTGTCAGCTCAGGGAATCCTTTTTTAAATAACTTACTTTCGTTATAAGTAATATTCTATTCAAGCGTCTACCATATTTCTTAAATTCACTTCATCAAAATGTACTTCATTTAGTAATCATTATTAATACTTGGAGAACATCTTTTAAAAAGCAACGACTTACACTTATGTGTGTGTGTAATAATTGTCCACTTTTATACATAATATGAGGTCCGTTTTTATGGCTAACTAATAAACCTTTGGGTGTTTTTAACAAACTGGATCGTACTGGCGTACAACCAACGTGTTCTGGAACTTCTAATTTTTTACCGGCTAAATTTATTGCTGCAGAAAAATGTTCCACAACACTTCTTGTCATTTGTGTATGAAGCTGGAAATAAAACAATGAATAAGCGGGGTTATAAGCTTGTTAAAATGTAAATTACGGGGTTTTCCAGCCACAGAGGCAGAAAAACTGCTAGCGTACTTTCTTTGATTAAAAGATTAATGTTAGTGGTTTATTTGTGTGACTTAAATATTGCCTTCGATATTAATTATAAGTTCAGGGATTCCCATTAATACAGAGTTTGCAGCTATTTATCACTTCCTGATTTCCACTGAATTCATGGACAATCCCCATCCAGATATTGATGAAAACAAAACACTTATTTCAGCGAAGAGGTTCTTTTCGGAGAATTCATTTTCTTTAACCATACAATCGCATTATTTTACAATTTTTCATGGAAGAGGACACTAACAAAAGTGAAGAGTTGTTACAATCATAGTTGTGAACATTAGTCTATACATAAGAGGAGTTGAACAGGTGTATTAGAATTATGTAATAAGATGAGAAATTTAATGAACGAAGTGTAGCCAGGATGCACGCAGAAACTAAGGAAAATATGGAACTATTAAAGAGTCCGTGAAAAATACAGGAGTTATAAGGAGTTAGAAAAACGTACTAGCGAAAATCAGGTGATCAGAAATCTACAGGTAGAAATAGAAGTGGTTGAATAAGTTTCTTCTGTATACATACAGCTATGATTGTGACAACTTATTACTTTCGTTACCGCCCTCTTTCATTCAAAATTGTATGTAAACATCATTGTGTGGTGACAGCTGGCTGCTAGCCAAAGTTGGTAGACAGTAATTGACGTCAGTGTTTATGTCCCCAATATTGGTGGTGAGAAAATGAGAACAAAGGCTTTGCGTAGGCGGATACAGTTAGCATATGGATGATCTGACACAGCCACAAAGAGATGCAAGGTTAACTTCCTGTGAGAAACAACCAATCAAAAGACTGTATTTTCTACTAACAATAGTCTACAATAATGTACATGAAAAGCTTTAAATATGTGTTGATTTTCCTTAATAAACGATCTGTTGCCTGGCCCTTGTCTTCTGTTGTTACAATTGTACAGCTAAAGAAAATGAATTTGGTTTGAGGATTTCATTATGAACTGCCATCGATAGAGAACCATTCAAGGGCCTTTGGGCCCTAGCGGCTTAATGGTGTACGAGCTCTCTAGTCTTGTAACCAGAAGGTCCTGTTTTCGAACCCCGGTCGGTGCGTACTGATGAAGAGTCCCAAACTGGGACGAGAAAGTTGTCCAGTACTCCCAGGCTTTCCGAAGGTTCTCTAACCAATAATAACCTCATAATAAAATCCTCCAACCAATCAAACAAAATTCGTACACACCAATACTTGAAAATGAACTTTCCGAAAAGAGTCTCTTCGCTGAACTACGTGTTTTTCACCAATGAGTTGTCTGCAAGATCCTAATTTAGTCCATGTCTTTCAAGTGTACTTAAAATTTAACTTCGTACATCAACTCATTTAGTGTCATTCAACGAATTTTAAAACGACAGAATTCCATTTTTGAAATAAGGCATTCAAAAATAGTAGGTAGAAATGAGTATTGAGTTTGAAAAATGACTTATATCGCTACCCATAACAGAGAAGTGAAAGGTTTACTGCTTTTTGTAAATTACAGCCCTCCTACTTTAGTAGCAAGAAAGGCTTCCAGTTATTTCACAAGATGTGAAAATTGGTCACAAATCTCAACTGCTTCAAGCTGTATCTTTTACCAAGGTAACCACCGTGAAGGACTCTGGGAAATCTCAATTTTTAAAATAAAATTATTTCACGTGCTAGCAGCTAATAACGAATAATTTTATTTCAATTTTCATAAATTATGTGCCCCCATTTCGATGATCTGGTATGAAATCTTCTCATTGTAGTAGTTTCAGTCATATATTACTTTAATCATCTAGATAACTTGAGAATATCAGGTTTATTACCACTAATATGCGAAATCAAACCAGGGACCATTAGAAGTCAATCAATCAAACTTTCAAGAATCAGATGGGCTCATCTACCTTGTAACTATTTGTCATTTAGTAGAAGTTCATTCTACTATAACTGTCATCAACAAAACTTTTCTCTTATTATCAAGTTTGTAACATCTTTATATTATTTGTTCTCAGTATTTGTTAAGGTCATCGGAATTCTTTCATACACTTTCAAGAAATACTAAGTTAATTTTTAAAACAAAATTAAATAATTTATCAGATAATTAAAAGTAGGAAAATAATTCTCAACTGTCAGTTTGTATGACCATTAGTTATTCCCCTTAAGTTCAACTTTTTGTCTTTCTTTAATAAACTAGAAAGATTTACATTTTAAAATATTAGAGGCATGAAGAAAATAATTAATTAAATTTTGAGTCAGTATGTTTCTATTATTAAGCAAGAGAAACGTGAACTTAGGGTTAAAGAGCTCTTCATTCATTAACTTTTGTTTCTTTTCCTGCTCAAGATAAGTTTCGAATGAATCATTTGTTTAATTCCTCTTTTAAGGAGGATACTATATATATATATATATATATATATATACAAACCAAGACAAATTTGCTAATAACGTATTAACGTTGTAATGGTAGCGTTCAGAAAAATAACAGTCAGTAGTGTTTTCAGCATAATGAAAAATGCATCATGTCATAGTATGTTTAACTTATAGTCATTGAAAATTCAAAGGACAAATAGGTCATTTTTATTCATCTTTATCTCAGTTATATGGTGTGATCTTTACTACAGAAATCAACCTGTGACAAAAATTGTTAGAAGGTGATTACAGTAATACTGCTACGAAGTTTCCCTGGCTAAATGCCCTACCCAGAAGTAGAGGTATCCTTTGATATCTACTATCATATGTCATCTATATTGTTAATTTAAGCCACTTTTTCATTCTTTGCTTCAATAGCGATGGGTTCTTTCTGCAGGGTGCTGCCCAACCTTCCGTCATTTTCAGCCTTACTAATGGTTAGTAAACTAGACGAGGTTTGATAGTGTATCGGTCGAGAATCGATCCCCATATCACATGCATCGCTGACCACATACCATGGTGACCAAGTAAATCGGTAACCACACATGGTGCTATTGAGTCTCGCAACTCGATAAATATATATATATATGCTTATGCAAACACTATGTGGTCTCGTAAACAGATGTTAATTCCCATTCAAAGCGAATAGTAAATTGTTTTTACGTAAAGCTTTGAACATGGCGCTGTTTTTTCATTATCTTCCCCGACATCTTAAATGTCTTATTTTCCTGTACGTAAATATGACAATATTTATATCAGCATAGATTATAATCCCATGTCAGCTTGTTTACGATATACAACATATGTTGAGAACTTTTATTGACCAGTTGCCGTGTGAAACATAAAACACCACAGTCATCAAACTGACTTTATTATTTTTATTTCCTTCACCTTGTTCTGTTTCAGAAGATAGTTTAGTCGGCCCATATATGTGAGGCAAATGATGAGTCATTCGTGTTGCATGTGAACATCCATAATTAAATAACCGAATATTTAATTATAAATAAAGTCTCTGAAACTGTCCATCCGTTTTGTCTCTCAGTGTAATTGTGTGCCTAATTACGGTTACGATTTTCTCAATCTCTTTCCTGGAGTATATATATATATATATAAACCCTACAATGGATTCCGCGCTTCTTGCATGTTTATCTGAGTTCTGTTTGTGATGAAATATTTTCGGTGTTTACATAATGAAATGATGTTGGCCTGAGTTTGAATTCTCATGTTTCAAAACCTTATATCATTTAACTCTCGTTATGTATAAATCTATCACTTTATAGTGCTTTCGATCCTATTGTTGTATAACTTACATTTATCTACCAATTTTACATTGGGAAACTGAAAGTGGGTACTTGATAAGAAGTAGGTAATAATATTCACAGGAGTTACGTAAAGAAAAAGATTTACAACTGGATCTCTGTGTATTGAGTTGTGGATGTTCACATGCAACACGTATGACTCATCATTTGCCTCACATATATGGGCCGACTAAACTATCTTCTGAAACAGAACAAGGTGAAGGAAATAAAAATAATAAAGTCATTTTGATGACTGTGATGTTTTATGTTTCTCATGACAACTGGTTAATAAATCTTTTATGTAACAGAGAAGCTAATACAGGTTTATTTTCATTAGATTGCCTATATAAACATTCATCGTAAAACCTCTAATCAATAAACTTGAATAAACTTCCCGACTATGCGCCTAATTCATATCGTCTTGTGTATAAAGAGGGGATTCATTTCCTGTTACGTAATTTTTTGCTTAAGTTTTAACAGGGAAACTATGAATAGTAGCCTTATGCGTTAGCAAAAGGCTTCGAATTCTGCCATTCACAAAATGGGAGGAAGTCAGTTGCAAATTGAGGTTGTGAAGGAAAAATTTGAATCGTCTGACCTGGAAATATTCTGTCACACTCAAACAAAGTGCATGTTTCATAGCGATGAAACCATTACAGAGATTTAATTTTTGTGCAATAATTCATTCCAGTAGTAGTATAGCAGCAGGGAATGTTCTTTTCGACTGGTATTCTCAAGCCGTTTATTGTTCTTCAACAACTCCAAAGATAAACTATCGCATTTGACCCACTTGTGTGTGTATCTACTAATTTACTTGCTGATGTGGAGCGAGATATATAGGTCGTTCGATGCGTATTTTATCCAAAGGAGTCAAAGAACATTATCCCGCTTGGCTACGAAAAGGTAACATTGGATCAATAAAGGCTGCTATAAGTGAACATATAGTCAACATTGGTCACTCAATACGCACGGACAATTCATTCAAAGTCATATACAATGTCAAAAGAAGCCTCCCGAAAACGCTAAGCTTCTGTATACTTTGCATTGGCGAGACCTTAGCGATCCGGATAGAAAACCCTAATTGATGCACACAGAAGAAACGTCTCCACCCCCTCCTTCTACCTTGGGTACAACTCCAAGTTTTACGACTTTCTTAATAATGTTTTGTTTTCTGAATTTTTGTATGGCATCTCAGTAACATCTTCTTCTTATTCAACCCTTTATTAACTATTTCTATCTATTACATAATTTATTTCTAACGTGTTTCCATGATTCACATATGTCAGTCTATACGCTTTTGTGCAGTAAGTGAGTAATGTAACTAGGCAGATTTATTAACCATATATAATACTGATTTGGTTTTTGACTATATAATTTAATACAGTCATTTTTATAATTTAAGATGAATATGGCAACACTTTAATTCATTTTGTTGACAGTGTACAGGAAAAGGGATTGTCAAAATGTGGTTTGTATATGATGATGATTTTTGCCTTTTTTAAAAATAGGAATGGATTTTTCTGGCTAAATTCAACTGATATTGGATCAGTTACGGGTAACTAAATAAAAAATAAAAGTATTAATTTAGTGTAAATTCTACAAAACAACCAAATTTTTCTCACAAAACCATAATTCACATCATCTCGTTGGGTTTTACGTTAGAAAGAAATGAGAAGCAAACAATGAAAGGCAATCAGTAGTTCACTGTTGTTACTGTCTGAATAAATTCAACAAAGTGATTAGGTTTTCGATTACTTACCTCCGATTTATGAATATATTATCACAGAGTTGGCATTATACATACAAATATGTTAGATAATATGAAAAAGTCTTACCGACTCCGTTTCCATTTCATTAGATATTCCAGGTATTTTAAAACGAACCAAACCAATATTACCTTTTACACGTCGAAGTGAATTCATCAAACTTTCAAGAGAACCCTTGGAATTTCAATCATAAAAAAGTTAGGGCGAGTGATAGAATTACCGTCATGAAAAAGTGCTATTGTGAAATTACACGTAATGCAAATCCTATTTGAATTCCACCTAATGGAAACCAAAAATTTATCGTCGACGATAGACATGGTAAGTACAAGACTAAAACCAGTAGTTACATTTGATATCGTTGTATGTTTATATGTATGCTCAGAAACATCAGTATATGAAGTAGAATATTCGTAGTTCATGTTTTGTATATCTGGTCACTTCATTCCTTTCCACAACATAGATGCTTTTGGTAGAATCTTCAACTATAGTCTAAGTGTTATCTTCGGGAGAAAATTTCGAGGAATTAGATATTTCGAGACTACAAGTCCTCTGAGTAATTCAAACTTTTAAGATTTATTGGACTCTGGAACAACGTTATATACAATACCAGTCAAATAATTCGAAGTGGAGATTATTTCAAGTATTTAGTGACAAATTGAAAACTGTTTAATGGGAATGCAGTTTGAACGGTGTATGAAAGTTTCCACAGAAAGAAAGTTACAAGTTTATTCCATTCTGTGAAAAAGTTATGCTGTGTATTCCACCTAACTGCTGCACAAAATACAGGTTATATCAATAGAATCTCTAAAATGCACAACTTTATGATTTTTATACTTCTACACCCTTAATGAAAAGATATAGATACTGCAGAAAAATACATATTCAGATAAATTGAAGCTGTCACTTGTTTGATTAGCATCGCTCACTAGACAGTTTATTATGCAGTATATTTTATCTTTAGCGTCAGTACTTGACACTGATGACGTTTAAGTGTAAAGGAAATGTTGCTTGTAGACGTTAGTTCGTCGTTGATATACGAATGGACTTCGTACACTGTGACAGTGCATAATTCCATAATAGAATAATTTTACTTGGTATAACACACAGTGGCACAATATTATCTGTTTACTGATGATGCGTTGAACACAATGTCTTGCTTACAATCATATCAGGTTTTCCGGTGTGTTGATAAAAATAACTGTGTCTATCTTATAGTGTGATTCTTTTGTAAACTGATGAAACTCTAAAGACAATTTCATATGCATAACTAAAGTTTATAATCTTAAATATATGGATTATATTCGCGTTTAGTCAGTAAGTCAACTTCAACGATTCAGAATCCCCTAGTACAGTATGTCAAAAGAATACTAATTTGAGGAAAATAAAAGTTGGCATGACTTAATTGATATTACTCAGATAAACGTTTCTTTTTTCTGTCCAGCTGTTTCACTAGTTTCAAAATATGGTTTTTTTAATGAAAAAACCCTCTTGGCGCGTAAGGCTGCTAACTGTGTGTATTTACATTTATAGGTAAAATATAAATTAAAAGACAGCGATACTAGCATCCTTTCTCTGCTGTAATCCGATTGATATTAATTGTGAGTACTAATAACTAATCAGCAATGATCTGCATGCAACAACCTTCTGGGGAATCTTTTTATAAGTATTTTTAATTATTATTATTGACTTATTTTTGTACTTGCCTGTCTCTCTCACTAGGGTGAATCAATCTTTGTGAGTATACGAGCACTTTGAGCTAATAACTGGAAATTTCTATGAGTTCCACCTTGATACCATTCACTTATTAGTGTTTAGCATTGGGAACCAGAATCTATTTCATCTTATTTGAAGCTAATCAGCTGTATGCGTTTACATCGTTATGAGTGAAGTTGATCTTAATGCGGCTTTATAACAACAGCCCAGTGTATAGCATGCTGATTTTTAAATAATAGGTGTTGCATTTTAGTCTCAAGAGAAACACCATGGATCATTGGATAGCAGTACTTCGAGTCTGATGAGTTGCGAGTTTGATGGAATATTCATCCTGTATTCGAACGCTAGTCACCATAGAATGTATCATTGATATATTACATTATTTGGAAAACAAACTTACATCATTAAATATGAAATAATGTGCATAGTTGGAATTAGCTTCTTGATCACCCATCTGCAAATGACAAGAAAAAATATTAAGGCCTTCAAGCATAGAATAAACCGTGTATTGTTTATTAATGAGCACTGTTAAATCTACTATTTTTTCCGTAATAACACTGTATTGCATCTTAGTGGTAAGTCTCACTTGTTACAAGATATGGTAGTGCTTAACTGCTGTTTCATTCTAATCAGAAATTTTTATCAATATCCACCCATAATCTCTCCAGGAATGGTACATACAGCATTTAGGCTACGACACATGCACCTTACTATCAACTATATTGAAACTCAGCGGTTTGTGAATCCCATCCTTTTTTAATTCTCTGTACAACCAGTGTAATCGGAGAATACACTGGTTACACTGGTTACTAATCAGTGTCCAATCAAAAGTATCCAATACAGTCTTACAGGAGGTCAATCGCCAGCCCGAATAGCTCAGTGGTAACGTCTCTGACTGCAGCACTCACTGGGTGAAGCGCGTCGGAATCTCAGAAGGGACATGAGTTTCTACAAGTTAGCAGATCTGCTTTGTTGACTGGTGAGTACCAACTAGTACGAAACCTAGGTCAAACGAGGCTTCCTGTCGATTGCCTCCAACCATTTAGTAATGCGTCGGTGGCAATATGGTTAGGATGCTCGCCGACCATGCACATGGTTCGGGGTTCGATCCCTGGCCAACGCACACCTGATACCAATGGCTGGCCTGCTAAATTTGGGCTACCTATATCATATGCTGAAATTCCATACTTGTTTCAAAAATACTGTGTGGAATCAAGCTACAATAAAAAAATAGTGCAACTTTTTTACGATTGGGTTTGTGGAGATTTGGAGGCTTAAATTGAAATTTCGTCAAAAATTGACATGATGGACAGATGGATTTACATCAGTTTCATATAATTATGGCATCTAGCCATGGACCATACATTATAAAATCGAATAACTTAGTGGGATTATGGAAATCGATGTTTGTATTACATTTTTTAGTCGACATCCAACGTCACTGGGATACATTAAAGCCCTGTCATTTCTTCAACAATATTTTCACTCCAAGATCAAAAAAGCGGTTAGTCTGGTCTCGGGCTACTGATCAAGTACAGTAGATAACTAAGGAATAATCGATATTCAACTATGAATAATAATCAATCTTCTGGAGGGTCGTATTTATGTCTTAGCACTACATTAAATATTCTTCATCGGTATGAGTAGACGGAATTCACTGACGTCAATATGCACTTCCTACTGACCAGATCAATTTGATCTAAGCACTGTGGGGTTTATACAACTGTTTGGAAGAGAGCTTAATATCAGTTGATCTAGATCGAGTTGATTTTGAGAGTCTAGTCAGTTAAAGATACCTGAAGTTTGGCTTACTACATAGGTAAGCTGGTAACGCAGAGTACAATCAGGAGAAGGTACTGTGTACTATTTCTACTTGCACACAATGTCAGTCAGGTTACATGTTATCGTCCTGTTACTTTGGTTTAGTAGGGAAACTTCCGTGTGGTTCCAACTCAGACTGTGCACTTTGCATACATCGTATTCCATTATACGTTTAAGGGAGGTTTTGCTTCATTATTTCATGTATGGACCTGAACCACTGTGCTTTATCATAAAGTAATAAAAATGTCATATATGTGGGTTAACAGTACATGAGTAATAGTGAATGCCTAACTCGTCAATGAAAAGGCATTCAGGTGAGCTAATACTCGATAAGAAACATATCTAACTAATTTAGAGTCATATTAGTATATCCTAAATAACACTTCATTAGCTTATTGAGGTAGTAGGTGAGTTATATTAAAACTATTCATCATCATGTGAAGATTCAATTCTTTATATGAAGTGCAGTTACTAAAGTTATAGTTGACTCGATTTGTACTAATTCCTCAATAATACTGTATCTGAAATTTGCCTACAAGCTATTTGACGTCGTGATATTTGCATGAAGTGAATGAGATAGAGCTCCATGCAGTGATGAGTTGGCTAACATTGTTTACCTGTTATGCTACTGAAATGTCCACAGATTTCCGATGATAAGCTTATCTATGAGCCTGCAATGATTTAACAATTTACATATAATTACCTCTCACATATTGGAAGTGTATGCATTTTCATACAACAAAAATGATAAATCCGTCTTCGAAACAATCTTAACTGTCTCTTCAATAAGGCTTCAGTTCATCATTTCGTGACTAGAGGCTATTCACTGATGTTACGCACATCATCGCTCTGATGTAAGCTACAAGATAACAATAATGGGTTACAGTCATCTAACATCATATCTTAGATAGGAGTCAGTTGTTTCCAGTTATTATGAATTATTATGAATTGCCGGTCTTATCAGTGGATCTATGCAACTCATTTAATGTTTCAGTGACACTTTAATGTAAGACTGTATAATGCTGCAGATTCAGTGAAGGGTGTGTTTTTGATATGCCAGTGTCGCCTCAGTGAAATTAACTGGGTCACACATAATGAGAACAACAAATCTTACTGCAGACACTGAATTCAAATGATCTGCATCACTGATTCAATCTTAATCTTTTCCAAAATTACGCTTAATAGTGAAACAAACTGATGATCATTGAACCAGGAATACAGGCAAATAGTCGGTGCCAGTTAAAATATCATTCTCATTTGTATCCATTAAACTTTCTGCAAGAAGATTTTTCTTGGTAAATTGCAGTGGTTAGTGCAAATTACTATACCTATACTGTTTGGAAGTGTTTATGTTTCATAAAGTTCCTCTTTGATTGTCTTTAAAAGGCATTTTAATGCCTAACCTGTTTGAAAAAATGCAGTAGTCAGTGCATTAACTGTCAGAAAATGCAGTAATCATCAACAAACCAACAATTCAAGTATTGGTTTGTAAGGATTTGGTTGATTGGTTACAGGATTTCATCATGATCTGACATCGGTTAGAGAACCATTGGAAAACATGGGAGTACTGGAAAGCAGTTTTGTCAGCCTAGTTTAAGATTACTCAGCAGTACGCACCCACCGGGGTTCGAAACCAGGCCTCTCTGGTTACAAGGCGAGCTCGTAGACCATTGAGCCGCTGGGACCCAATCCAATGGCCAACCCATGAATTCTAAATTCTGCCAATTCACGATATAGCACAACCGCTAGCCAATGTCTTCGGTGAGTATTTGTCCTCACGACCGACCTGCTGCACCCTACTGGTCACGACTTCCAACCAAACAAACCAATACTTGAATATCCATGAAATGCTGATTGGCGACTGGCCCTATGCACGTAGGTAGTTACCCGGGATTCTAGTGGGAAGTCGTGACCAGTAGGGTGCAGCAGGTCGGTCGTGAGGACAAATACTCACCGAAGACATTGGCTAGCGGTTGTGCTATATCGTGAATTGGCAGAATTTAGAATTCATGGGTTGGCCATTGGATTGGGTCCCAGCGGCTCAATGGTCTACGAGCTCGCCTTGTAACCAGAGAGGCCTGGTTTCGAACCCCGGTGGGTGCGTACTGCTGAGTAATCTTAAACTAGGCTGACAAAACTGCTTTCCAGTACTCCCATGTTTTCCAATGGTTCTCTAACCAATGTCAGCTCATGATGAAAACCTTTAGCCAAAGAAAAATTATTGCTGAAGTTCTTTGAGATTCTAATACCTGTTGAAGTGACGTATGTGACAAGTAAATCACCTGCTTTCTAATTTTGAAATCATTCAACATATACGTACTGGAGAATTTGCATGCCAGACGGTGTAATTAAACAAAATTGCTCACTTTTAATAGGAAAGTTATTTAATGAAGTATAATATCACAAAGGTTTTATGTGAAAGCGAGATACTAAAGTAAACTGTTGTCCTAAGAGAACTTAAGAACTCAAGCCATCGCCTACTACAGTTACATGTTAAAGATATTGAACTAATTTAATACTCTTGAGCTTGAATTTAAAAAATCAGTAATTTGATTGGACACTAGTAGCTAGTTTGATGTGTCTAGTTCTTTGTTTGGTGCAGACTGAATTCTACTAGTCACGTTTGCAATGTGGCCACTATGCTAGGTGGCTCGCCATCACGGTGCATATTTATTTGATGATATTAGGTGGTTGGAGGCAATTGGCCACAGGAAGCCTTGCTGACTGGTGAGGGCCAACTAGCACGAAACCTAGGTCAAGCAAGGCTTCCTGTCGATTGCCTCCAATCATCTAAAACCAATGCTTATTCTAACATAAAATTTTTTACAAACATATTTCTCGTATTCTGACATTAACTAGAGACTTCATTGATTTTAGAAAATAAGCTTTTCTGTTTCGATCCACTAGTTCTATCTACAGACCAACTTTTATTCCAGTTTTGCCTGTGGTTGTAGATGAGCACAGACAATCAATTTTGAAATGGGATGAAATGCATGTTCAGTACCCATTGACTATCTGTAGGATTATAGCTGATGTGTATTTATATCAACATTTAATCTTAAAAGTACTCTAGAACACAGTCTCAAACTATCTACAGTAAATCAAATTGATTTAAATTTCTGTAGAAAAGATGTTGACAGTCATCCTATATTGAAGGCCTTTTCTGCATTTGATTAAAACTATGTGATATGGTTAGTAAATCTCGGTATTGTCAGACTTTGTTATCATGCATTCCTTATTCTTCTTCACTAAAATGTTTTCCTTCTTTGATAGTAAATGCTGAAAAGGTTTCAAAAGTTTTATCGGTAAAACGTATCTGCTCAGTATACACATAGTTTTTATTTACAAGCGTGAAACATGGAGAAGTGAGATTTACAATGAGAACTTTTAAAACAGTATCTATACTTTTTGCCTTTTCAATAGTCAATCATGTAAACTTGTGCATTTTTTGAGGAACAATAGATGAAGTATGTAAATCCAGTATTAATGTGGACTTATTTTATTTAAATGACATTATTATACTACTGAATTGCGGAAGGAATAATTACATTATGATCTCAAAAAAGCTAATTAGCATACAAATTAAATGCCACTGTTATTTAACGAATATTATAATGATGATGATTATCTTGGTAATTACATATTCTGAAAAAAGATTTTCAGGATTTGTATCATCTGTTTAATAGTGTTTAAGTAGGTTTCAGTGACAAAAGTGATGTCCATCATCGTACTATAAATAATCATACAAAAAATATCTAACGTGCAATTCGTTGGCTGAGATATCAGTTGCCAGTGTCATAATAATCGAAATGTAATAATAGTCAGTCAAAGGTATTCAAACACCTTGTTAAAATATCTACTAGATCTCTACAAGTACGATGAGCCGAACCGAAATAACTAGCACTTTTAAGCTTAGATTGTTTTGATGTTGAGAGTATCATATAGGGCTCCATGAAACATATTTTGTGGGCAGATTTGGTGAAAAGTATTCAAAGAAATACGCAATACAAAAGACCACCGGTATTTATGCTTGCTCTGCATCAATATATATATATATATATAACAAATCCTGATTAACTTTTCCTGAAGCAAGTGTTTTAGTCAAAATGATTCTGAGGAAGTGAATGCAATCTAGGCAGGTATGCTTAATTTATTGAGGTAATAATTTTACCAACTTTAGAGAGGATAACTAACCCCGCAGCATCTTTTGAACATTTTGACCAGAGAGATTCATTTTAAATCACCTGTGCATCAAAAGGTTTTGTATATTTTTCTTTACGGAAGTATTATTAGATCACAATATTGATAACTAAAAGCATTATATTTAACTATATCATTCAGCGGTGCGTTGCAAACAATCATTTTAAAGTGAGAAAATATCAGATTTCGAATACATTTTAACTGAGATAGATTTGTAAATTTATTTCTTGGTGTCTGCAGTTCACTAACAAGGCGCAAATTCTGAAAAGGTATTACTCAAATAGATGCTGTCAGTACTGCCGTGTTTTCGTACTGAATAGTTTGACTGCAAAGCTTTCATTACTCTTTTAGAAAACAAATCTTCAGTGCTAAGTTCAAACTGAAGTGAGCTTTTAGAAGAAACTCATGTTTCTTGATAACTGTGATTGTGACTGGTTGTTTTCGTAGATTTTTTTACTGTTTTATTCACTGTATTGGTACTGATGCTTTCATCTATCTGACATTTGAGCTTTCCAATCTTGTGACCTACATTTTATCGGTTAAAATAAATTTTTACCCATTTCAACATATCTTTTAGTCACAGACTTCATTACAGTAAATGGAACTAAATTGTTCGTCAATCAATAATCATAATTATCTAATCGTATTTATGCATTAAAACAGTGAGTTTATTATTGTATTAGCTGTAATTTACCATTTGGAAAAACTGTTCAATACTTTTTGCGGACAAATCCAAGAAGAATGCTTCCAAATGTTTGATTTCTCTAATAATATGGGCTTTGTAAAACGAATTTTCTCTCCATCGACGAATAAGGACTGTGGTCTGTACACTTTCTAAACATTCACGATATTTGAGAAAATCTAAGGAGATTTAAGGAAAAGGATATTTATTGTCAACAGTTTTAATTAATAATTTCATTTTCAATTTATTAATAAAAAGTGAAATCAATCTAAAACGTTTGCGATGATTGACTATTAATGTCAAATACACTTTGTTTAAATTCAAATTTCATGAAAGAGCAAAACTGCTTATTTGGGATGTTGACTTTCTGGAATGCATAAGGTTATTTGTCTACCATTCTACAGCAGCATGTCACGGAAAAGCAGATGTCGACATTATTTTCTGCCAAATAATAGCAAGATGTTAAGTCAGAATTAGGGTATTGAGATCACTGTCTGGTATCTAAGAATATATTTATGGTGTACAGGCTCCCTGTACAACAAATGATCTTACATTCTTCAGAGGCATATTATTTTTACTCCTCCGATCTATAATATTTGTTATTAAGGATAGATTTTATGCAAGTTGATCTACCATAATGTCTCTGAAAAAAACTGCTTGTAGGATGATAATTCACAAACAGGGGCATTTTAAACTAAGCTGAAAGTTTATTAGGTAAAACATCCATTTCTCTTTGGATCGCTATGTAGTGGAAATTGTAATTGAAATTTGAATTATAACAGTAATCAAACTGAAGACTGTCAACTACTGGCTTAAGACTCTAATAAATTTGATATGAAAACTAGTCACTTACCAGGTCTTAATGTTACTTTTTTGACTTTAATTACTGTCAACTACATTCTCATAAGTACACAAATCTGACGTTATATAAAACGGTCCCATCATTTAATTAATTTTCTGCCCCCTATGCCAAGGTTATTATTATTACTGGAATTGAGAACCTTGTTCAAAGACTAGTATGATAATTAAAAATGAAAAGTTATCTTTCATTCATATAATGCCTGCGTATTTGAACTGAAGTCTAGGTTTGGTATGTGTCTTAATTTTGTAGAAGAGTTTAGACGATGCACAGTTGATTATTCAGTGACTGTTAGCCTAGAAACTACCGAGACTCAAGTTTTCGTTATAACCGGTTACAATATAAAGTAATTCGTTAACTAACAATGGAATCCAGGACGCTCATTTCTTTTCATTCGAAACTCTTTAGCTGTATGTACCTGCAATCCTTAGTGAGTGGTGGTGTTCTCACTAAGACTCAAACCCAGCACACTTCGTTTAAAATGCCAAAGCATTATTCACTAGACCATTTGGTTCAACAGAGGTCAAACATATCAAAAGTCAATCTGAACGAAGAATATTCTTTTCAATAATTTCTCTTCAGGTTCTTACAATTATAAAATATAATATTTGTTGTCGTTACAATAAGGCCAGTTATGCGGCAGATACATTTTTAACGTAGAATAACAGATTAGTTATGGGGTGTCAAAATAAATAGTCGTATTTGTGTGACAAACGTGCTAGGCTGAATTCGATTACAAAATAATGTAAAACGGGAGACAATGGTCTCCCGTTTTACATAACCTTGAACTGACTTGTCAATTTTCCTACCCCCACTCTACAAATCTATTATGATTAATCACCATTGTCTCCCGTCTTACATTATTTTGTAATCGAATTCAGCCTAGCACGTTTGTCACACAAATACGACTATTTATTTTGACACCCCATAACTAATCTGTTATTCTACGTTAAAAATGTATCTGCCGCATAACTGGCCTTATTGTAACGACAACAAATATTATATTTTATAATTGTAAGAACCTGAAGAGAAATTATTGAAAAGAATATTCTTCGTTCAGATTGACTTTTAATTCATAATATGGGAATTTTCGACACTATCAAACATATCAGTTCAAGCAATCAGCGGGAAGGTCAAAATTAACTTATAACAAATAACGACTACAACATATTCTTTATTTTTTTCATTGGAAACACTGCATCTTTTGAAACAAGTGAGTACGAAAACAAATCGCTGTGTTTTATTGAAACAGAGAATAATAAATATTCATAGTTGTTCATTTTTATCACATATCTCAGTTGTTTGTACGTAGATCAGTTGATTTGATTTCTAAAAAATAATTCTATCCCCAACATACTAGTGTTCTTTGTGTAATCGTCTGATAAATTGGAAGAGTTTAGGAAGATTTTAGAATAAAGATGGCAGCTCATTTCATTTTTCACAGAGTATCTAAGTCTTCTAGAATATAGCTGCTTAGTATTCACTGTTTATCGATGTGAAAACTAAATAACAGTAATAGTTGTGATGTGTGGTTTGTTGCTACATAAATCAACCTTTTATACAAATTGACGAAACGGACATGAACTTAATAGAAGTATGCCTGCATCAGGGATAATGCATAACTTACCACTACTGTGTTCATATACGATTGCAAACCCTTTCCAAGCGTCTTCATTCACTACAATGAGATTTTTAAGGAGTTCTGCTACAAGAAATTGACTGGGTCCAATTGAATGAACTAAAGCAGGAGAATATGGATTTGAGATCCGATGATGTGAGTTCCCTGTACGGTGCTTCGTTTTTGAAAATGAAAACCATCTTATAGCTGAATCGATCATAGATCCAGGACATTCCTCAAGGTCTGTGATTGTCACTAAAGGTAGTTGTAATCTTGAGCTTAAACTCATCAACAGCTGACGTCTATAGCATCTTAACCGTTCACTAGCCTCTGATTCTGCTGTTTGCTCTAAACCGTTTTGTAGAGTATTCCGCATTTCCTGCTCGTATTCTTCATTTTCAGCACTTTCATCTTTGAAACTAGCAGAGAATGTAAAGGTATCATCGTTTTGTGCAGCATATGGCCAACTAGCATCGACCAGCCCAATCGGTTTAGTTGTTTTATTGAGTATAGAACAGGCTAAAATAAACAAATTAGAATGAAAAATAAACTTTTATTCTAAATCTGAAAAATCTTTAATAACAAGTTAATGTATTTGTTTGATACTAAAAAGCAAGGCGTATCATGAGTCTAATTGATCATTTTTGAAGTGAAAATTTAAGAAACTTAGTAATTCAGCACAATTTCTATGGCAGTTTTAAGTTTTATGCAGCTGTTAATTTCCAGGACTGGATTCGTTTTATAGATTTAGACTGTATATAAGTAGCTTTTTGAAGTGAAAGATGTTTCATGCTGGGTTTCATTATGAATTGATATCAACAACGAAAAAACTACTAAGAATCCACGACGCTGTCACAAATTCCCATAACTCACCACTGCCTCATTGATATTAAACCCATTAGCTAGTTAATTTCTGCTTCCGGCGACGAAAAATATAGAGTTAAAGCTTACAATACCAAAACCTCACAGGTTAGAAAAAACAAAAACTGTTCTTTGCCTATTACCAACCACTCTGTAGTCCTTTACCTGATAATGTTTCCTTATAACCATTACTTGATGTTACGCAACTGTTCGCTCATGGATCTTGGTAACTTAATAAAATTATACTCTAATATGCAGAGTTGACTTTGAAAGCGTTTTTACACTAGAAATTCTTCTGGGTATTTCACATTTTAAAAAGTAAGTTGTATTCATAGTTTAAAAGCAGTATTTCCTCTTTATAATTTATTCTCATTTATTCACATTAAATTGTGAAGATACACCGACTGTTTTTGTATAGCTCACTTTCAATTTGTTTAACTAAATAAAATTGTCTACTGGGAAATCAAGCACTAACAAATCTAAAAAGTATTTCATCTACACACATTGAATAACTGGATATGAACTAAGTATAAATTTTCTCTTACTCTTTTCATTGAGTCTTTGTAGCAAGTTTAATTGCGCAGTAGAAAGCCCATTAATTTCTTTTATAGACTACATTTGTGATATTTCAAATTCTATTTTTAATGCATATATGTATACATGCAAATGATATTATTTTGATGTTGCCATCTGGAAAGCATTGATCATCAAATGTATATATATAGAGATGATATACTCTTGTCAGTGTGATGAGAAATAATACTACTTAGTATTTTAGAAAGTGAGACTCCTGAGCAAGATATAAGAACTCATTACTTCTTACTAGGCATCACTAACTTGTATTTGATGAGATGAGTTTAGATAATACTGGTTACTAACCTTTCCAGAAGGAAAATTTAATTCTTGGTATTAGATGGTTAGAGGAAATCGGCAGGAAGCCTTGCTTGACCCAGGTTTCGTGTTAGTTGGCACTGATCAGCCAGGAAGGCGTATCTGCAACCTCGAAGGAACTCATGTCCTTTTCATTCTATCAGTTTCATGAAGTTCCGCATAATATATTCTAAATTACTTGTTATGTGGGACTACCCGTTTTGTTATAAGATGTATAATTAATTTTTATTCAGATTCTAACAGTAAATATCCGAAAGAAGTCTGTAGTTAGCTACTTCTATAGAATGCATCGTGTCAACTGACTGTTCACACTAAACACCAGTTTTAAACTTAGTCACAGTTACAGATATTATGAATCGACTTGTATATTCTATTTACCAAAAAGCGATTGTTGAAAACAGTTATTTTAATGAAAAGTTTTTTTAGAATTTGTATTTGGATCAAACACAAAGATGTATTTTATTTTGATAACGCTAGAATTGATAATGAACTTACCAGCACTGAAATCAGCTTCGATATCGCCAGTTATTGGTAAGAGAACAATGGCGACACTTATGTTTGCCTCTATCGCATATTTTGCGAAGCTCTGATCATTGATAGGTAGACCAAAAGCAACTAAACATTAAGACAAACAAAACTGTAGATAAGCGCATGCATCATCCTTATTTTTGTGGTTAAGAATTTCTGTAAAAGAAATTCCTTACTATGCCTGAAAACAATTCACCTCACTGTACAAAAATGGTTTAAAACTGTCATTAGTAGATGCGGAGTGAATAGTCTTGACGTTCACAATTATTTCTCAGAAATCAGTTATAAATTATGACCTACAGTTTAGGCAGTTAGAGTCAGGCTTGTTCTGAAATAAAAATTATCATATTAGTTATTCATTGTAAACTCAAACATATTTACAAATGTTACTTTAAATAGTTCTAGCTGAAATGTTTGCTGAAATTCGACCAACATTTTAGTCGTGTTGTAGATTATACCTACGATGTCAGTTAAAGATACGCTTGTCAGAAAATTGTCTTGGTTAGTAGATCATACACATCATATAGTGTTATTAAGAGCATTTGTCACGCACTGACTATGTTCAATTAATTATATACTGACTCTTTTTTGTGACTGTGTTTAGCTTTTATCGTTGAGTATATCGTTCCAAGATGTATAAACGAATAAATGAATTGCTGTTTGTACCACCTTTGGATGTATAAAGTCATATTATTTTTACTTTTATTAAACAGCTTTTTCTGGGTACAACTCGATGGTAAAGCTTTCATCAATAACGTGATAAACGATCGCTTATCTACCACAAAATGATGTTATTTCAGTTTTATAATAAAATTTTATACATTAGAATGAAAGGTGGTCGACAAATCTGGTTTCTTACACAAAACTATTTGCAAACAGAAGGAAATCAGAGATGAATAAACAAATTAGTAAAAATGAAGTGAACAGTTGTTTAATTTGATCTTGGTTATTATAAGGCTGGTGAGTGTATGAAGACTGGATACTAATTTTTCAAGTTATGTCTATAGCCTGGGAAAATTCTTTCTGCATGCGAAGGAATATCTTTAAAATAAATGATGCAAACGGTGTCCTGATTTATAGCAAAAGCTTCTTCATATATATATATATATCAGATAGTAGGTAAATAATTTTAAACAAACACAGTGATATTGTAGTACCATTATCGAGTTTGCCAACTGGAAAAACAGAGATGAGACTTTTGAACAATTCCTTCCATCTAGGTTTTGTTCGATTCTGGGTTCTGAGTGGAATATAGGGTTTCAGCAGCACATATCTTGTTTGTCCAATTCTTTGCAGTCCTTTTCAAACGATCCCACGATTGCCCACAAAATCTCAGCTCCTACTCGCTAGATCCCCCCATGTCACCTTCCAACGCCAAACAGGTTGTTTCCTATCCGGGTTCCACTGGAGAGATGACATGGCACACGATGTCACTGAGCGGTGTCCTCAGCTTGTGTCCGGTCCATCCCTATTTTCTTCCGCATATTTTTTAAGTAAAAGGTTCTTCGTTGACTTGTTCCTAAAATTCTTCACTGCTGATTCTTTCTTGACAGCCATCTGACCTTCATTAGGAAACCGGCGAAGGCAGTTTATGAAGAAAGTCTGCATTGTCTTGTTGGAAATCTCTTTTTTAACGCTCAATGCAAGTCTCTCATCCATATAGAAGAAGTGACTGACTAAACATGGCTGTTGCAAGTCATCCTTTTGTTCCTTCTGCTGCAGAGTGCAAAAGATTTCCAGACCGATTCCGGGGTGATGAATGTGTCTGTCCTGACTTTCCGATTCTGGTTTCCAGTTTCACCATCTGTGCCGCCAGTCTGAACTTGAAACGATGTTTCCTAGATAGGTGGAAGAGGTGACCCCTTTCAAATTTCCCCCGCTGGTACTGATTAGTGTCGGCTGTTGGTGTTGCTGGTTGTTTGGTTATTTTCATCACCTCTGTTTTCTCTATGTTCACCTCTCCTATGTCCCAACTTCCTTCGCTGCCTGCTTCTTCTGTTAGTTTTGTTGGTTTGTATCTGAGTGACACTAAGCACAAATTATGCACATACTAAATCCAGACCTTTTAGAGTTTTCTTATCGGTCGAACGTACTCCTGTGTTCTCGCTCCACTCCACATGCACAGTGTGCTGCATAATTCAGTCCACCACAATTAGGAATATCATTGGTGACAGATAGTAGGCAGCTTTCTTTAACTGTTTTATTCACTTCATTGGCTTCACTGAGTTTTCCGCTGTGGATCACCTGACATATGGCATTGTCATATAGCCAGCTGTTGAGTGAAGTTGATGAAGACTAGGGGTTCTCCGTAGTGTTGAAGTAGTTTCTAAATTACTTTGTGGTCAACGCTGTTGATGGCCTGTTCGATGATGGTGATGCGTAGAGTTGCAGACAGGTGTGCACATGATTTGCCTCTCCTGAATCCAACCAGCTTGTTCCGGCAGGTGGAGTTCTGCATCCAGTGCATCTTTTAGTTTCTCTAGGGTGGCGCGACTTAGTATTTTGCTTGAGCACAATTCTGCGCCGGCTCTTGCAGAGGCCCAAGTCACCCTTCTTTGAGAGTCTGACAAGGTAGTCCTTCTCACAATCAGAAGGTACCTCTCCTTCCTTTCTTTTTTGCAACCTTTCTACGAGACTGTCGTGAAAATATCTGCTGCCGTCTCTGGATCCGTTCCCAGTGCTTCAGGAGGAATTCCGTCTGGTTCCGCTGCCTCTCGGCTGGCTCTTAGCAGCTCAACTACATTCAAGACTTCTGGAAGATTGGTGTCCACTGGCAGGCAGTTCTGTGAGTGCTATTGGTGGTGATATTTCTGGACGAGTCGCGGTCGACTCAAGGGCCATTTGAATTGACTGGTACATTGTTTTCTTTGTCTCTTCTCCTTGGTGATCAGGTTACCTTGAACATCTTTTATTGGTTTCATCATCTGTGCTGAATTCTTCCCCGATACAGACCAGATTATCTTGTATGATGTTCTGAGGTCTCTTTTACTCATGGCCTCTTCTGCTTCATCTGTCAGTGTATCACAGAATCGTCTATTGTCTTTCCAAACATTCTTCTTCACATCTTTATTCAGTGCCGTGTACACTGAACTCAGCTTCTCCTTCTGTTGCCCATCTCTGCTTCGGTTCATCTTATCTTTCACCATCCTCCTCTCGCCTACTAGCTTTCATGTGTCCGTTGACAGCCATTCCTTGTCTTACTTCTTGTTTCTTCTTAGAACACTCGTACACGTCTCCTTGAACATCACATTCGGACAGTTCCAGTGTTCTTCTATGCAGGTTTCTTCAGGGATACCACGTAGTGTCTCTGACTTTTCCCTGAGAACTGCAGTGAGGTGGGTTTTGTGGTTTCGTCTTTCAGTTTCTGAGTGTTGAGCTTGAATTGTGGTCTATCTCCAGTTGTTTTTAGGGATTTCAGCTTCACCTTGAAGGTTCCTTGAACTAGATGATGGTCTGAGCTCACATCTGCTCCCCTTTCTCAACTTTGTGTTCAGCAGGCAGGCTGTGTGTCTACTTTCTTGAGTAACATTGAGATGAAGTTTATCTGATTTTCGGTGTGTCCATCAGGTGAAATTCATGTTGCCTTGTGTATATCCTCCTGCTTGTATATGCCGCCTCCAATCACCAAATCACTGAAGGCGTCGAAGTCTGCGAAGAGTTCTGAGTTCTCATTCATTTCGCTAAGATCCTCTCTACCCCTGATAAGTGCTCTTCGTCTATTGTCTGCTCCCAGTTTGGCTGCGGTTCATATTACCCATTACGATTTTGATATTGCCATTTGGTGTCCTATCCATTACTGTTTGCAGTTTACTATAGAAGTCCTCTTGCTTCTCCACTGGATCTGCGTTGCTTTTAGGAGCGCACCATTGGATAATTTTGACTTTTCTCCCTTTGAGTCGTATATTTCTGACATTATCCCAAAAGAAACTGTTTACCGTTGCTTGAAAGCTTTGGCTGTTCTTAGTGACACCATTATAGTCACTCCCGCAGCGTGCTCGTGGTTGTCGTCTGAGTGACGGAGTAGATTGCTGACTCTCTATTCGACAATTTCGATAGTCCACATCTATTCAACTTGCTCTGGCAGATTATTAGTACTTCTGTGTCGTATGTTTTCATTTCTTTGGCAACTTTGGCAGCCTTCTTGTCTTCTTACACTGTACGAATATTCCAAGTCCTGATTCTATTTTTATTTTCATCGAAATAAGACACATCGGTCGGTCGTCTTCCTGAATCCTTTCGCCAGCCCGTGTCATTTTTCTCTCCTATTCCAGCCAAGAATAAGTTTGTTTTTTATATTTTTGTTGTGCTTTCAAGTTTTGGTAGTGAATAGAGTAATTTTTCGGGATATGATAGCTAGTCACACGCCCAACCTTCAATCTTGTCCTGGGCTTGGGACAGGCTAGAAAACTAGCCAACATTCTGCATCAGTATTACTTTGTAGAATTTACATATCAGCGTGAAAATCGATGAAATATTCAACTTATAGGTATTATTACGAAAAGTGATGTGTAAGCCAGTCGTCATCTCTTTGCTCATCTACATTAGAGATAAAAAGTAACTGAAAGATAGATTGCCTTTCTGATAGGTTTACTTTGAATCCTTATAAATTATTTAAAATAATTCCAGCGTGCTTAAGAAAAAAGTGAAAGATTTTCCTAAACATTTCTCTGTGTAAGCCACAGCTTATTCAGCAAAAGTATTGGGGTCCCAGTGGCTTAATGGTATACGAGCTCGCCTTGTAACCAGAAGGTCCTGGGTTCGAATCCCGGTGGGTGCGTACTGTGAAAAGTCCCAAACTAGGACGAAACAGCTGTCCAGTACTCCCAGGTTTTCCAATGGTTCTCTAACTAATGTCAGCTCATGATGAAAATCCTGTAACCAATCAAATCCCTACAAACCAACACTTGAATATCAGGATTTTATTAATTCTGCTGAAGAAGCTGTGGCTTATACAGCGACATGTTTAGAAAAATCTTCTTTTGCACTTTTTATAAACACGCTGGAATTATTTTAAATAATTTATAATGAATCGGTCTGACTAGGTGCTCAAATTATTGCAGGAAATTCGTAACATCGATGGTCTGGTAACTTGCAGGTTTACTTTGATATTAGTTATTAAATCCATGTTATGAAAATTCAGTAAAATATATTCAACCGGTCGTTTTTAACATGAACTGTGTGGAAATTTATTCTTCAACTACTCTAAAGATAAACTATCGCATTTGACCACTTCCATGTGCATCTACCAATTCACCTGCTCTTGCGGAGCGAGGTATATAGGTCGTTCGATGTGTGTTTTATCTAAAAGAGTTCAAGAACACTATCCCGCCTGGCTACGGAAAGGTAACAACGGAGCAATAAGGAGCGCCATTATTGAGCATATACTCAACACTGGTCATTCGATCTGCAAGGAGAAGTCGTTCAAAGTCATCTATGAAGTCAAAAGAAGCCTTCCAAAATCGACAAGCTTCCGTATACTTTGTATTGCTGAAGCCTTAGCGATCTGGATAGAAAAGCCTGAGTTATGCACACAGAAGAAACTTCTCCACCCCCTCCTACTACCGTGGGTTTAATTTCAAGTTTATTTGTCATCAACATTTTGTTATCAAATTTTTTGCAATTTTTCGTATAACAATTTTTAGTAACTAACCCATTCAATCTTTTCACATATTATCTAGTTTATTTTCATAATTGTCTCCAAACTCCTTCACTAGCATCTAATCTTTCTAAACATGTCTATATTACGTAACCCTACTCACATCTTACCAATCTTCACCCCACTTAGTTACAACTTTGATTATTAATCACTCATTTTAATTTCTTTATTATTTTGATGATATAATCAACAACCCACACTAACTGTTATTTTGATTTTGACAAACCTAATGTACACACACACACACAAAATAATTGTATATATATTTGCGACTGTACAGCTAAGTGAATGAATTCGCCGAAAAGAGACTCTTCGCTGAACTAATTTGTTCTTATTTCAATGTCTTAATCGGTATATTTCGCGAAATTTATTGCATCAAAAAGAAGCAACCTGTTTCCTTTTTCCCATTTATAGTGATAACCTTTGTCTTAATGATGAATCCATGCTATTTCTATAACATTTATACTGTAATTACAAGTGCTTATAATGAACTTTAAGGTTTACATTATTGGAGGTATCATTTCAAAACTTATTGAAAACGTTTTGTGATAAGACTCCAATTAATTAATACTTCCTTTCTTAACATGCTGAAATATCTAACTTAATTTTTAAATAATAGTTTATTTAAGTCAACAAAAGGCTGTCGATTAGCTTATGTCTTCCTGGCTTTTGTAGTAATTTGTAAGCAGCTTGAGAATATGAAACGATGAATTTAGGGAAAATTATGTTCAAACCAACGCTGAAACTCAAGTTATTTTTGTTGGCGAATTAACACTTCTGATAAATAAACTTTTCGAAGCAAGCTAACCACTTTTAAGATTGAATAACTTGTGAAGATCGTCTGACAGCGAGCAGGGTTGATCGAAATCTCGAGTTGAATGCTAAATGTTTATAATTTTAGGCAGTGTATATCTCATATTTTTAGTCATATAACAGTTATTAAATACCATAGGCTAATTTTTTCCCAAAAGAGACAGAAGCGAAACAGACAGTTAGAGTGGTATCTTATCATTAAAACCTAATTATATCATTAGTCTTTAAGCCACAGTAACACTGGCGATTATTAAACCTAATTTATTCATATTTTGTATTCCATTGTGAATTACTTCTGTCTACTTAAAATTTCTGAATGCTGTAACACTTTTTCAAAATTCAATTATCACGGGTAATTAATTTCACTAGTACTTGCAGTTTTATGTCCTATAGGATGTGTTTTATTGTCTAGTTGTTTAATTTAACTACTAAGAGAATTTATATACACCACGAGACTTGGTCAAAGTAACAACTATCATCAAATTACTTTGCCAACATAACTGCGGTTATCATTACATAAAGGGGAATATCGAAGTGCAGACTATCCATATTGACGGCCAATTTATTCAGATTTTAAGACTTCAAATCGAGTTTATATTATTTTTTATGAAAATACATTTGACTAACAAAGTATTTAATACAAAATCCTGTTGTGAATGTTTTCGAAATATATTTTATTTAGGTCCAGTAAAAATATCACTTGTACGCAAATAGCAAATATTATTCTAAAGCTGAATACAAAGCATGTACTTGTAATCTCTCTCGAGAGTTATTCTTGAGTTTATTTGTTAAGGTATTGAGTTTGCAGTAGTCGTTGGGTCTTGTGTGTGTGATATTGAAAAAGAAGCTATTCTTCTTCTATAACTAACGAACAGGGATGTTTTCAATGTTTTCTTTGTGCTGAAATTTCAAAGTCATCTCCTCACAATTTCTACAAAACAACGCTTATAATCATATTTTATAAGTGATGAGCTGTGACCATATCTTTGAGGCAAAAGGTGCTGTTATTCATGAAATACTGAATCCACTTCCTCTAGGAAGAGTGACAATTTCAACTCTTTGAGACAACATCTTTGACTGTAACTACTGAACATCTGACTTTTAAAGTGAAATAATTTATGGAAGAAACTGATTCACTTCTGTTCAGTGTTCATCATCAAAAATGCTCATTGATGTTGCGTTATCTCTTGAAGATTTAAGTTTTGCAGTTCAATTAGTAGGTCAGCTTAGAAAAAACGAGCTATCAATCATCTTTTATTAGCGAAATCAGTGAAACTGTCTGTTTATAGCAAAAGCACACAAACTTGTTAGTATTCAGTTAATTGTAATATCTCTCCAGTTCATCGCAATCTAGCCTTGATTGGATAATTTTTCAGTAAACATGAATTACTAATACTTTTAACAAAGAACCATAATTAGTGATACAAGTCCTTCTTTAAAATAACTATCTGACAGGTTTATTGTGTGGTTAATCTAGCCTTAGCTATCAACAGTCAGTTATCATCCATCACTTCATGATGACTCATAATAGTCTAGTTATCAGATTGAGTTAAAACTCTGGTATCTGAGAGAAGTTAGATGCGACGAAGTTTACATTTTTTTTGTTTTGAGAAATTAGGTCTTTTATGTTACTTTAGTTCTTCGAAAAACAAGATAGCCAGACAACCAGAAGTATTTCTGGTCATCGGTTCTTCGAAATAAGAAGCCCTATTTCGTATTTATTTCAAGAGAAGCCTCAACAAACCTTTCTCTAGCAATGCCATTAACGGTTATTTTAGTCCCCTAATTGCAAAATTAACTTTTGCATATGTTATAAAATAAACACCGTACACAATTTAAACCAGTCGATGAGGTATCTTTAAATATTATAACAGGCTGATCCTCACTAAGGCACTTTAGTCTGTATATTATGCTTCCCGTGCTTCCAGTACATACCTTCCAGTTTCATAAACAACATGTATATTCCTGTTAATTTTTCTAAGATATTTTTAATCCTCCCGTTTGATTTTTATTTGTTACAACTATTCTCCTGAGTTTCTGATTATATGTTAGTATTTTAATAATCGGGAACAATTTATGGTAACCAGTATTATGCCATTAATCATGAACTTACATTCTGACTAAATCCGAATAATTGGTTAATGTTAGAATGAAGAATGCAAATTATAATTCTGTTAGTCGTTCTTTAACACAAAAAACAAACAAAACATGTGCAAAAATTCGTTTTGTTTCATCTGTAAGCGACGTGATGATGAAAGGTGATATCACTTCAAAGTATAGTTGCATATGAAACTTTGGTTCTTTTAATTTCTTAGCCTTTAATCAGTTTATGTTAAGTATGGTGATAGTTTTGGATAAATGAAATATATTTTAAATCATACTTTCAATGCAGGCGTCATTCATTTAACAAAAAGAGAAGTTGTAAAGGCTTTGCATCTGCCTGATGAGTCTTATTTACTCCTTTTAAGCTGTACGCATTTTCTGTTATCAAAATCATATCGATGTGTCTTGCTTTTCATACTATCACGCAGTGTTCAAATGAATTTAATTCAGGCACTATCACAGTAAGCTACTTTCCTTTGAATGAATAACACTCCAGTGTACTGCTGTTTATCCAGCTAATCACAATTAAGTTAAAAGATGATTAAAACTGATAATTAAGTTATTACTTACCCAGTGTATTGCTTTGAGCATGAGCTTTCCAAGTAGTGATATGTTCATCAGAAGACTGCACAAGAAAACAGAATATTACTATAACTGGAAACATTCGTAGTTGTCAGAGTGTTAGTTCTAAAAAGAAATATGTGAGAAGCCACAGAAGATAAATTAATGACTAAAAGAGGAAACAAGGAAGTCCTCACAGAAGTTAAATAAAATCCGATATAATAAGCCCAATCAGTTAACGGGAAACAGAAGACTAGAGAAACCTTCAATTAACAAAATTCGAAGCTGCGTTAACGACAATATTACATGGAGGTCTACCATTCTAGCTTAAATGGTCATCATGAACTGAAATCTGAGTCACTTATGCTGTATATGAGAGGAAAATCGGTTAATTTTTGTTTTACTACCGCTTGAAAAATTGGGTAGAATGCATCTGCATTCAGTTGCGTAGTCCCTAAATTGAAGGGTAAACAGATTCTGAAAGAGAACTGACGAGTCAAGGGAAACCTAATAAACTTAAACTAAACACCAATCAATAATCAAAAAAGTTTAAGTTTTCTGAAGATAAGTTGCGAACTGGTTGTTTGGATAACCTGGGCACAAAATCTACGTGTTTCATCACGCATTTCATACTTGCATAATCCATGCTCAGTACACCGGAAAAAAATGAACAAAAATATTCGCATTTCACGTTAACCTTTACTTTTTCATTCTACTGAGTAGATCTCTTACAAAAGTATTGATATGATATGAAGCCTTAAGGTCAGTGTATTGATTTTCGGCATCCGAACTAGATGTACAATCACTCATTTTGATGTTCCGGTGGTGATTAAGACTTGTCACCATAAATCGTATAACAAAATCTGAAACTACAAGCATTCATTAAAAGTTAGCTTTCGGAACCAGAGAAGATGTCCACTCTGACCATGCAAAATGAGATTTAAAAGTTTTAATAAATAATCAGTAGATATTTAGGCTCCAATTTAATATTTCCTGATGCATTCACACGCTTTCACTGTTCACTGGCACAGGTAAGAAAGCCTTCCATTTTACCTTAGTTTTACAAAATTTTGTTCGCAAACTGAACAGTTTGTAAATGAATAATTAAGTCTCAGAGTAGAAGTTCAACATTAATTACGTTTCATCTTACACTGAGCTGGAGTAAGCTGAACTCTCTGGTGGATCACAATGTATCGCAATCCACCACACAATTTACATCAAATTTCAAATAGGTAACTCAGGAAATCGAGAAGGCTATACTAGTTATAAAATGGTGATATGAAGACATAGTGCTTATGAGTCTTAAGGGAAAATGAAAATCAAATCAATATTGCTTTGTTTCCCGTGTTACCCTATTCGATTTCAGTTCAAGAGAAGGAACTCCTGGAATTACTTACCTTTTAGAATTCTAAATGTGGCAAATTTGTTTCTTAAAGTAAGATAAACTAAATGACTAAGTACAAAAGTATACAAGTAGAATAAGTAGAATATAATTAATTTCGACTTTTCATCTCTTCAGTACTGTTAAATTCATTTAAACTGTTTTATCTATTTTTAGTAGATACACGTACAAAAATAGCGTTTCCAACAGTATAATATTTTCATTGATTAAGACAATCGCTTGTACAGGAAAAGCTACGTTGACACATACAGTAATAGTTTATATTGTAACACTTTGCAAGCCATTAGGAGCCATTCCACTGCTGTTTTCTTTACGCCGAAAGATTCTCGTTGATTTTTTGGTTGGACACTAGTCGGTACCTAGTGTGTGTAGTCCTATCTTTGGTACAGACTGAATTCTATCAGGTTTGCAATGTGACCACCATTCCAGGTAGCTCGCCATCGCGGTGCACATTGATTTGATAATATTAGATGGTAGGAGGCCATCGGCAGGAAGCCTTGCTTGATCTAGGTTTCGTGCTAGTTGGCACTCCCCAGTCAGCAGGGGGTTCCTTCTGAGATTCGAACCTGTGTCACCCAGTGAGTACTGCAGTCAGAGACGTTACCACTGAGCTATTCGAGCTCGCGATTGACCTCCTGTAAGACTGTATTGGATACTTTCATTGGACACTAGTTACTAGTGTGATGTGTCTAGTCCTTTCTTTCGTGCAGACTGAATTCTTTCAGTATGGTGGCCACACTGCAAACTTCACTGATAGAATTCAATCTGTAGTAAACAAAGAACTAGACACATTACACTGGTTACTAACTAGTGTCCAATCAAAAGTATCCAATACAGTCTTACTGAAGGTCAATGGCCAGCCGGAATAGCTCAGTGATAACGTCTCTGACTGCAGTACTGGGTGATCGGAATAGTGTCCCTGTAACAAAAGCTATAAAATACTGTAAGTGTATGCAGCAACTACTAAAATGTTAGAATCTCATTATGGTAAGCGCTTAAATGATGTTGATCATGCTTTACTTCCGAATACATAAAACAATCTTAAATTTGTCGTCTGATATTTTTAAAAGAATAAGATACACTAATTCATGACACAGATGCATGAAAATTCCGATAATCTGGTTGGTGTCAACCGGATTCATGACGTGAGGCGTACCACACAGACTTAACAAACAGATATTTAGGCGCGTGAAGGCTATGATAGTTCTAAAGAATCTTCAGAATGCGTCTAAGTGATTTTATTTTGCTGTATCCAGTTATCCAATATTTAGACTAAGAAAGATCCCAACTGTAATACATATGTAAGCCGTAAGCAACCTATGCGTCTTGCTGATAATATACAGAATATCAAATGTCTTTTATTCTCCAAAAGCACGCTCTCAATACGCTATCAACAGTGTACATCGAATTCATTTTCATTTTTTGACTGAATCTGAACCATCTTATATCACTTATTAAATTGCATATTGATTCAAAACGAAAACTCTACATCTCTATTTTTCATTATCATTTCATAATGCCAATATTTTTGTTATTGCTATACTCCTTGTTATATGCAAATTTTGTTATTACTTATCCTAAATAATTAGTGATATTGTTTCTCACATTAACCCCTTTTTATTTTGAGAAACTCAAGCTGATATTTTATAATATTGTGTATCTGGATTTTGTTTTTCTAAGACAATTAAACTGCAGCTTTAAACCTAGTTAAGATTATTTAATTTGAAGTTTATTTAAACTTGTATTACTTAATCAATAAGATTTACAGAATAGTTCTAAATATTTGGCGCCGAGTGAGAAGTAGACATTTGTAAAAATATATTTGTGAAATCTCAGCGAGATTGAAATGAGTAATCAGATTGCGAACGAAACGTATTTGTATTACTTAAGATACTGAATTTAAAAATTTTGTTTGTGACATATTTGGTACAATATCGTTTTGGCGTTCCTTTGGACATGCAAGTGAATCAGCTTTCCTTTTAAAATCATATTAGTCTTTAATCCAAGCAAATGTGTTGTCATTTGTTTCGGTCGAACAAAGAGGAAGGAAACTGAAATACTTGGAAATACTTATCATAATTTTCAAGAAATGCATTTTTATGCTTTCCCTTGATTCTCGAATAATAAATTCAAGCCTTATCAGCTGGCTTATCCACTGTATGATTTACAGAATCATCATTTTTACTAACGTGAACTGCTTAACCAACTACACAGCCGATGATATAGAAGAGTTATGTATAAGGGAATGAGCCTCATAAGTGAAAATATTGGTTTCTAATTCTTGTAACTTTTCATTAGAGGATGTTTTTTCATATGAACAAAAATCAAGCCATAAAGGGTTATCACTTCTTTGTCTGTAATGTGCTCATAGCCTATAAGAGAATTAATGCGAGTGGTTCAGATAACAAGAATATTCTTTTAAGAATCTCATATTCCTTATAAGTTGTAATTCTAGATCACTTATTGCAGTTGCTTGCATGTTGGATTTAAATGAGCCTGTCATTTACGCATTTCCAGCACAAAGTTTAAGGACTCTTTATCTTACATTAAGACCTTTCTACTTAATCTAGCAATCGACAAACATGTAAAACATGACTGTATGTATCTAACTACATTTCATTCAGCTAATTTACAAGTAGGATAATTTTACACATTTCGACAATTAGTTTTATTAGAGATACTGAAGGTTACTCAAAATATTAAACCGATTTACGTGAAACACAGGATGATAATAATATTCAAATGTATTTGTAAGAGGTGACAATATATGTGTTGCTCTTTTGGATTAGATCAAGATTTCCAAAATAAATTACCAGTTTTATTTGTTATACTATTTTTCGTGATCAATGTAAGAGTAAGATAAAATAAAATTTATTCAAAATAAAAATCTCAGATTTCATCAGGTCATTCATAAGCACTGACCGATTCCAGAATGTATCATTTTCGAATTTATCTTTCTATGGATTAATCTGATATATATTAAGTGAGTAACACCGAAGAAAATACACTTGAATTAATAGTCTTCATCTCCATTTTTTATTTCACAAACGTAGCATAATCTAATAAAGGTTTTCGTATTTCCCAATGAATGAAACAAAAAATGTCAAATCAGTGCTTCTACATGATCCAGAGACTTGGCATGTTACGACAAACATTTCCAACAGTATGCTGTTGATTTTCATGTATAACTGTCTTCTCTGTGTCGATAGTGAAGTCCAAATGGCCGACCGCAAAGGACAAGCAACAAGGAACTCTGACGACGAACCAACCAAAGAAACCTATTACCTAACAATTATGCAGAAGGAAATGGAGACGGACTGATCACACACTGAGGGGACCCTTGAGTGGCACCGAATATCAGGCTCCCGACTGGAACCACACTGGGAAACAACGAGTCGGGTGCCTGAGTGTGACATGGAGGAGATTGTGTGAGATGGAAATGAAAGCTTGTGGATAGTCGTGGAGCCGGCTAGAGAAGACTGTGGAGGACAGAGGGGAATGGAGATGTCTTGTAGAAGCTCTGTTTCTCACTACTAATAATTTAATGACACATAATCGATAGAAAATGAGATTAGATATCTTTTGATAATTACCAAATACATGCAAAATATTGACTTTAGAGTAGATCATGTGCATTATAATATCTGGTTGCCAGTTAATTCGCTGTTCTCTTCACAGTAACAGCAGTGTTTTGAGAACTACGTTGAAATTATCTCAAACCTTGAGACTCACTGCTCCGGTTTCAAATTTGTTAACAGTCTTAACAGACTAAAAGATCAAATTCAAATTTGTTTCATTTTATCAAACTCATGCTAATTCATTGTTTGAATTAGCATAAATTTCATTTAAAGACAAACTGTATGATTCTGTGGATAAAAAATCCACTTCAGTTCATACAGACAGCAATGGAAAAAGTACTTTTCCAAAGGTTAATTTACCAGTCTTCGTAAAATGATTTTTGTTACTTTTGCTTTCAATGTATCTGTATTTGTGTGCTTTCAAAATTGAATCAAAGTTAGAGCGTGTTTTCTTTGCAGAACACGCAGCATAGAATTAGTCGGTGCAATGTGAACAATGTGTTTGTTAGTCAACTTTGACGCAGTTTTTCCGATATATCAACCAATGAATAAAGCACTTGTGAAGTTTGTAGCTTATATATTTACAGCTAAGTATATTTTAACATTTTGTAGTAGACATAAGTGCACGACACAATACATATCGCTGCATATGCACATTATCTTACAGAATGTCCAAATAAGACGGATTCTATCCATTGACTAATGTTCACAGAGTCAGAAGGTACAGTTATATTAATACATTTATCTATATAGTTATAACACAGAGTGTCTTTTGGTGTTACACGTTGATGACTTGTTAGAACTGGTATTTCCTAGTGACTCAGGCACTGCATACAAATTTGAACGTGTTTCGTAATTTAAAATGTATCCAAAAAATACACATAATTCACGTTAAGTATTAGACATTTTTCGGAATTCAATGAATCAAATACTGTGTATGAACACAGACTCTTCTTTCATACTAGTGAATATATGAAAAGATTCTTATAATTCTTCCTCATTCGTTAGTTAGGCAAATCATGGTGACTTTGGTACCTTCCAGCCACTCCGGATTATTTTAATTCAGCACTTTTCTAGTTTCTACAGTAAGTATTGTTAGTCCATATATTACTTACTTTCAAAATGTTTCAAGTAAACTCTAAGATAACAGACTTTCATGAAATCAGAACTCGGATTAAAGTATGTAGTGTTTGAAACAGGGAACACTTCTGCACTTATCGGACATGCATGACTTTTCCTTTGTTATGATCATAAAAACCAGGTAAATGTTCTTCATATTGACTGTAATTTGTGATAACCCTGAATGGCAAGTATAAAATGAAGAAGTAACTAGGCTACTTGAATTTATTACCCCAGTATCCAAATTAAAATAAGGTTAGGTGATTTAATTTTCAAGTATTGGTTTGTAGGGATTTTGTTTGATTGGTTGGAGGATTTCATCATGATCTGATATCGGTTAGAGAACCATTGAAAAACCTGGGAATACTGGAAAGCAGTTCTGTCAGCCTAGTTTAAGACTACTCAGTAGTACGCATCCAGGACCTTGTGGTTACAAGGCGAGCTGGCTCGTAGTCCATTAAGCCACTGTGACCCGATTCAATGGCCAATGAATTCTAACTTCTGCCAATTCACGACATAGCATGGCCGCTAGCCAATAACTTAGGGGAGTATTTGTCTTCACACCCGACCTGCTGCACTTTACGTTGCATAAAATAATCTTATCCGTCGTCACACCTGTATTTAAGTCAAAATCGTCTACCTTAGTAACCATTTTAGTTATTTAATGCTTCACATAGTTTTCTCTTGGTCTGTGAAATTGGATAGGAGTATATTTGAACTTCTTATTTGTAAAATTTAAGCGTAAAATAATTTTAAGCAACTCGAGAAAGCTTAAACTTTGGTAATGTGTTGTTATAGTGACGTAAGAAAAGCTATGGCAGTAATTTACGTTGGTCTGTTCCCAGAGAATTTTAGTAACAATATAAACAAACTCCAAAATCTATTGTAACGAAATTCATAAAAGTAAGTGAAGTATGAAATTCTCTGTTAATGAGTTTTTTTTCTGTCGAATTTGGATGTGTTACATACCAGGTGAACACAATATGCACTGGAAAATTTAGCAAGTTATTTATACGGTGATAAGGTAAGTAGACTGTTCAATTCGTTTCTTTTACAATATGGTGAGTATATTTTGACATATGTTTATGGGATAAGTTAACTGTATGTTTCTTCTTTTCAATCCACGCTGAATTCTTTCATCAACAAGAAATAAGCATGCTGTCTTGTAAGTTTCTCTTACTGTAACAATGATGTAATCTTTTAAATTGACGTTTCATTCTCAATTGAAGGTTTAGTTTTATTGTGGTAGAATCAAATAGATAATTTTATTCTTTCTCACTAATATAAACTAATTTAAGATTAAATCTTAATTTTTTGAATTTCATATCTAGTCTGGTTACATTTTAGTGCGAAAGGAAAAATCTACAGCAGTTCTGCAGTCCAGTTGCAGTTTGATGCTGTCAGCCATGACTACTTTGGATTTAGTTTACTGTGAAAGGATTATATCATGTTTGGCCCAGTTTTCAAGTTTATGAAATACCCGTATTTTAAATGATATTTCATCCTTCAAATAATGAAATCTGATTATCAAGAATGGTTGATGATGTTATGTGAACGTGTTTCAGCAAAGCCAACGCTAAAACCACAAAGAGTTTTCAGCACACTGCTTGGATAAATGTGCTACAAAATGTAATCAATCAATCGAACTAACACATCACCTCATATTTCCCAAAATACTATCCGCCAAACAAGGTTTGTTCAGAGGTCAACAGACTTACATTTTGGGAGATTTCAAATACTAGTTTTAGATTGTACTTCATTGAGGACTTCCGGCATAGCTTTATCGAAATTGCTTTCCATCTGACTCTATGGCCACACACTTAGAGCTGCATTATATCATTTCAAAATCTGTGTTACGGTAAATGTAAGAGTGGAAGCTGTTTCCCCTCCTACTGGTCTTATGAACAACTGAAATGTATTTAAAATCGTGCATTTAGTATAAACTGTAATCTATTATTGTTTTGCTTCAGGAGATTCTTAACAAATTGATATTGATATGCTCCTTGTGGTAATGCATCTAGAAGAATCAATATTTCACTGAGCCCTTAGTCTACACAGAAGAAATCGTCAAAGTCATTCCATAGCTTCAGACTGTGCGATGCGACAAATAGCTAGTCTTAAGAGTTTTAATGATTTCATTGCGTAGAATATAAATTTATAAATCCAGTTAAGTACTGAAGTACTAACTGACTCCGTGCACTATCCTATTTTCCCATTTGTATTCTGCACTAGAGAGCAGTTAATACAATATGCAGTAAACGATTTTTTTTATTATTTCACGTCACATATGTACTGAGGCCTGTATCGTGTATTCAGCAATACAAAAAAAAGATAAGGAACCTGTTCAAATTGAATGTAAAAATTGAGTTTATGAATATAAACTTGGGATAAGAAAATCTACCATATATGATTTTTTGTCGTTCAAATAAGAGATTTAGCAGCACAGTTGTCTCTACTATTTGGTTATTTTCATTTCGTCAGAATATCGCCGAAAGTAAACCAGTTAAAAGTATGGGAAAGAAACGGAAATTATGAAAACTCCAGAGGATAAAATTCTTTGTTTTATCATCCAGTTTCACAAAGACTTATCAAACAGGTAATCAAGTATAAGGATAAAACTTGGGTACTGTGGTAGAATATAACTCCATTATGGAGCAAACTTTATTTTGATAAGTCACACAGTGTTGTAGAGCAATATTTACTGATGAACACGCTTCGAGCAAAAATTATTCCTCATAATCATATCAAGGTACTCACTCACACAACTTTCTTGTTTCATTTATATACATGAGTGAAAATTGATTCGACATTTGATAAAATCAAAAAAAGATAAAGTACATTCGAAAATAATATTAGTGTTATCAGTCACATACAGTAAGATGGGAAATAAGATATTTTTCTAACGAAAATAAGTAACTTGTTAGAATGTTATAGTGTGAATTGAATACATGTTAACATTATTTATTATCCTCTGATTTGACTGGTAATAATATCTTCCATATTTCTGGTATCTGCGTTGAGTCACTTCTATTGCATGTGTTGGGTGTAGATTATTCGATGAACCAGGATTCAATAATTTTGACTCTGTCCCACCCACCCTATTGTGTGGTTGCGTGTTAATGCATGCAGTGCAATTGCTGAGTTTCTTTCTAAATTACTCATCTTCATGGGATCAATCATTCTAACCTTAGCTAAATTCTTATGTTCTGATAATCTCACTAATGAAATTCATATACATTTCGAAATTTTCATAATTATAACGGATGGATGGAAAATATGTGCAAAAAACGCATGGAGTATATGTGCATGTATTTCATTGACAAGTAAGTAGCTGATATACTAATTCACTTTTATTTCATGCTTTTTCTATCTATTTCAATAATTAACTGACTCAAAAAAGAACCTATTTTAACAGAAAACAAGTAATCTTATCTAACAGAAATGTCATAAATTTTGACTTTACATATACTTGTAAAACCTATTAACATCTTTGTCCATGTATGATAACAATAAATGAGATTGTGTTGTTTTCATAAGGATGTAAGTATAAATTATTCACATATTCACATGCATTATTAACATTCTGAAATAACTTACTCTCGCTCTCTCTCTCTCTGATCAAATGTTGTAAGTCTAACCGATTAGAATGTTTGTGATTATTATTTGCGTATAATTTGTTGACAAGGTTAATCAATAATTAATAATTTGTAGGATTCTCTATTCTCTTAACATTAAGTGAATGAATTAAATTTACGAGTAACCTATTTTAAGGGTGCTTTTTATGAAATTCCAAAGTGGTTTCACCAAAAGTGTGTAGTCGAGTTTGTTATGACATGCTAAATTAGACAGACTTTCCACAATTAGAAATCGGCTACATTCAACATAAAGATTACTATTGAGATTTCCAACAGTAATATAAGGTCATTGTTTCTGTATGATTTAGAGAGGGTGTGTCACGATAAGCATTTACCACACGATGCTATTGACATTTATGCATAACTGTCTTCTCTGTGTCGATAGTGAAGTCCAAATGGCCGACCGCAAAGGACAAGCAACAAGGAACTCTGACGACGAACCAACCAAAGAAACCTATTACCTAACAATTATGCAGAAGGAAATGGAGACGGACTGATCACACACTGAGGGGACCCTTGAGTGGCACCGAATATCAGGCTCCCGACTGGAACCACACTGGGAAACAACGAGTCGGGTGCCTGAGTGTGACATGGAGGAGATTGTGTGAGATGGAAATGAAAGCTTGTGGATAGTCGTCGAGCCGGCTAGAGAAGACTGTGGAGGACAGAGCGGAATATGGATATGCTGCTGAAGCCCGAAATTCTATTCGAACCCAACAGGACGACAAAAGTGTAATGATCACTGTTTATGAGTTTAAACAACATCAAAGAATTTAAAATATATGCATGCTTGACTTTGATTTATGAGGCAACAGTCATTTTTGTGACTAGTGTAAGTAAATAATGAGTGGTAAGTCGTGAAATGGTTTACCATCTTTAATGAGAAGTTTGTACTATTTTTTAAATAATATAAACATTACATTAAGCAGTTATTACGAAAGAAAGTTATCCTACATACATACAGAAATTATCTTAGGTTTTAAGTCAGTTTATTGAAAGTCAAAGTAGTTTGGGTCTTCAGTTAGAGTAAAAGTTAAATGAAAGATCCATATTACTTGGAAAATACGGTAAAATATCACTAGAGGATTAAAATGTCGGTTTGCAATAACTCTTCGGGAATACATTCAATTTAACCGATGAATCCACTTCTAATGGCTGTGAATACATCGAATATTGGAAGCGGTCACTATAATGATACACTTCATCATGGGGCAGCCATTATACTGTAGCATGATTCATAAACACCTTCCACATAACTGGGAGGTTCCAAATCCATTGCGTTTTCTAAAGCTAAATATCTTGTCTGTCTGTTAAAAAACAGTTCCCATTTGCGAAACAAACAAACTACAAAGAAATTATATTCATAAGATAAATTTTCGTTTTCAATATACGATTCTTCATCTCATTTCTTACAGAAGACTGAAAATGTCTACTTTTTATGGCAACCTACTTGTCCTTCCATTACTTCAGTGAATGGGATGGAGTCATCGACCTGATGTATCTTTAACATATGCTTGAATTTGCTACTTAAATACAAGTAATAAGCAGGAATAGTACATATATATATAATATTAGTGTTATCACTGGAAAAAGAGCGTAACAACTTTGTCGAACGGTCACAAAAATATGAAATTATGTAGTTAAAAGGGTAAACTTTGAACTAGTTACTGATAATGTAGTAAAAATATCCAGATACAACATTCAGTAATGAACTTGTTCAGATGTCATAAAGATGCTAACCGACTCAGTTTTAATGACGCTTAGCTACTGTCATTATCCTGGTTGTCATTTTTGAATAAGAAGTGAAAATGTTGGACGGATTTACTCCATGAATGAAAATGAGAGACACTTTCAATTCATTCATTTTTATCAGCATAATAAATAAATAAGTGATGGTTAATTGTTTGTTTTAGATTGACTAGACCTTTGAAATATAACTCTTTTTTACTGCTTATTATCCACAAACCCTTTGTCTTTCAGATGTTACTAACAGTAAAATAGCACCCATTTCGTTGATTAGATTTTTAGTAGGTGTAAAATCTTCTGTCCATCCCGTTGCATGTAACCAAGTCAATGATTATAAACTCTGTTTTTACGATGCACAGTAACATAATATGGTATCTTGACGATGTTTATTTTCTCGATTCAATTTTCCCGTAGCAGTTCAATGGTACACTGATATAAAGGTGTGTTCCACGAAAATTACACTAAATGCCTTAAGATTTATTTAGTCAGATGGGAAGGTTTTCAGGCACTTGATTGAATTTCACTAGAAAAATCATATTTCAGATGTCTTCAGAACACTCACTTATCACACCGAGTTAACAAGTTCAGTAATAAAATCATTTGAACAACTGTGGTTGGAAAGACTGCTTGGTCATTTTAACTCAGACTAATTTTTATCAAACAGGTTCGAATAAATAAAATTTTAATTATTTAAGCTATTATAAATCTTTAACTTCTTTATAAATGTGCCAAAAATGACTACTGGTTGTCCTACAAATCCGAAATTTTTCTTATATTTTCATCTCGAAAGCACTATTTAACAAGTCAATTAAAGTATATTTTCAGTTGCTAACTGTAATTAAGTAATTAATAGTATACATGGAAATCTTCCTCTCCACACCGTTAAACAGAGTTTTATTAATTTGTCAAATTTCAGTCTAGAGTATTCTGTATCACAGACGTTTGAAGGAGAAGTAGAAATAAAATGACGTTTGACAAATTGAAAATCAAATTTTCTGGTTACCGAGTATTATCAGTCAGTTTTAGTTATAAAGAAAATCCGAGTTTGTCTTTTTTTGATAGTGACTTAGTGTATACCCTTTTCAATATGAGAACTTGCGTAGAAGAATCAGTAATATTAGTAGTAGCAAAACAGTTTATGGAGGAATAGTGTGTGTATACTAATCTAAATCCAATGACCATTCAGTTATTCAATTAAAGGACTAATAACTGTTAATATCACGTTTTGTAATGTAACTGGTCTTTAGTTACACTATTCATGTAACTAAAAAACTCATGATAGTTGTTATTAGTGCACTGAGTATGTTGGGAAAAACCACTTTATTATGAAACTGGAAAGCCACTTTTCGTATCAAGGATAAGATAAACAGCTTAACTACTGTCAAACACATAGAACACATATCCAGACACAGCAAGTTTTATTGATTCCATATCGAAAATTAAATATCAGTCGGGTTAGTAGGAAAGAATGGTGCGATCTCAATTATTTTGTAATCGAATAGTCAATATATTCTTTGGTTACGGTGAGACCTTAATTAACTAGTAGTTATTCGGCAATTTAAAGCAGCAAATTAAACGACTTTCAGAAGAAAGAAAAAGCAGTGAATCTGCGCTAATTCATTCTATTTATTCAAATTAAGTTTTACATTCAGTAACTGGTAATGTAGGTTTATGAAATGTTTTTACTTGTGATGGAAAGGATTTCTACATTTAGTTGAATTTTTGACGGTGACTAATCAGGTTATTTACATACTGTGTCAATGCAACCTGATAGATACAAAAACGTTTTATTTACTCATATTTGTTTGGAGATAACCTTTGTTAAACAAAGAGAAAACCAAGTGTTTATATTGTGAAGAATAATACTTACTCAAGTGCTTGAAAATACGAGTATTGTCCTAAAGACCTCTAATGAGTAACATTGTGTTTAAATTTAACAATGAATGAAAATGTAACTAATAACAGCATGTTGTTGGTGCATGTCAAAGAGTTAGTACATCTGTCTACACAACCTGTTTATAATATCTGTAAGTCTATATATTATGAATTAGAATATTACATCACACTTTTATTTCAAAGGAATAAAATCATTTATATTGACAATGATTACCACTTTTGTAGAAATGTGTTGGCTTACTTGAATAGTACACAATAAATCCTTTCCAAAATGAAATGAGAATTTATCTTTCTTTTCCAGTTTAATTTATTAGACTTAAATCCTAAAAAAAATTGAATTACATTTACAACTTTATAAAATTATAATCTCATTCAACCAATCATCAATTAGAGAATGGATAAACCAATCAAAGAAACACCCCGAAATACTTCATCTTTAATACAGAATAGCAGAAATATGTATGGATATTTTTTATCATAAAAATAGATGCACACTCATCCCCCATTTGAGACAAGCTCATAAAAAAATATAATATGTACTTGATTAACAAAATAAAGAAGTAACAAAATAGACTGTTTCTTGTTTTTCCATACTAGTAACTGATAGATACAAATTTTTAGAGTATTCAAGACCTCTAAGTATGATGAAAAGAGTATTTCTGGTGTCTGAAGCCGAAGGTTTTCGGTGTAAGCTAACATCTTTCCACGGAAAAATAAGAAAATATCGCAAACAGTAAATGCAAGACTATGATATGAATTTAAGATAAACAAAACTTTGGTTGGTTTCCAGTGATATACATTACAGATACGTCTATTAATATAAACCATTTTAAAGACTTCTCCTTTATTTTTCAATAGTTAGTTTGTAAGGATTGGATTTGTTTTTACGAATTGATCACGGATTGATATCAGTCAGAGAACCGTTGAAAACCAGGGAGAACTGGACAGCTGTTTGGGGATCATCGGCAGTACGCACCCAGTTCCAGGGTTCGAACCCAGGACCTTCTGGTTACAAGGCGAGCTCGTGGCTGAATGGTATACGGTTTTCAATTGTTTTCTAACTGATATTAATCCGTGATCAACCCGTAAAAACTACTCCTTTAACCCATTTGCTCTAGAATCCTATGAAAACGCAACTTCACTGTCGGATGTCAGAAATATTAATTAGCTATCTTTAGATGTCACAGAATAGTGCTGTAGTAAATATCCGATTTTTATAAGAAATATTGGTCATAATGTTGCCAAGTGGTACCATATATTGCAGTAATATACGCTTGCACTATGTAGGCAACTTAATCACCATAGCTTATGTTCGTAATCTGGATGGGAAATTAAGGTAAAAACAATTTAAATGATGAACAGTCTGAAATGATTCTCTGAATATCATTTCAGAAAAACAATTTTCATAATATTCTCTGTGGTTATTGTGAGAATTTATTATGAATCTAAACAGCCTCAGACGAAAAGTCTTAATGGCAATATATTAATTTGTATGAATTATATATACATATATATAAAAATCTTTATTCTGAAATTACAAACAGTAACTCAGCAATTCCGTCAAAGTATTCATTGTACTTGACAAAGCCTTGTGTCCTTCAGATCAAGGTGATGCTGTTCATTGCTGGGATAGCCATGACGGAATGTTATAATAAATACTGAAAACATTTGTCGACAGAACCCATTTTCATACAACTGGTTCCCTTGATAAATTTCGATAAAGAAAGAAAGACGAAATTTGCAGTATAAAATGATATCATTCTATTTCACAGGTTCTCATCAGCTGCAGACTACCTGAAATTACAATGGTTATATAAATGATAATAACATACTTTAATGTTTGAGTAGTAGTAGAGAAGAGATAAAATTGACGCATCCAAAAAAGAATGAAAGCATTACAATTTTTAGTTTAAGTTATCATCATCAATTTATACACTTTCAGAGTTGAAAAGAGGGGGGAGGGGTAAGACAGAAAACAGAAAAATTGATTAACAGAAACAGTGTTAGCTTGTAGGTTCACATGGCAACTCCAAAAAACAAAAACATTTACAGTTTATAAGATTGAGATTTGCTCAGTGAGTTGAGATCACTGAATTAGATGACTAATCAAAATCAAAATTCAGTTACCAAGGGAGTGAGAGGTTAATCACACTCTCTTTCTGTATGCATAAGTCTGGTTTAAATCGTTTGATTGCGATCGCTTCGGCAAATCGTAGTAAATTTGCTGTCCTTTGTCTATTTAATATTTTGAAGGACTTAGAAATCTCTACGAGATGTCCGGTATCAACAATATGTCTGGTAATTGCACTCTGAGAATATTTGCTTCCTTTCAGGCATAGGTTTCTTGGAATATGTTCAGAAAACCGGATAGAAGCCCTTCTTTCTGTCCTTCCAATGTACTTGCTCCCGCAAGTGCACGTAAATTCATAAACGCAGTTGGAGGTGACATCAGCAGGGTATTTATCCAGTTTTGAGTGGATCATGGAAGGAGTGGTGTTGTATACTGTTATGAGTTTTGCTGCCGGGAAGCTTCTATTTATTGCTCCTTTCAGTCTTCTGTCAATCTTTTGTGAAACTGCATCTCCTTTGAATGGGAGACAAATAAACACTTTTTTCTTTTCTACAGTTGGATGCTTTTCTTTCTTATCTTTTTCTCTGCTATACTTCTGTATAAATCCTTTAGGGTATCCGTTTTCCCTCAGGCATTTCTCGACGAAATCTAGTTCTTCTTCGACCTTGTTTGGTGAACATAGCTTCCTGGCTCTGTCGTACAAAGTCCTCACTAATCCACGTTTATAGCTTATGGGACAAAAGCTGTTATAGTGAAGATATTGTCCAGTCCAGGTTTCTTTTCTATAGATGGACTTTTCAATCATGCCTTCGTTTGTTCTTTTTACATTTAGATCCAGGAAATTGAACTCATTTTTATGTTCATATTCCATGGTGAACTTGATATTTGGATGAATCTCATTCAAGCGATCATATAATGCCGATGCGTGATCCATGTCGTTGCAAACAACAAATGTGTCATCAACATATCGGCGATAGTAGGTTGTTCCATTGATAGCAGAACTTAGTTGTGTCTGTTCAAGGTAGCCCATGAAGATATCAGCCAGGATAGGTCCCAGAGGTGAACAATTTACAATTAAACAAAATCGAATTAGAAGCCTTATCTCTAGGATTCAAGTTTCACGTCCCCTAGAAGCAGATCAGTCGTATAGATACAGAAGCACAATTCGAACACTTATACCATCAACTCCACGACCTGAAACCCTTAGACGAATTTAAAGAGGATGGCTAAAGTTTAAACTTGTTGATATTGCTAACCAATACCACATATCGCCAATGGAGAAGCAGAAGATGCTGACCGAAGAGCATAGAATAGCTCTGAAGAAACTATATGAGAACGATGAAATCGTCATATTTAGACCTGATAAAGGCTCTGGGGTTGTTATAATGAACAAAGCTGATTATATTCATAAAATGATGACAGTTGTAAACGACAAAGAAAAATTCCAAGTAGACAACAAAAAAGATGCCACAACGTCGTTTGAAAATAAAGTAAATAAATGTCTCAAAGAACTACTAATGAAGAAACTAATCAACAGCGAAACATACAATAAACTGAAGTCAAAAGGTGGACGCCTGCCGTCTATGTACGGCCTACCAAAAATCCATAAAGCAAACGTGCCTTTAAGATCAATCTTGTCAATGATTGACTCACCATGCCACAAGTTAGCTCGATGGTTAACTGATTCCATAGAGCCAATTCGAATTAAATTTGCAACCCATAGCCTGAAGGATAGCTACCAATTCTCCAAGGAAGTTGACAACATTGACATATCAGACAAACTCATGGTGTCGTATGACGTGACCTTCTTGTTCACAAACGTACCACTGATGGAAACGATTGATATCATTTGTAAACAAACGGATCTACTACCGTTACCGGAAACAGAGATGAAGCGACTACTGCTGCTCAGCACAAAAGATATACAATTCAAATTCAACAATCGAAAAATTATGTTTCGCGAAAAACGAAGTCATTATTTTTTTTAACAACAGTATATTTATGAGACATTCGTCATTCTTTTTCTGTGTTAACTCACTGTTCCTGTTAATTGATCATATAATTTTCACTTTATTGTAATTAACATAGCTACTATTACCAGTGATATCTGCGGAAATCATGTGATACATAAGGCATACAGTTTGTTATGCAACTTCATCAAAATAAAAGCATTTAGTGTGTTTAAGTGTTTCTTGTCATTTTGATTATGAAGTGAGATGGTAGCAGAGTTATAGTTTTAGAAGTGATTTATTATATTGGTTTCAATTTTGAGTATATGTAACCTTAAAGTTGCTAACTGTAAGTATATTTATATGCCAAAATCAAAAGAAAAATTATCACGCAAAAACAGTGCTATCCATTAATGAATTTTTTAGCCCCTCAAGTTCCCAGTGGAACATAGGCCCTCAAGGTAGAGGCTTGAAGTTTCGGTAACAATGGTGTTTACTTTTACGCGATGAGGTTGCTGGCCTCATGCCCAACCTTCCCTCTTTACCAGTCTTATTACTGGCCTTATCGAGGTAAAGGATTACGTTAGCCTGGGATCAAACCCCGGATCACATGCGTGATTGGCTGCGAGCATTCTATCGCTGTGCCACCGACGCATCTATTAATGATAATACCTAGGAAATAGGTTTATCTTGATGAAACTGCACAGATTTTATTATCTGATTTGTACAGTAATCTGTATAATGAGTAAATATATCACTTAAGAAACAAGCCTCCTTCGCTTATTGAGTTATGATTAGCAGTGAAACAATGGGTGAATTTTTCGTTCAGCTTTAATCACTGATAAGTGATTGCTCATTATACAATCACAATACTGTCAAGCCATGACCCAATGTAAATAAGAGTAAAATGAAAATAAAAACTACTTTGCTTTTCAACAGAGCTCTCTTTGATCGACACTGAACGTTTGAAAAATTGATCTGGATGTAGTAAAATATTTGTTATTCATTAAAAGTTGGTGTATTCATAGTTATAGTAGTTTAAAGGTAGTCAGAAGTACGTATCATCTACACTGGCTTCTTAGTGACCGATTTGAAGACGGTCTTCAGACTACTTTGAAAAAAGCGGTAATTAACCAAAATAGTTATTTCTGTTTCCATCACAAACGAATGTGTTTTGGTGCTTTCCGAATTCGTACTTTTTATTTTCATAATATAAATTTCATTCGTTGATATCTTAACTTCAATTTAAAGAACACAACAGAGAACTTGTTGTTTTGGTTAAAGTTGCTGAAATTCAGAGTGTTTTAAAATTTTGTTAGTTATCTTCGTTCTTATAGTTTAATACATGCTAACGTCATAGATCATATTAGCTCCACTTGCTTTCCTAAATATTTCACTTTTCTGGCGCAGTAATTTAAAGAAGCCGGTTGACTTTTATTTCTTTCCCAGTAGACCTTCATCTGTAATGATACATGTTTAATAAGTGTATAAAACTAATTAAGCCATTTTCATATTATTTCGAATTCAAGTAGGTGATTTTTACTACAATACGACTAAATTACAGATATAACAGATTATAGTGCAAGAAGTATTTTACGTCAGGTTTCATGCAAGTGCGTTTGTTGCATTACAGCTGCACATATCTAGTTTTATTTAAACCGATGAATAACACAATCAGAATTCATATTCACTGTAAAATTTTTTAGACAGTTAGGAAGAATGCAACACTATTTTCAAAATAAAGTTTTACATTTTCTACAAGGTGGCTCATTCAAACGGAGGGATTTAATTTGAAATAAAAGTTTAGAATCTTAATTGTACAGGTGTTTTACTTTCACTTGAAATTACTTAAACAGGGCAGACAAAAAATTGCTATTACAGTGAAGAGAACTGTACAGTCATATTTAATATACGACTTTTTGTTATGTCCCTTTATGTATTTCAGATCCTCAGTTTAGTAGATCAGAAGAACACAAGATTCTCAGGAAAGCAGATAACTAACTTGGTTATGTGGTGCATCAGAGTTCCACAATAGGACAAAACTACTGTTCAGTACATCTTGATTTTCAATAACCCTCAAACTGATATATGTTTTTGACTAAATTCACCATACATTACTCAGATGCATACAAACCAATATTTTGAATTACCACATAACTGTGGATGGAAAAGTATATTAAATGCTCTACTTCGAAAAAAGCCGTGCTCTGCTTTACTTTATAATTCCTGTTCTTGTGACGTAATGGAAGTAGTTTTAAAATGGGTTCATAAGCAAATGTTTTAAATATAAAAGAAAAGGTGTTCGGTGAAGAGTTACTCTTTTCGGCAATATCATTCTCAACCTTTACAATCGCATATATATAGTAAATTTTCTTAGCAACAAAGATGTGTCATTAGAATTGTAAATTTGAGATAACATTATTCGGATATAAACTGAAATAAGGTGAGGACAGTTACTCATTGAAGGCACTGCTAAGTGGGAGCACTTTGTCATGAATTGGCAGAAGTTAGAATTCATGGACCATTGGATCGGTTCCCAGGTTCTTAATGGTCTACAAGCTTGCCTTGTAAACAGAGGGTCCTGGATTCGAACCCCGGTGGGTGCGTACTCCTGAAGAGTTCCAAACTAGGACGACGCAGCTGTCCAGTACTCCCAAGTTTCCCAATAGTCTTCTAACTGATGTTAGCTGATGGTGAAATCCTCCAACCAAAAATCAAATAAGTTAAGTGACGTAACATAAGTAACCTGGTTCAGTAGAATTCAACTAAAATTTGAACGAGAGCCAAATAAACAACAGTGGTAATAAGAGATAGAGTCTTAATATGGGTGGAGGAAGAAAATAACACTTTTAAGAAACAGAAAACAAAAATTATGTATTTGGTGTTAAAACAGATCAGGTCAATTGTAGATTTAATGACAGAACAAACTTCCTTTGTATTCAGATTTCAGGATTTGTCATGTGAATTGCGTGCGCAGTATGGAGAATCTTTTAGCGAGATTCCTGTAGATAACTTTGAAGTTATTTCGTGGTTTGGCTCGGTGTCCAGATTTGATCAGGTCTTCCATGATAGAAGTATGGTTGGGGCACCTTTTTCTCCTCTATAAAACCATGATAGTAGGTGCTCGACGATACATTTGGATAGCAAATTCTGGGTACGGTTGACACACCTAGCTCCACACGAGCAGGTAAACTGATTGGTGCACATTAACTAGGCCAACATCGGTAGCTTATCCTTCACGTTTATGCGAATTATTGGTTTTGTTGAGAAAATTCTTGGACGTTCAGTCACGAAGAAAGTTTTCTTCATATAGCGGCACATGCAGTTTCTTAGTATTTCTGATGATCAGTCTCCGTTGAATTGTAGGTTCAAGTGGAGACGCTTTTGGGGAGCAGAAAGTGTGGGCATTTTAAGTGGTTCGGGTTTCATGGATTTCGTGATGAAACGTTCTGGGAAGCCATTTACGAGGCGTATTCTTTCCAGAGTGTTCAGCTGTTCTTCCATAGTGTCAAAGCTACGAATGCTGTGTATTCTATGGTTCAGTGAACGGATTAGGTTAAGTTTCGTGTATAGAGGCACCGAACTATGAAAATTAGTAAATTGTTGGCTTTCTATAGATGGATCCTTGTAGTGCTCATTCTTGTTCGCGTCTTGTAAGATGAACGTCCAGAAAGGATATTTTTGTGCCGGATTCCTTATCTGATGACAACTAAATCGCAGTGTGACAGCTGTTGAAAAAGTCCAGGATGTCTTCCAAATTCTCCTCATTATTGAAGATATATCTCTTGTAAAACCCGAAGCTGTCAGTCATTTTCTTTGGGTATGTGTTTTCTAGCTTTGACGTCAAAAAATTTTCCTACAGTTGGCCTAGTGATGAGCCCATATCTATACTATCCTTTAGCCGATGTATTTCATTATTAAGAGAATCGGGCATTTAGAGTGAATCTCAGCAGGAGTTCCTTCAATTAATCAGGAGGTATGCCAATGTTCATCCTCTTTGAGTCAGTATGTTTGCATATGTAGCATATTGTTTCAGTTAATGGGACATTCATTAACGGTGATACCACATCTAGTGAGAACATGGTTTGATTAGAAATATTGACGTTTTCAATGGAGTTGACAAAAGTCGAAGGAGTCTCGGAGTGATTGGTAGGCAACTTTCCTTCTGATTGATTCTAGTAGATCTACTAGCCTTTGGGCAGTGCACTGATAAGGTGAATTCGTCATACTGAGTATAGGTCGAGGAGGTGTGTCTTTCATATGCACTTTTGGTAATCCTTAGGGTCGAGGAATATTTGAGCCAGACGACTTCAGCGATTCGAACTTTTCAGCATCAATGAATGATTCATCTCCTTGGTTTTGGATGATGTCCGTTGGTTTTTTTTGACTTGCACCGTTAAGTTCTTTTCATTGACTGGTTTTGTAAATTTAGATTCATCGGATAGGTTGGAGTTACAGGTATTTAAATGCCAGCGATAATATTTCTGTGTGAAAATCGTTCTGAATACATTTTAATTCATACATATTATTCACAATCAAGTATCAGAAAACATGCCTGTGTTATGGCAAACAAGACTATTATTATGTATTAGAGGCAAGTAGTCACTACTTATAATGAAGTCTTGAACGCCCTGTATAGTATATATAAATCTTAAGATTTTTAAACAAATACCACACCATCTGTAAACTTGTCCTTATTCAACTGCTCATCTATTAAATTTTATTCATCCTAATTTCCAACACTGTATATCCCACAAAATAAAACTTCCCTTAAACTTCCAGAAATTCTTTTGTATTTAAAGTTACTGATAACTAGTTAGATATTTTCTGGCAAAGATGTTAATACAAGCATATCCGTGTCGATATAATTTCCAATTAAAACTGACAATATGAGCAATCATTGATAAAAGGAAAGCCTTTTGTCGAATTATTTGTCAACTAAATGTAAATTCGTAGAAATGATGAATTGATTTCTTAGTTACCTAGTAGACCATGAAATGCTTTTGCAAACATTTAGGAATCTGTCGTCTGACGATGAAAGAACGGTACTAAGGTGTCTTTAATTAGAATGATAAAGCTATCCACTTTTTCTTCATTTTCCATTATTAGTTATAATAGTGAGTATGTCTTCGTGAAATCTCCTAACGAAACAGTACAAAAATGGAAAATCATGTTTTATGGTGAATGAAAACTATCAATAGACAGCTGGCCTTCCATTTCTAACACACTTTTCATCACAGAGTTCACTTAGTTGCATAACCAACATATGGAAAGAAAAGAATTCTCGTAATACGAGATAATACAGCATGGTGGAAAATATAATTTACAGCCAACTATTATAGAATACAATCTATGTATTGGCTTGGAGCATAACAATTAGGTGGAAATGAGTTTGCATTTGTCTTTTTGTCTGTTTCACACTTGAATGAATCTAATTTAACATGGATTATTGTTTCATAAAATAACTAACTATTGAAAAAAATACGTAAAAAAGCCTTGAACTAGACGAACGAATATAAAGGAATACCGTTATCATTATCTACTCCATTAACGAGAAAAAAATTAACAACTCATTAGGATATTGATCCCCTGAGCCACAAGAATTCATATTCGTCTGCATAGTTGAGATGAATATGTTTAACTAAAGTATACCTGCGTGAAATAAACATTTTGAATCTGGGTGGGAATACAGCTGACTATGTCCGTAACATTTTGCAAAAGAATTGAAAACTACTTCTTCCGAACAAATAGCAAAAACAGCCAACACTGTTTCTTCCCATTTAAAGCGAATATGATGTATAAAATATGCTTTAAGCTGAATAATACCATCGAAAAGTTAGACAAACTATAATGTATTAAATTATATTGGTTACAAGAGCTGAATAATATGATATATATATATATATACAATATATTATATTATATGAGCTGAATTCATTTAGAGAACCACTGGAAACCTTTGGAGCACTAGACAACTGTTTCGTCCCTAGTTTGAAACTATTCAGTAGTATGCACCCAACGGGGTTCGAACTCAGAACCTTCCGGTTACGATAGCAGCTCGCAAACCATTGAGTCGGATCCCTATAGTTTAATGATCTGAGGGTGGTGACAACATCTAAATACGTAAGCAGGCACAATGGGATTTTAGTCCAGTTCCATACCAGATAAGTTTATTCGATACAACACTCAGTGATACAGTATTAATAATCATATCGATTTGATATGATGGATCCGCAAACCAACAAAGCAATGCAGTAAAAAAATTTTCCTCTGGTGTTATTGGTTTCAAAACAGATGGCATGATGCCAAACGACTAAGCCTCATGTCTCTCCTATTCAACGAGGAAACTTATGCTAGCATGTGTAATAAAATAAGTGTCATTTTTTAAAAGATATGTTAATGTTTATCACTACAAATCTGCAATCATTCATTTGACTGCTATTTGTTTCACGTAAACATATTCATTTCGTCAAAAAAGACTATCGATTTAAATATCAAATTCAGAACGGAAAGAAAAATTGTCACTTCTCTACTTCCGCATTAATCGTTATTATGAAATCATGTCATCCGTTACCAAGGGAAGTAAGGCCAATGTGAACACTAACGATAAAATGACAAACAGAAGACCTAACAACTGCTTCTAATCAATGTTATTTGTATTGTTGAAGTCTCTTTTACTGGGTAGAAATGAACAACGGAAACCTGGGAAGAATTTGTGACCAAGGGATTTCATTTTTAAATCTGAAACTTTTTCTAAAAACTGATGACTGGAAATCAAATCTCTTGTTTCAGACACAAAGCCGATAACTTCTGCTATGACTTTGTTTTAAAAGCAACCAAGTTTTCTTAAACAAGCATCAACGAATTTATACAAAATCAAGGGAAAATAAGATTTATAGTACATTTTTAGGGCCCCTCTCCGCTACTGATACAGAAATTGAAAGACATGGAACACCTACACTGTACTTTACACAGCGCCAATAGGACTGAAGCATATGTATCCTGAAGATCTCAGGAGTTCTAAACTTCGTCGAAATAGCTGTTGAGCGACTACCGTTTCTCAGTGTATTCAGCTTCTTATATCCGTGATGAAAAATAATCTTCTTTTCAGACAAGTGGAAATCTATGTCTCCTTATGAACACTAAAGCTCCTTTCATAAGATTCAATTAAAATTAGAAAAACTGCTGTGCCCCAATAATAATTATTACATACGTAAGGCTAATGAACAGTATTTTGTAAGTACCGATTGTGTGAATGTGAACGTACTTCTGAGGCCATTAATTGCTTCTTTGAGGAATGTATATTATGATCTCTACTCTCCTCTTGACTTACTGCTTCATACATCTGCAAACTCTATTAAACACAGCGCATTTTGCATTATGTATTAGTAATTACTGTTAGTATTAACACACTATTGTAAAGTCTCTCATTTCAGTTGAACGTGAAGTAAGCGGACTAGGGCCGCTTTAAACTATTTAAGGTAAGCCATGTACAAGACATTATATGGTAAACACAACCTACCCCATTGTTTTCAAATTATGCGAAGAAGTTACCAACTGGAATCTTTTATGGCATATTAGAAACAAATCGTATTAATGACTATATTTTGAAGCAAGCTTAACAAAACTACCTGTGTATTTATCATTATTATTAAACTAATTTAGACACGCGAAAACATCCTTGACATTATACTCTTCATTCTTATGGAATGTTAAAGATGCTCTATCGTAAGAAGAGAGAATAGTTCTCATATTCTCTTGTATACTTATATAGTTATGAGTGTGAGTTAGAGCTAACAGGATATTTCCAAAGAATGTGATAATGTCACTCCTGTGATATTTTATGTGATATTAAACTAAAATAAGCTGAGGTTCTGCAAATGGTTTTGTCTTGAAATATTCAATAAAATAAGCCAGTTTTATAGTTACAGGTTTCTTTTTTAATCACTAGAGCTATTTCGATTATATGATTTGTCTTAGTGTCTGTTATGTGACGGTTATTAAAATATCAATGTCGTTTAGTTTTGCGATACTAATTATAATGGTTGTATTATTATACCGCCAAACATTTTGTTGAGCTATTTCTATTATCAGAAATTCAACTGATCTGTTTTCATATATTTATATTTCAAGGTAACACATACTGGACATTGAGAACATATACTAAGACCAAAAGAATTGACTAATTTGGGTTTATAATGACCTGGTTATGGACTAAATTTTAGCCGAACAGCCATTTCCAGTCTACTTACAGTAGGTTAGGGATAATGTGGAAATTTTAAATAGAGGAAACACTAAAAATTCTAGGGAATTCCTAGAAACTTGATACTCAGTTGAACCAACTAGCAATTAACAAACATTATTATAGACCACATCTACTGGCTAATAATAAGTGAATGATATAACAAGAACGTTCGAATTCCAAGTCGATAAAAATGGTCAATAGAGACGTAAATTAGCAACCAGTCATGACAGTGGTTGCCAGGAGATACGATTACATCATTCATGGATAATTTAAATAAGTTCATTTTTTACTGAAAACCTGCGCTGAAGATGTTGTCTAGAATGAGGACGAGAGCTTCAAGATTAAATCAAACAGCTCGAAGAACACAACTAATTCAGTAGGGTACAGCCACAGATTTTAAATTTGTATGCAGAGGAAAGAAATTTCTTTGTTGTGTTCAGCTAAACTTAATGAAATAAAACAATGAAATAATACAAATGGAAATTGGTGACTCAGAAGATTTGTTAACATCATATTACATAGTTTTGGATAATACAAGGGACTATATGATTACTATCTATAAATGCGCCAGTAAGAAAAATCTGACTATTGGTGTGGCCAGAGGTAGCGGTTTCGCTCACAAGATTGCCAAAATTATAAAAACATTATCACTGGGTGAACAGCCATTAAGAATATACTTCTACCTATAAGAGACGTGGTCATCTGCTCAATATCCAAGCTTGTGGTTGTGTATTTGCCTTTTTTGATAATCGTAAGCCAGGTTGTAAATTATTTTTCTTGAATGACAGATTTCAATCTGTTTCTCAAAATTAGATTAAACATTTTCCCCCTATAAAATAGTTTAGCGCAAACATCATTTTGTGACTAGACTATATGCTTTCAAGTTAACTTTGCTTCACACACCACATCTTGTTTTTCTCACATTAAATACCTCCTATGAAAAGAGACCTTATCAATCAAAGCACAAGACATTGTTTCGGCATGTGAAATTTCTCCACCAGTCACCAATACTGCTAGGGGACTCCAAACTGTAATGTAACTGACTTGTCAAAAGCAACTGTCTTCAAATATGATATGATCACACTCAGTTGATAATAATACTAACATTTTTTGGATATGCTGGAAGAACAGAGAATAGAGACTATGTGGGGAAATTTAATCACAGTAAACACTGACAGTCTTGACTAAAAGCATGTCATTATATAAAGAGTTTACATCAAAACAGTAAATCTTATTAATATCAACAAGTTCAAACATATATTTCAACGATAACTAACATAATCTATTGCAAACTGGATTTAATTTGTTCACTGACCAAAATAACACTTTTTAAGCGAATAAATGGTACATCGATAATATTTGGCGTAACCGGTTATTACTTTTACGCATCTTGAGCGATTCACAAAGCATTGGAAATTCCTCTCAGATACTTTTCGTAGAATTAGACAAGTAAGTGAGATCGAAAAACATGTTAAATACAGGTGTCAAACAACCACCTTTCGTCTTAAAAAACACTACTGAGAGGCATCTCACGTGTAATGGACAGACTGTTTGAAAAATCCCTTCTGGACCATCTATTCATAATGTCTATACTTATTTAGACTTTTATACTAACTCTGTAATCATTATACGTCTTTCACCTAAACTGTGTATCATTAGCTTGACATCTGTATGTCACATGCTGTTTCTGATCTTTATTATTTGCCTTGGTCCTTGTTTGATCTTTAATAGTAATACTTCTCTTTGTTGTTGTATGTACACTGACAGTGTGTTGGTTAACGATATGAGTTTGAGTGCATGAAGGTCATTCCGACCCGGAACTGTCTGCGGGAAGAGTTGATGTATGATTCTTGTGAACAAAGCGTTTGATCCAACCTCGTTGGGAATTTCCTCCTCATTTTAAAATACCTTTTATAATTGAACTTTGGTTAACTAATTTTGTCTTACAGTAATTGTTTTGTATTTAGTAACTCACATTGCTTGTATAACTGCCTCACAGCACCGTCACGATAAATTTGAGTTTTGATGTTATCATTGTTTAATAGAACCCCTAAACTGTTGAAGAATAATCGTCTTTTCCCTGCTCTTTGAACATTTCGTAATAACGCGTGTCTTAGTGAAGTTCTGTCAGCTATTCGGCAGAATTTAGAGATCGGTTTGTAACGCCCAGACCATAACCGAATAAATTTGGTTGTTACAACAGGGTTGACATTAAAATAACTGGCTAGATTCTATGCAAAATCTCTATACAGAGACACATTCTGTCATATTCTGAAGCAATAGGCACTGGTAAAATTAGGCCTTGGATGCATGTGCGAAAACAGCTAACCTACCTGAGTTATCCTAATATCATACTACCATGAGTAATGTTGAATATCGTCATCCTTACTCTTAAATTCCTTCGTATTTTGTTTGAGTCAATCCACCTTTCTTTTTTCGCTTTTATAATAACTGGTTTGTCAAGAGGTGCAAACAGACTGTTCGGAATGTATTGTACAATTACATCTGATTATTTCAACCAACTTCGTCTTCTGGTAACACTTTCTAGATTTATTCATAGGAGTGATTGTATTAAATTTACTAAGTTATTAATCTTAAATGTGCTTCCAGAATTTGACTGTTTGCAGGAACTTAGGAAAAGAAATATTTATGTTAGTTTCATTTATTTAGCTCCTTATATGTGAACACCATCACAGAACCAAATAATTAGCAATAGTTAGCGAATATCATTAGTAATTTTATCTGCTTAAGTATCCACTACTGTCTGATCATTTAAAAAGACAAAACTAGTCTAAATTCATTAAAACTTTTATTTGGCATATTATTAAAGTCACTGGGAATATTAGCACATTTATGTAAACGAAATTATTATTTAATTTTTTTAAATTTGAGGCGTGAACAGCTGTTTAGTTTACAAGCCAGATCACATGCTTAATAATATCAGTAATCAACTAATAAAACACCCTAAATGTTTTATATTCGATTAGTTGTTTGTTTAACTCTTACCATTTAAAAATAATACCATTTTATATCTTAATCACCAGAATTAAAAGAAATTAATAAAATAATAATAGAATAAGTAGAGAATTTAAACAGTTTCCACGTGGGATTTTTAAAACCGTAGTAGAACAACTAGTTTTGGAAGTTATTCAAAGAGAAACTATCCACTTGACCATATACACTTCTACTCATTTTTCATAAGCAATATTATGTTTTGTCTAGAATAACTATTTATTTGCAAAACTATGGTAGTTGCTCATGTTTGCTCATGAAACTTATGCATAGTATATGTGCAAAATTTTCATAGGAAGAGAGCATCATTTTGCCTGCCTGTAAGCAATTAAATTAAAAGGTATATTATTATAAACTATTTTCAAAAAACCATTGTCTTTTATGTTCTCTCCACAGGAATGAATAATTATTTCTTTAATATTTTCCTTAACTAATAGAACTTACAAGATGACCTGTGTTATTAAAACATTTGCAGTAAATACTGTCTGTAACACAATTTCATGCCAATTGAGAAATAATGAAGCCATACCAGGCACAATTGTTTGGATGTCTTGTACCATCGATCAGAATCAATGTTTACGGTGACAAGAACAAAAACCAGAATTTATATAAGCAGAAAATAAAAACCAGAACTAAAAATAGATGGATTAGAATAAACTGTAAACGCATAAATGCGTTAAGGTTAATCGCTTAAAGTAAGTAAATTTACTCGTAAAGCGTAAACCACAACTCAGTCTCAAATCTTTATCTAAAAGTTAATAGCAGGGTTTCATTCGGCTTACAGTTAGTGTCAAAAAGTTTATATAAACGTCATACTGTGAATAGGGTATGTATCACTGACTTTACCCAATACTCATTAAGTTTCTTTCTTATGATTTTTGTTCGATTTAAATGGAGCGAATATATCTGGTTTCAAATTCAATAGGAGTTAACACATACCCTAATCTCACAAAGCCTGGAAAAACACACTCAATGAATAAGAAATGGAACCCTGTTAGCAGTCAGGTGTCATGTTGTAATCATCAGACAACTGGATTGTAGCAGAAATCACAGCGGTTCTAACCAAAGTGCCGGTGTGTGGTAAACTGCATGTATTATTGTATTGTTAACAGTGAACCTGTCTGATTTTCTTTTGATTCTTTTTATTATAGCTTGATTCCACACAGTATTTTGGTACAACTATGGAATTTTCAGCACCTGATATCGGTAGCCCAAATTTAGCAGGCCGATCACTGATATCAGGTGTGCATCGGCCGGGGATCGAACTGCGTACTATGTTCATGGTCAGCAAGCGTCCTAACCGCTGTGCCACCGATGCACATTTCAGTGAGATGTGTAAAAGATATGAAAACCCGATGGATAAGCGAATATTATCAGTCTCATACCAGTATAATATTATGATGGGACTAGAACCAATGAATTCTAGTGCAAAATATTTAAACTATCTAAAAATGGTTTAAGACCGATTAAATGGTGAGTGGTAAAAACCCACTCGAATATTTTTCTGAATTACCAAACTATATTTTGCTTTATATTCCATGTAATTATTCACAGTAGGTTGTACACATTTATATTATTTGTGTGGTAATTTAGATTAGTACGTTTACTGAGTAACAGTTGGCGTCGTTGAGTGAAAAAAAGGCACACTAGGACTCTACTTATTCCATTTACAGAGGAGTAATTGATCAAATATTAATATACTAATTACCATATATAATTTTCAGATAGGATACAGTGGCTAAGTACTGCTGTTAATACACTAACTACGAAAACTCTTTTCGGTGGATGACTGAGGTCTCGGTCTCACCAGCTGCATTTATTATTATATTATTATTATTGTTTCCTTTAATTCCTAGAGGAACACAGGGCTTCAGCCATACGTCTCCATTGCGGTCGGTGCTCTGCTAACGTTTTCACCTGACTCCACGTCTGCCCACATGCTTTCATCTCCTCTTCACACGACTTCCTCCATGTTACCCTTGGACAACCAACTCGCCGCTTCCCATTCGGGTTCCACTCGAGCGATGGCCTGGCATGTGATGTCACTTGATGGTTTTCTTAGAGTATGGCCAATCCGCCTCCATTTCTTCCTGCATATTTGTTGCACAATCGGCTCCTGGTTGGTTCGCCTCCAGAGATCGATCCCTGTTACTGATCTTTTGTGGCTGGCCGTTTGATCTTGAGTATTGAGTGAAGACAGCTGTTGATGAAGGTCTGTAGTTTGTTCGAAGTGCTCTTCATGATGCATCAAGTCTCTGATCCGTGTAGTGAGTAGCACTGACTTCACATTGGAGTTGAAAATCCGGATCTTATTTTTGATGCTGAGAGTTGTTGACCTCCAAACAGACTTGAGAGTAGTGAAAGCTTGTCTTGCTTTTCCGATTCTTGCTTTGATATCCTCGTCAGTTCCGTCCGCCTGTAGTTGAAACGATGCTTACCTGGTAGGTAGGTAAAAGAGGTTGTTTCTTTCAGGTTCCTCCCATTTATGCTGATTGTTGTCTGTTGTTGTTACTGTTGCTGTTGTCCAGGAATTTTCATCTCATACATGCTAAATGCTGCAGTTTAATTCAGCACTGAATGCCCTTTTTACGGCTGTATTTTTTAAGCCTTGTATTTAAATCTTACTGATGTCATCTACACCTATTTTTGTTCGGGAGTTAAAGATAAACTGCCCGATTTCGCCTTTTCTATATGTATCTACCAATTTGACTGCTCTTGTGCAGCCACTTACATAGGCCATACAACTAGGCGCGTTTATCATTGGATTTCCGAACACCATCCTGCGTGGTTAAGTAAAGGACAAACAAAATCCATTCATAGCTCTATTCTATCTGATCTCGTGGATACAGAACACAAGACTGGTGTTAACGAGGCTTTCAGGGTCATCTACCGCATACCAACTAATCTTAACTTTGCCTTAAGAGTTCGTCTACTACATATTGCTGAGGCTGTTGGGAAGTCTAGCCTCTGTATCCAAAAGAAATTTGTTCAGATGCTTTTCTTACCTTGGCCATCATGGGTTTAATGCTCTTCAGTTTGTTGTGGAAATTTCCTTAATTTTATTTGATATTTTATTTGCTATTACATTTTTATGCTTATTATAAATTATGCATCTTTCTTGAAATGCAATTTCACATTGATCTCAACAAATCGATAGTATTTAAAAGACACCAGTATTGTGGCACAGTGGTTAGGACTCTCGCCGACCATGCACATGGTCTGGGGTTTGATCTCCTGCCGACGCACACGTGATATCAATGGTTGGCCTGCAAAATTTAGGCTACCGATATCCATGCTAAAAATTCCATACCTGTGCCAAAAGTACTGTGTGGTTTCAAGCTATAATCAAAAAAATAATGATGATTATCCTAGAATATTCTATGCATATAGACATATATACATAATTGTAGAGCCAAAAAAGGAGATTATCGAAAAGGATATTCTTTCCTCATTCTTTCTAAATATATGTATTTTAGTTTATACTACAGTTTTTTTTATTTCTTTCAATTTTGAGTGGAAAGTAGAGCTTTATGCTTCCAAAGTTTCAGTAGCGGTAGTTTAGTTTATTTGAGGCAGGATTACTAGCCCCCCAACCAACCTTTCCACATTTCTAAGTTAGCTGTCAGTTATAATTATAGTCAATATTTAGGAATGCGTTCGCCGAAAATCAAACCCTGACTTCCCACGAGGCTGGCAAGCATTGTACTATGAAATGAAGATATTTCAGTTTAGTACCTACTTGCTTTCATTCTTATATTCTAAAAAATGTTTCAGGTTTCAGGGGATGAGAATCTGAAGCACGCTCAATATTTAGAGTTGGTGTGACTTGAATTAAATCAACAAGTCTTGAAAAACACTACTTTTTTCCAGACCAATCAAATTAACCCATGCGACCAATGCTATTCACAAAGGAATTATGTCAAGTAGTTTTTTTTAGGTTAAGGGAAAGTTGTTTCACTTTGAAGCAGCGGTATTGACGAGAGTTTCTTATCAATAGTTTCATTTTTCCAAAGAAAAAGAATACACGTTAATTATTTAAGACAAAGTTATGACATAACATTACGATTAAAACAATTCAGTAATACCAAAAGGACACTGAACGAGAACAAGCAACTGAAAATTCAATGATCATTCAGTCACTTCCTTACGATATATTGCTGTCATTTTAGCAGATTATCAATCTAGAAAACCACAGTATATCTTCAAGTTAATTTATTTCTAAACCTCAAGAATGAGTCTCTATGATCGCTTAAGATATAATATTACCTTCCTATCCATGACAAATGTCTTTAATAAGTGAGGTGCTGGTTCATGCAGATATTGTGTATTTGCTCCTTCATAGAACCAGTGGACATCTAAAGTTGTCGATTTGGTTTCCTAAGTGTGCTCACTGAAGACAAGAAATATCAACTGTTCGAAGACATAATTAACAGAACTACATACAGTTTCATTTATTCTCATGTAATGTATATAGGTATATTTATACATGGCACGATTGTTAACACATACTGCAGCATACAGGAAATATTTGAGACGACAAAGAACTCGACAGAACACATGAAGAGTGTTTGTTTCGCTAACTACATTCTCAGAACAACAAATTTAAGTGAACAGTATTCTTTTCAATAAGGGAATCTAATTCACCTCAGGCTTTAATGTATGTACATATACATATATGCACATGCATATATATATATATATACGAAAATAAATATTAAACGAAATCTGGTCATGGTTATTCATCAGTGGGGTGATAATAATATGCATATAAATTGGGAATTTAGTCGTAAGAAGTAACAGTAGTGAAAATTGAAACAATTTGTAATCACAGGAACAGTGAAAGCTTAGAACATCTATGGAAAAATGGTATTTAATGAATTCATAAATCGCGGTAAGACTCGTCAGTTGAATCCTATACAAACTATCTTACGAGTTTAAATCATACATGTTAAAATACTTATAATGATTCAATTTGATTCGGCGGTCAAATTATTCCAGGAAATCCGTAACATCTGCAGTCTGGATACTTATGCTATAAAAATCCTGTTATTTAGTCCTATATGGTTTAGATTTATTTAATAGTGTGAAATATTCCCATATCATGAATTAAAAGTCAATCTGAACGAAGAATATTCTTTTCAATAATTTCTTCTCTCTTCAGGTTCTTACAATTATAAAATATAATATTTATTGTCGTTACAATAATGGCCAGTTATGTGGCGGATACATTTTTTAACGTCGAATAACAGATTAGTTATGGGGTGTCAAAATAAATAGTCGTATTTGTGTGACAAACGTGCTAGGCTGAAATCGATTAAAATATATTGTAAAATGGGAGACAATGGTGGTGATTAGTCATAACAGATTTGTAGAGTGTGGGGTAGGAAAATTGACAAGTCAGTTCAAGGTTATAAAAGGTGTCAGGTGAGTGGCTAGTACAAAGTGGTATGTATTAAACAGGAGATAGTACGACTGCAATGAGAGGTTCATAACAAAATGACGAATATGCGAAATGAAACAGGTGGAGGCATATATTGAGAAAAGAGAATGTAACTAATAATAAGTCTGGATAGTATAAATGGAAAATTCGATAGTATTGAGAGAATGTTTGTATGAAAGGCATAAATTATGACCAATAATAACAATTGTAATAATAAGCAAAGGGAAAAAACAACCAAGGGTGTTAAGGGGAAGAAGCACTCTTGGTGAGAAGAAGAATCATCAATCCAAGTTTGGCCACTGTAGGAGCAGCCTCTGAACGTGTTCTTTTTGGATACAAAGTTCCGGTTTAGCCGATCTTATTGCAACAGCTTCAGCTATGTGTAGAAGACGTAAGCGAACTGTACGTGATAACGACTTCGGAATTCGGTATATAACCCTGAAAGCTGTGTTGACATCGATGCGATGTCCACTATCGACCAAGTGTGACAGGATCGAGCTTTTTATGCACTTAATTTCCCCCCTGCTGAACCAAGCTGGTAAATGTTCCCGAACCCATAGACGAACATGTCTAATCGTGCTCCCTATATAACTTGAACCATAGGAACAGTTGAAATGGTACATGCATGAAGAAGAGCTAAGGTTAGGTAAGACTTCTTTGAGTTGCTGGATGAACACACTCCACAAATCTGTTATGACTAATCACCACCATTGTCTCCCATTTTACAATATATTTTAATCGATTTCAGCCTAGCACGTTTGTCACACAAATACGACTATTTATTTTGACACCCCATAACTAATCTGTTAATCGACGTTAAAAAGTGTATCCGCCACATAACTGGCCATTATTGTAACGACAATAAATATTATATTTTATAATTGTAAGAACCTGAAGAGAGAAGAAATTATTGAAAAGAATATTCTTCGTTCAGATTGACTTAGATTTTTTATGAAGTTTTCTTTTTTTATATACTGTCAAATCTAGGTGTTTTTAATTGTATTATTTCTACTGTAACAGTACCATTTTACATGTTCGTATGTAGTTTAATGAATATTATTCACTTCTTAGGGACGCTAACACATTACCACTCAGTGCTTATATATCACATAATTTTCGAAAATAATACTTATTTCTCATGAGTTAGTTTGTAGGGATTTAATTTGTTTGAAGCTTGACTACGAGTCGATATTGCGAATCAGCAGAAGTAAAAATTCATGAGCCATTAAGTCAGGTCTCAGTGGCTGAATGGTCAACGAGTTTGCTTTATAACCGAGGGGTCCTGAGTTCGACCCCCAGTGGGTGCGTACTGCTGTATTATTCCCAAACTGGGACAAAACAGCTGTCCAGTAAACTCTGGATTTTAATGATTTTTTAGCTAATATCAATCTCTGGTCAAACTTGATACTTACTTGTTGTCACAGCGTTCATGTGTTTGTGTGTATTTAACCTTTAAAAACTGTGTAAATATCAATTTTTGCAGAGTATTCAGATAACGAGTTTTATGGAACTTTTTGAATTTATTAAACACTGTTTTCCCTGGATTATTTTTGTTTTAAGTTTACCACGGTACTAGTAGAAGCACTGAGGGTATACAAACTATATTTTAAAATAAACGTAGCAAACTATAATGAGTTTCAGATACTTAGAAAACTTAGAAAACCGAAAACAATATTACGCTACACAGGGTTGTATGAAACATAATTTAACTCACCTTTAATAAATCAGTTTCAATGAAACTAATGGAAGAGCTGACAAAAAATTATAAGGAATCGGTTAAAAATACATTAGCAGTGCTGGTGGTATATATTTGTTGCTTAAACGTTCACTTGTTAGGGAAGGAATAATGACTATACAAACTTTTCCTAAACATAGAGTGAAATTATTAATAATTTGTGTACTAATAGCCTAAGTTATACGCATTAGGCAAATACGAAGACCACTAGAAAAATTCGACAAGATACGATTAATTACCTTGACTATCTTCTTTTCGTTCACTGAGTGAGTACTGTTGAACAAATTGGACAAACACAGAGCTTTGAATAGTTCTCGCACGGTAAAAATCAGATAGAATATTCTTAGAGGAAAACTGCGATTAAACAGATAAATAGATTTTATTTAATTACTAAATAATTATCCAGTAGAACTGCCTCGACAGAATTATCAGTATACTACTGGTGATAATATCTGGTTAAAATTTTCTCTTTTCACTCTGGACAAAGATTCTGCTTAGTTTTAACCAATCTTCTACAGTCTCTATTTTGCCACAGCCTAACATTTTTTCCCTCACTGATCATAAAGCTGCTGGTTTTTTAAGCTTATAATTAACGAAGTAACATGTTACACATAAATTCCAGTTTTTGAAACGAAGACATTTTGCACTCAATATTCACTCTTCTAAGAAAATGTGAGTAAACCTTTAAAAAATATACAATAAGCTGCGTTGTCGAAGTCGAATAATTAACTGGTCTCTCTTTTATTCAGTTATCATTACCGAATTAACGTATTTGTGATGCTGGTGAAATGACTCCTTACATTCGTAGTTCATCATACTACAATTGAATGCTACTTCTCAAACAATGTGTCGTATTTATATCACACTTCATCCCGATCGTTTGCTTTCTCTGTAACTGTGATCGTTATCACTTGGGAATTATTTTCAACTAAGAAAAAAGAAATTTTTGGCATCTAAGTTACATCATAAATTTTCATTAATGTTAACGAAAACGGACGATTTTTTCCTTGGAAATTGTTGCATTTCTTTTTCACTGCAAATTGCTGTCTTTTGCTTAATAATTTGAATATGGTCCTGAAAGTGTGAGATAATAGCTTCCTTTTTCGTTCAACATCATTTATTTGTTGCAGTCACGTGAATTTCTCAATTCCCTAATTTCGTAGCACTAGTTCTGTTAGTCTTATTTTTAAAAGCACTTCTCACTGATCATAAAATTTTACTTACTTATTAGGCAATCATTGTGATGTCATTTATAAGACGTAACCGTTTTAAGGCAGATCACATCCCTCACTCAGTCATGCAAACTGTATATTTCAAGCAAATATACAACAAGCACAATGTGCATCGGTGGCATAGTGGTTAGGACTCTCGCCGACCATGCACATGGTCCAGGATTCGATCCCCTGTTGACGCACACCCGATATCTATGTTTTGCCTGCAAAATTTGGGCTACCGATATCCATGCTGAAAATTCCATACTTGTACTGAAAATACGGTGTGGCATCAAGCTGTAATCCAAATAAAAATTAAAAATAAAATAAATATACTAACATGTTAGTGCATTCGTATTAAGCATTAGCTTATTTGCTTATTCACGGAATAGAAACTTCAGATGGTTAGTGTCAAGCTATAAAGAGCTTCAGGTTAGTCTGGATTTTGAGTATCACCCTGGATTAGATCTTTTACATTAGCACCAGACCTACTTGTATCTGGTATTGTTTGCTGACACATTAATTTTTATAACAACTGGGTTCGAACCCGAGTGGGTGCGTACTGCCAATGATTCCCAAACTAGGATGAAACAGCTATCCAGTACTCCCTGGTTTTCAATGGTTCTCTAACTGATATCAATCCATGATCAACTCGTGAACTGAATAAACCAATCACTCGTCAAAGTTTTATAAGGGCTGATGTATTTAAATGAAATAGGCATTCAAACGATGTAAAAGCACTTTACGGACTGTACCTGCAAGTGAAAAAATATATTAAACTGTTTAGAATTAGCATATTTTTTGCCCTTCTGTAGTTAATAAAATAGGCTGTAGCGAAAGTCTCAAGAAGTGACTGGCCGTTTTCAACAACATACATACTCCTCTTATCGAGTGATAATTAAATATTACTTAAAATTGCATACAACCACTTCGGTTGTACATCAAGGAAGTTTCTCGTACCGAAAAACAAATTAGCTTAAAAACACTAGGCAATTTTCATTAATTATTAACTGTTCATTTGACTGTGAAATTTAATTTATCCATGTGTTTACATTTAAATTAAGTTACAGACCAGTTTACAGTATTCTTATACTAAAATCAACTAATATTTACATGTATGCATGTAAATATATTTATTCATTAATTTATTTACGTAGTCACTGAACTAACGAAAATAATCTGGCTAAATTAGCTTTATATTAACTTGTTCCCTCGCACAACTCATAGTATTCTGTACCTGACCATTGTTTATTATTACTTGATAGAAGTTTTCTCAAATGGTGCATATATTCTCCTGAAAGGTGTGACGTGAAAAGCAAGTATTAGATTAGCTTTATTCAGTGAAGTAACCGATGCATTATACTTCTTGAAAAAATTGACTGTTTATATATCTATGTTGGCATAGCTTTTGGTTTATTCTGAATACATTATTTACATAATTTAACTGCTGGTTGAAATAATATTAAAAGTTCATATCTATGAAAACATGGAATTCCGTATAATCCACTCCTGTTGTAAATAAGAAAAGACCGATGAGGCTCGATGGCAATGTTTATTAGGACAAACGCATGGTAGATTCATCAATTTGAATTACCTCATCTTTAAGTCCTTATTTGCACATCGTTTGCAAATTGGTTGAATATCACCACATTAGATAATTTGTTGGATTCTGCACAGTGTTTTAATGTTCTTCTCACAGTTCTCTTCATCGAATGATTTTTCCAGTGCCCAAAACATATTTTTACTTTTCTGAGTTCGTTTACTGGTATACTACTTATATATAATTATAAGTAGCATTCACCACACTGTCATCACCAACTAATAGATGGAGCTGATAATTGTTTTCTCCTGTAAATGGCCATTTCTGAAATCTGAAGTAACTCCTTCAAGCATTAAAATTTCCTATTTCAGCAGTTCACAGGATAAAAATCAAAGTTGACTTATTGAATACATGCGTAATAGACTATATACTAAGAAATCGCATTCCTCTAATTATCCCAGTTAGTGCTGAATCAACCCATATAGCTTCATCTCTAAAAATGTGGAATGCGGTAGCAAGAGTTGCACCATGATCGATATTTATATGTACACATTTAGAAAGATATCAAAGCGATCTAGATATCTTTGTTATAAATTCACAATTAAAGCATCGAGCCCACAGCCTCCGTTGCGAAACGCATTGATACATTATATATATTATATATTATATTATTATATTACATTATATACATTTATCCCTAGATGACTGATTTACAGAAGTCTGCGTATATAGTTCTTTGACGTGCTAAAGAGAACATATATTATTAATGACCCTCTAAATTCAGAACATACTGCATATTAATTGATCGGATAATGACTCAACATATAGTGGAAATCTGGATCATCTCCTGTCATCATCCATTGCAATAGTAGCGATAGAAAGGCTTAAGACTACCTCAGATAATATCACTATCAGTGTTAAATGATAATTTCCACACAGTCGTCTTCTAATTTTATTCTTTGTTTTCCTTACGCTGTTATAGATTCAGATAGTGCGTCGGTGGCACAGCGGTTATGAATCTCGCCGACCATGCACACGGTCCAGGATTCGATCCCCTGTTAACGCATACCCGATATCTATGTTTTGCCTGCAAAATTTGGGCTACCGATATCCATGCTGAAAACTCCATACTTGTACCAAAATACGGTGTGGAATCAAGCTATAATAAAAAAAAATAATAAAATAAGTTTTAAGTCCAAGTGTCTGTTTTAATCTGCGTTTAAGCAACTGCATGCTTTGTGTATATACAATTCACCTAAGTTCGGTTGTGTTTCGAACAACGACGTAATCTTCAACTTCGTTGCAGGAATTATCTATACTGAAGTGATAAGGAAGTGAGCTAATTCGCTTTCTTTGGCAGGTTGAAAAAAATTTCATCCAACTATGATGCGATTTCCTGAAGTGGAAATATTCAGAATAATAGGAAATAAGAGGTGAACACAAAATTGAAATTAGCTATCGACTAACTATTGTAAACACAAGTTACTTCCACCAAAAAATAGATTCATGACAATTCGGGCATAATATCATGACTAAAACAATAGCAATTTCAAAACAATTTGTTTATTAGATATATCACACAGTGGAACAGTATTATTTACTGGATGACGTTTTAAACCCAATTTATTGTTCATAATCATATCAATTATTATTGATATTGATGAGTGATGTGATTACGAACAATAAATTGGGTTTGAAACGTCATCCAGCAAATAATACTGTTTCACCTTGTGATATATCTAATAAACAAAATAATATGGAATTACATACTACCACAGTGCCCAAGTTTTACACAAATATTTGAGCAAAGGCATTTCAGGTTTAAACGGTCGTAAAATCCATTGCTACAAATAAAATAATTTTGTTTCGGTCACCAGATAAAAATGTTATAAACGTCGGTCGTTCTATCTTCAGAAAAAGTTGTAGCAGCTGTACCAGGAGCCGACACATCAACAGACACCCAGCATTTCCTCCATCATAATCAACCAATAAATTAAATAAAACAGATAATAACTAATGCTTGAATAACATAAGGTGGCTTTCATGATCAAGTGGCCTAGTGAAAATACGGGTGAAATGTTCAATTTTCAGCGCTAACATCATTATCTACAGGTGATGCATATGCATCCAGCCGATAAGGCCATAATATGACAAAATGTGTATCGTGGATTTGCCTGCTAGGACCTAATCAACCAAATAACATATAGCTGAACTAATGTCAAACTACATTTTCAAATTTCCTGTAGTCTTTCTGAAATGTGGTTTATTCACAAGGTTTGTAAGTTCAACCAGAGACAGTTTTTTAATGCTAGGCAGTTAAACCCCACTTACTTACTTTTACTTTACTTCGGCTATCTCCTACGGGAGGATGAGCCGGCTTCATGAACATCTCGAATCATCGCTGCCCAGGCACGGCGATAAGAGAGTTTATGAAGTTCCATGGGAATTTGGTACGAGTGATGTCTCCAGAATCGCTCGGCCTTTTTTTGAGAGTGCAGCTCTAGCCTTTACACAACCAAGTGTGACCTACAAGGCAGTAGGAGTGGAGTAGGGAGTCCACTATCCATTGGCAGCCGGTGACCGGAGTTCGGTTCATACGCCTTTTTGAATGGGGCCAGACATCCAGGACATCCAACAAGCCCTTTGTCCATACGTCTACCGTTGAGCTCCAGTGAGCTTCATACGCCAGTCGTTGGAGGTTTGGAATCAGGGTTTAGCCATCTCCCCTAGACTGTCATCCAATGGACAGTCAACCCGGTGAAGAGCGCCGGGCATCCGCTTTCGCCCTCTCACTTTGGTGAAAAACACCTCCGCCACGTGAAGGCAGTGAGTAGGACTTCCTCAGGAGAGGCTATGTAAGACGCCTGGTCATATGGGAGCATTTCAAGAGGTGTGCGGAGGGGTGGCCAACCCGCAGCGCAAGGCACCCACCCCCGACCATCCTGAGGCTTTGGAAGTGCAGCGTTGTTTCTTCGAGTCGTAACTGATGTAAGGCTTAATTTTCTGTGGTACCCAAAAAACATCATATGGTTAACCAAATCAAACAAATGTATTGTGTTTAGTATAATATAATTAAAAATAGTGGTCCACTTGCTAATGACGCGTTATAACAACTAAAACACAGTTAAATGATCTTAAGATTTTTATTTTTTTTATTTTTTGATTACAGCTTGATGCCACACCGTATTTTCAGTACAAGTATGACATTTTCAGCGTGGATATCGGTAGCCCAAATTTCGCAGGCCGACCATAGATATCGGGTGTGCGTCGGCAGGGGATCGAACCCCGGACCATGTGCATGGTCGGCGAGCGTCCTAACCGCTACGCCACCGACGTAATTCCATCAGAGAATAAATTTATTTCATAAAAGCATACAGTGATACAGTATTGTCTACGGAAGATGTTTTGAGCGAAATTTATTGCTCATAATTATATCAAGGCCCACTGACTTTCATGACATTGCTGAATTTATCCATAACTGTTGTTGAGTTGCTCTTATCAGCATTTGCAATGACTATCTTTCTAGACAAAGCAATTAGAAGACTATGTTTCTGTCGTTTCTGAGATTCAGCGGAGTTCATCTTTCCGATTTTGTTAAGACTGGTTACGCTGTACTCAGCCATTTTGAACTGTTTCTTTATCGATTGTACCTAGTCATACTTGTGTGCTCGGAAAGACATTCTGCGGTTTCAGTTCATTAGTTGTCACGTTGAAGTTTAATTCTTTATCAAACACTTTTATTTCACCAGAGGTCAGTTCTCTTATTGACAGCTTGATCATCCGTTTTGTTCTGTTGACAGTCAATGAAACTTCCTTGTTAGACTTCTCTAAGTGATGTTGTTTCGTGACCTAACTTGAAAAGTAATGTGATCTACCAGGTACTATGCATTGACTTTAGGTCATTTACATGGGTCAAAACTAGTAAACAAAGGTCAATTAGATTATCGAAACATAAGAATTCATCTAAGTCTAAAACAACTGAGCCAGCCAAGTAATCCGCGAAAAGCTAGGCCCATGCAATGTATTCACTTCCATGTAACCACATAGTAAAGTCAAACAGGATAAAAGCATTACTGAATCTTTGTTCATCAAGCCAATACCGAACTCAGTCAAAATGTTGTAATACCTATCTGGGATATATGCAACATTGTAATAAACACAGGATAGATTAAGGACATAAAAAGCAAGCTAGGAAGTTGTATGAATACCTTGAAATAATAATGATCGATAAACTGCGCTCGAAATATTATTCATTTATTAACTCTGTCTCAGATAAATCTGCCTAGTATGGAATTATACTCTGTCAAAGTGTTCAAATTCTACTCTCCTGCTGCTAAATATTCTCACTTTTCAAATAAGATCTACAAGAGAACAATATTGTTTTCAATCAGAATTTCCTCAGACTTTAATGTATATCCTCTTAAATGTGTATGAAATTATAACCAATGAAGAAGATAAGTGGGTGATTATTAAATGTTAAATCTTTTTCGCACCAGTAATAATAATTATAATAAAAATGGTAATGTTGATAACAATAATACAAACGGTTAACGCAAATGATGACAAGAATAGTGCAGTCAGCATAATAATGAAGACATTTTATTAATTAAATTAGGTCAAAATGTTATAAAATTAGGTGTCGCATTATTCTAGAAATGATGTGGATAGATGATCAAAGTACAAATAATTATAGTAAATGTACAAAAGTGTATGAAGAATAAGAAATATTGAGGTTTACTGGTGGATTTGTTTGCTTAATATTTGCTTGGGTTATTAAACAATGTAAATGGAACCATCACTTTCACTGTGAAACACGAGAATATTGGCAAATTCAGCTTCTTGGATATCGACTTGGAGAGAATAGATGGGACATTGACGACAAAACATCTTGCACTAAAACTACTCTTTGCCATGAACGTCCTTCTCATTGGCATAGTTAGCAATCGAAAAGCATTTCTCTTATTGTTGCGTCGGTGGCACAGTGGTTAGGACTCTCACCGACCATGCACATGGTCCGAAGTTCGATCCCCTACCGACGCACACCCGATATCAATGGCAGGCCTGCTAAATTTGGGCAACCGATATCATATGCTGAAAATTCCATACTTGTACCAAAAGTACTGTGTGGTTTCAAGCCGTAATCAAAAATCAAGAAAAATCAAAGAGCGTATGTCAATTCACGTGTATCTTCAAGAGCTGGTACGCTGGAAGAACACAAAAAGGGCCTAAATCAGATCCTTTAAGTATGTAATAAAGAGTGTTCGATTAAAAAGGACGAATAATTTGAACTTATCAGTAGCAAAATGCCTAACACACAGTACATTGAGGAGAGGCGTTGGAGGCATTCAAAATAATTAACAGATAAAACACACCAAGTTTACTGTGGCTATCGCAATAAAATGGTTGAAACCCCACCTGTGTGTCCAAAAGAAATCCACCGTGGGACTTCATTTATCCTGATAACTATACCCGTAGTAATTGTTTTTGCTTGCATCACTTCGATTTTTTTCCACTTTTCATTTGACTTTCACATTAGACTTAATTTTTGATCCCTTGGACTCTGTTCACTCTATTACATCATCGTCTTTCATCAGGCTTACAATAAGTCAAATTTTGATCTTTGTTTAGCTCTAACCACTGTATTTTATTACCTCTGGTTATTCAGTTCTCATTCTAACAACAAATTGTTTTACTAGAAACCTCCTTCTTATAACTTATGTATATAGTTATGCTTTACGATAATTTACCATCCTTATTTCCACTTTCTTTGTGATGTTCTTACAACAATCCTCCCTTCAGGGTTGGTTCCTAATGATGAATGTAGATATGCTAAAACTATTATAGCTTGTTGTATTAAATGTTACAGGTTGAATGCAGCTGGTGAGAACCGACAAAATATAGTGAATTCATGTCATTCTGCACCTATTTTTGTTTTTCCCTATCCAAACAAATTTGTCACTGATTTGCGATATCCGATTTCGTGAATATTTTATAGGCAGTTTCATTAAAGTTTCTCTGAAGACATTCAATTTAAAGTCATTCAGTTTAAAGGTGTTTGTTTTAATCTATACGAATAAAATCACTCTTTCAACCTTACTATAGTATGAAGTAAACTGAAGTCGTAAGCAGCTAGCAAGAACCGCAGTCGAAGGAATACAAAATTTTAATGCAGTAATATATTTTTCTGTTTATTGTTATGTATGTATAATCTCTTTCATGTCGGAAATCTCAATCAAATGATAAGCACGTAACTCGACACATACTAGTTTTTATCAATGTAGAAACTGAGCGTATTTATTTTCCCACAAATGGTTGATTTATTTTCAAATATTTATTTCCTGAGGTGTTTCTTTTAAATCAGCATTATCACCTTGTCGGTCATCTTAAGATTACTTGTGTTTATTCATGTTTCCGCATAAATTCTGAAGAACAGCAATGCTGATAGAATATTGTTTTCAAAATTAAGAAATGACATACGCTTCCTGATTTCAAATTTAAGATATCCACAACAAATAGTAGTTTATATTTTTATCATTGAGTTAAATAAGAGGATGTTTTAAAAAAACAATTCGAAACCAATCTAATTACAAGTAAATGCTATTCACCGCCTGCTCTTTCCTCTCTTTCTCTTTATGCTGGGCAACCAGAATGAATGAGTAAACAGTTCACTAGATTTTTAATATTTTTCTCAACGAGAATTAGACAGTGGGGACAGGTACTGAAGGCGGAGGAGATCTGATTTTGTTACTTTTTTAGAATTCGGCTAAGTTTTATTTCTCATGACTACAGATTGAATCATCAATAAAGTGTGACTCCGCTTACCACTTTCTACCTTAAATACTTCTAAAGTGACTTGATGAGAAAAATGTCTCTTGACAAAACAAAACACATTGATGTAGAAACTACGTATTCAACACTTAATAGCTGAAAGGTGTTTCCAAGTTATTTTGTGGCGAGAAATGAATTTGTTCAGTGTTTCTATCTGTCTAAGTTATCCATGTTATTTTCATAAGAAAAGCTAAGACTATGGAGACTTAGTTTTTATTTCTTTATTAATATCCCTAATATGTCATCATATGAAAACTGATATAGCTTAAATATGAGTCTACATAGTGAATCATGATTTACCAGAAGCAAAATGAATACTTAAGCATAAAATTTTAGTGACTAAGCTAATCACCTTGTGACATACAGAGTAAAACTACAAGATCTATTGATTTGGAACCTACATTCTCTGACTGACTTTAGGTTACTTAAAAGTCTTACCCCTGTAGAGATGTACACCAAACGATTAGTGTTCTAATATATGAATTTGTGTTGCGGCAAAGTAAAATAACCTAAAATGTTAGATCTTTATTTATTTATTTGCATTCTGTCAGTGATCCATTAAAACACGGTCTACTTCAATCTAGTATATAAATTGCGTTCTTTCTCAGTCATATTTACTAGGGATTGTAATGTCGAATATTAAAAGGAATTAATGAGCAATCTGACAAATCATTCGTGTGTCACGCAGCAGAAAGTACACAGAGGGTGACTTTCTAAAATTTGTGAGTTGACATTTAAAGAGTTACTTTTAACTGTTGGGAATGTTTAAGTACTCAGAGTGTATACACCAGTTCGTGGTTATTTATTTATAGTAGTTGTGACCAGATGCTGGTGACAGCACTGTGAAAGTATTCGCAAACACTATATTTTTTACCTTAATAAAAATTTATAGCAATATATTTCATTTAAAAAGAGCATAGTTTAGGACTGTTAAACAAGTAATATACACTCACATCAAAACCAAATAACCCACATGAGAGAATAACGGAAGCGTTTAACAGTAAAGACTATGTAAATGTTAACCGAATCAGTATTTTGCAAATGAGATTCAGTTTTCTATCATTCAGAAGTTTTGTCATTTAAGTGAAATATATGAAACAGAATGAATTCCATTTAAATGTCTGAATCCCATATAGAAAAGGCATTTGGTGACATATAACCCATAGATCTACCTAGCTATGTTGTCAAAGACAACTTAGGTGTTCTCAGCAGTGATTTAATACAAGTAATGGCAACAAAAATCTGAGGCAATATTCCTTTTGCTATCAGGAAATTAGTGAATGTTCTGGTGCAAATCCCCTTGTTGAAGAAATCGCTTATATCATCATAAATTCCACTACAAATTAAGGTTAGTTTTAAAACCATGAAAATCGTGGGATCATTGGAAATGTATTTCGTTCTAGTTTTAAATCCTTTGAAGTCATAGTCATGTATCCGTACAAAATTGCATCCAGAGATATCATGTTTTCGAGACTAGATTCCTTGTAAGCTTATGGGTGTCAGCAGGTGATGATCATCAAAAATAATTTAGCTGTGAGCTGGATTTCCTTTTCACTTCAACCAAGAGTGTTGAAATCGATTTTTATTCAGCATTAGAATATTTTGATCATAAGGCAGCAATTCATAAGAGATGAATAGTGTTTTTTTCTTCCTCATAACAGATTAGCTTGGAATTTTCGTCCTGATAGACTTTATAGAGAATATACAAGTATTCCTGATTAGAATGATCAGATAATATATGATGCATTCTAGAGAATGGCTTTATGATTATCACTTTTTTTTATTATCGTTAGCATTATTATTCTAACTTTCTCTTAAAATCATCTACTGTTATACTCTTGTACTTTTACATCTGGCTTACATAATAAAGTTAAGTGGATGAGTAAAACTGAAGGATGAATTATGCAAATTAGATTTGTTACGAAAATTATCCTACAAACACTGATTAATTCATGATGGCAGTCAGAATTCTGTTTTCCGTGTGTGTATTTCTTTTCCTAGTGAACACAGTTACATATATATATTTGTACTGATTAATTTACAAAATTAGTGAGCATATTAATAAGAATACTGTGATATGAATTACATGAGACATGAAAAAGAAAGCATAAGTGAATTTTTCAGTCATTTTTATTTCTTGTTTTTGTTGTTGTCCATGAGTTAAATGTAAGTACTTTATCACTAACTGTGAGCTACTATCTTGCATAAGTAACACTTTTGTCTAATTCTATGATTGCATTTTGTTGGAAATAATTAGAAAGATTATATGCCTAGACAGTTGAAGACAAATAACACTGAGATATGTGAAAATGATAAGTGTACAATGATAAAGATAGTATTAAGCAGACAGTCATACCACTTATCATGTCACCTTGACAGAGTAGGTTTTTAAATAGTCAAAAATATCAGCCTACACAGCTTGCAAATATGCTTTTTTAAAAACTCAAAAGCTTTGTATTCTGTCTAGTCATACTTACTACCGAAAGTAAATGATAATGAACTTCTTTGATTTGTGTTTTAATTCATTATAACAATGCAGTTCATTGATATTCTTTGTTTTGAAATATGTATATCAGTAGCTATCAGTGTAAAAAGTGGCTGTGTGAAGAGAATTTTCAAATATAAATCAAGTAAACACAGGTACAATTTGGTCTGTAGGCACACGTATTGATGTACTAACACAACCCTTTGTACAACAATGTTTTACAGTTAATTTCTTGCGATTCGACAAGCCTGAGTTATGTAGAAGCTTGATTATGTAGCCTTCTTTATTCCCTTATATTTCACATTCACTTGCAAACGTTGAATGTTGAAGAACAGATAAAAAATACATCTTCCTGTTAACAGTTAATATTGATTCCTTGCTCTCTCAGTGAACTGTACAGCTTCAACAGGTTGTCTTCACTGCCCTCTGTTTTCTGTAATAACTATCAACTGCTTGACGGCTGCTCATAATCTTTTACCTCCGCTTCACTTGGTCTCATTCACGGCGTTCACAGACTCCCAATTCACTGCTACCCACTCAGAATCCACTAAAAGGCCTGTCATTATGAAGTTACACTTCATTAGCTCGAAATGTTTGTGACTTCTTTTACAATACTCCAAAATCCTTCAGGAATCCCCATCAAGCTCATGAGGAAGAGTTTATATTCGTTTATCTAAGTACAAATGAACCTGTAACGATCCCATATTTCATGCCATCATCATAAATCTTTACCTTAATCATCGTAATGTTGCTCACTGAAGATAATTCTTTTATCAGTCACGCGTATGTATATTCATTACTTTTTGTGGCAAGTCATTACTTCTGTATTCTTAAGTTATTCAAACTTTATCTTAATTCATGATCAATAGCTGTTCTACATCATTTAATACACTTCTGGATTGTGTAAGATGAGTATACCGAAAACAAATCTCTTTATTGCAGCCATGCTATTTGTCCACATTACATCCATGATGGTTGCATAAGTTGTCACCTACATCATTCAAAGGGAAAAATCAGTAGATGAACTGCTTTTATTTTAAAAATAATCCCTCTTATAACAACGAAAATACTGTCTGCGTATTGTATGATGGCAGTCTAATTTTCGAAAAACAGTCGAGAGTCTTTGGATTTTGTGGCATCATATACTTTCAATTATCTATCCAAACTCTTAGAAGATGCGGAAAATGATGTCACATCCCACTGCATTTACCAATTTGAGTGTACGTGTGGACATACATACATACATAGGGAGGACTCATCGATCTCTGCAAGTAAGGGCTTCAGAGCATATTTCTAAATGGCTTCAGAAGCAATCAGAATTCCCAGAACCCATTAAAGGTGAGAACAGACGATCTAGCTCCTCTCTTGCGAAATATACTATAAAGACAGGACATAAAATTGTTAACAAGTTTTTTAAACCTATCTATAAAACGTGTTTGAGGCGTATCCTAAAGTTTGTGGAAGCCCGAGCTATTGGGAAGTTTAAACCATCTTTATGTATTCAAAAACAATTCACCATCACACTAAACCTTCCTTGGTAAATTTTGTTTTGATACCAGGGTAAATGTACTATCACCTCTCTTATTTGGTTTCGTGATTTACATTGTTATTCGAACCTTTTAACTTTACCTAAGTCTATTTTCTCACCTCTTAATTCTTTATTAATTCCATATATATTCCTATGACAAGTCCGTGTGTGATCAGATTGTTTGAAATGTGTTGCGTAAATCCATAACACGATTTAGACAATTTACTTCTTCTTATTGCTTTGTATAAATTCATAAAGGGAACTTATTTTTCCCCAAATACTAATTATTGTATTAACCTTTAACATTTTCTCATTATCAGAATTTCTTAAATTCACCTGTAGATCAACGGAAAAAATAAACTCGAATTTTAGGCAGTAAACTAAAAAATCTGTCTTTTGTAATAGAAGAAATACTTGCTCAGATCACAAATCCGTCAACGTTTACAGAAATGAATAATTATGAAAATTTATAGTAAATATATATCATATGACAAAAAATCGTGACAACTTATATCATTATTCGTTTTTAAGACAATTTCATATACACAAAACGCATAAGATTATAAATAAATTATGAATAAATCACACTCAAAGACGTTCATAAATTCAAGAAAATTCAAACAGTTTAGTACTGATATTACTTTCTGTTAAGTTTCTTAGATATTAGGGTTACTTTCCAGTTATAAGTTAGAATCCTATTGTTGGTCACCTTTTTTCAACAGAAAATCTACTACGAATACATCCCAAGAATTAAAATACGGAGATTTTTATGCAATTACCAGCACAAAAATTCGACAGTAAATGGTCATTTTTATCACGTTACAGTCAAAGTAAGGTTTTCCAGTTTCCCATCCAATCAGAATTTCTTCTCCACTTTAGCCAAACTGTTTACAAGTTACTAAATAAATAGAAGATATTAATTATATCAAAATAAATGCTACTAAGTTACCAAATCAGTTGGTGTACGCCTTCGGTTTATCTACAGTCTAAAACCCATATTGTCAATTACCCCGAGATTGACCCATTCTTTGTATTCAGTTTGAAATGACTTTACGACCCTCAGGTTAACGCACACCGTTCAGTTTTCTCAAGAAGTAAATCATTTTGATATATGAAATAAATTCATGGTATCATACAGTGTGACTGCTTTATTTACAAGTGTGACAGTGATTGAAACAACTGACATAATTTTTCAACAGACAGATCTTTTACCGCTACCATAAATAAAGACGAAGCAGATGCTACTCTCCTAAACACAATGCATCCAGTTTCAACTTAATTGCCAACTCCATTGAGAAACTGGTAGAGTCACTATAAATTTACCTCTAGGACATGTTGTGGTCGGCCTTTTCATAGGTTATTTCGAATACAGACGCTGCACTCACCTATTATTCAAGACACACTGATGACACGTTTGTTGTCTGACAGTCTCAAAGCGATGCTGCGACATTATATCCTCCATGGGATATAAGCACTTCAGCGTGTTTAGTTTCCTTGATCTTAGTGTAATGAAAACAAATGATGATGCAGTCGACTAGGGTATGCATAAAACGTTTTTGCCTGGACAACATTTTCATGATATCTGATATCAATTTAGCTACAAGCTTTAGTTAGGGTGGGCACTTTATATCAAAGTTAGGACATCGTATCCCAAGTCGTATGAAGAATTGGATTTTGCTGAAAAATGTCTCAGAAAGAATAAATATCTCAAGAGATAAGTCTTGAAGTGTAATAAAGAGAAATTGGAGAATACGAAACACCCAACTTTTCACGACAAGTCTTTATTAGTTTCTGATTCAAAGGAGAAACTGTATTCCAAAATGTTGTCAAAAGAATAAAAGGAGAAAGAAAAAGTGTCTCACAGCAGCTGAAATTGTGTCGTTGTTCACCACTGTGTGTTAAATAAACCAATCTACGTTGCTGACGTCACCTTCATCTCACTCCACAAGTGCGCACGGCAGCAAATACATCTGCAAAACTGAAAGAATGGTCTATATTCGGCTTTTTGAGCATACCGCGAGAAAATTTCGGCTAAAAAGAGACCAGTGTTCGCATAGCTAATTTAATGGACACCTCATAGATACCGGGCATTTTGTTAACATCTTCAAATCTTTCACAGTATTAAATGTGAAGAGGATACTAGATGTACTACCGTTTGTGGAAACGATCGCAATAAAAAGTTTTCAACATATACACATACGTACAGAAAGGGATTGTGATAAATCTTTCACCACCTTGATAATTCCATCCTGATTCTGTTTGTGTCAACTGCACAATCATTTATAACTTCAGCTAAATGAGCTGATTTCAGTCTTACGAACTGTAGTTTCCAAGGTTCTTGGGTAATCTTGCAAGCCAGGATAAATATAATATTTTTCCCGTCTTCTCTTCTTGAGCTATAAAATGTGATGCTTTCACTTTAAATTCCTTAATTAATGATATTTTCTCCATTACTACATAAAAACTTAAAATACGTTTTCATTCTTTTATAGACATTTTTAATTTCAGACAGCTGAGACTGTTGGGGATCCTTAAAATAAAATAAAATCGTTGTGTACTACAAACTGTGTCTCACTAATGAAGAGACTCGACTTGTAAAAGTTATCACCTGAAGTATTGATAAACATCAAGGTCCGTCAGTGATATGGTTCAAAATTGTTCTCACTATTTATGAACACTTAGATTTCTCATATTGTGATTACTTTCCGTGTAATTTTTCTCTCTTTTCTATATTGACGTTAATTGTAGTTCCTTTTAATGTTTTCCTTTACATTGATCTGATGTCTGAAATGTGAAAACTAGAACTACTGCGCTTCTATGCAAAGCTGTATGTTGAAATCTCAATGAGTCATCCTGCAGATTGATCTCTTTTACTTTATTAAAACATTTTTATGATCCCTTCGCGTTATTGTGCTCGAAAGCTTACACCTTATCACTAATATCTTTTCCTCTATGTATCATATACCTCTGGGTGAATAATTATACTTCAGCTGTTTATAATATGTGGTGGTTTCGCAGAACACCTTCTATTCTTTTTATATTAGTGATGTCGTTACTATAATTTTGTCTGACTTTGTTTCATCTTCACTTGTTCCCACGCATGTGTCACTAGCACCTATCTACTTTTGATCATGATTTTCGCCTTCTGGTTGATTTGCTAGATAGAAGTATGATAAGTGAACATATCAGGAAGTAAACCTAACCGAATGTCTCAGGATTTCATCATGAGCTGACATCAGATAGAGAACCATTGGAAAACCTGGGAGTACTGGAAAGCTGTTTCGTCCTAGTTTGGGACTCTTCATCAGTACGCACCCACCGGGATTCTAACCTACAAACTAACCGAATGTCTTTTACATGGTTACATTAAACTTTTGAAGATTTTTAAACTATGAGTGGATTTATTTGTCTTGTTGTTTAATTTTACCACTTTTTACACACATCTGTGACGAATAGACGAATAGTAAGTAGGTGACTCCATTTGGGATAAGTTTTTATTTTGATAAATCACACAGTGTTGTAGATGAACATGCTTCGAGCAAAAATTATTCCTCATAATCATATCAAGGTACTCACTCACACAACTTTCTTGCTTCATTTATATACATGAGTGAAATTGACTAGACATTTGAATAAAATCAATATAATTTTCAAGTATTGGTTTTGTAGGGATTTTGTTTGATTGCGTGGAGGATTTCATCATGAGCTGACATCAGTTAGAGAACCACTGGAAAAACCTGGGAGTACTGGACAGAAGGTCCTGGGTTCGAATCCCGGTGGGTGCGTACTGCTGATGAGTCCCAAACTAGGACGAAACAGCTGTCCAGTACTCCCAGGTTTTCCAGTGGTTCTCTAACTGATGTCAGCTCATGATGAAATCCTCCACAAAATCAATATAAGATAAAGTACATTCGAAAATAATATTAGTGTTGTCAATCAAATACAATAAGATGGGAAATAAAATGTTTTTGTAATGAAAATAAGTACCTTGTTAGAATGTTATAATGTGAATTGAAATGCACTTTAACATTATTTATTATCCTGTGATTTGACTAGTAATAATATCTCCAATATCTCTGGTATTTGCGTTGAGTCACTTCTATTGCATGTGTTGAGCGCAAATTATTCGATGAACCAGGATTCAGTAATCAATCAATCAATCTCTCTCGCTCTTCACCTACCTATTTTACTTTTTAGAATTTTCACTTTGTCCCACCCTATTGTGTGGTTGTGTTAATGCATGCAGTACGATTGCTGAGTTTCTTTCTAAATTACTCATCTTCATGGGATCAATCATTCCAACTTTAGCTAAATTCTTATTTTCTGATAACCTGACTACTCTCAATCTACTAGTTTGACCTATTAGTTGACTTAGCTCACAGTCATCGCAAGGTATTTTGTAAATTACATTATTTTGTTTAATTGGATCAACCTACAGGGTCGTCTAGCCTACAAAGCTTGTCTGTGAGTGAGTTTGTAGGTTTGAATGCCGCCCTAATTCCTGCTTTGCCAAGAATCCTACGTAGGCAGTTATACTTTACCACAGTGCCCAAGTTTTATGCTTACATCAATAGATTAGTAGGTGAACTGTAATCAGTTAAAACTGCATAGTCCTTAAATTTATAATGGATTATTTTGGTAAGATATTGCGTAATGCTGATGACTCCTTTTCGTCACTCTGTGGTAAGATGTCAAAACCACTTCAACCTAGTTTTTTCCCAGAATATATATATATATACAAATGTCATTATGATATATATATATATATTTGCATAGACATATATATATATTACTTGCTTATCTGGGCACCTGTTTCCTACTGATTTTCACCTGATGTAATGTCGACACACTAGCCATTGATGTGTATTGCGAAATGGGGCAAGAACTTACCTACATTCTTCTTCGCTCATAAAATCATTCAGTCGCTGTCTGATATGAAACAATTTTCTACTCATCGTCTTTGATTGTAACTGGATTACATCACACAACTAAAATCTATTCAGTATGAATCGTCAGGCAGACTTGAATGCACGTGGATTTATCATGCTCAAGGTATCTAGTATGTTGTTGGATTAGTCAGATAGATAAGGCTTTATTTCAAGTGGAATCCATATATAAATACCTATATGTGTTTGAACAAGTGAACTGCATAGTGAATACTTATGTCCAATAAACAAATATCCTGAAAATCAGAAAGTGTGTTTAAACCTGCAAATAAAAAGTGCCTTTCAAAAGTCCTAATATATATTTAGCACTAGTTAAGGGCTTGTTGTAACCACAGAACAGAATTTTAGGTATACATTCATTTAGTTTTGTCCTTGTAATAACCGTATTTGATAAATTGTTACAAGGTGTACTTAAACAGAATATCTACTCTAGCAACGATGACAGAAATAATGCTTTATTTATATAACAGACCTTTCAAGCGCTGTTTTGCTAGTATTTTTGTTTTAATCCTCTTTCATCTGTTGTTTGAAACACTTTAAATGTAACTGAAAAGTACGCCATATGACTAGGTAAAAGACTCTACACAAATCACATTCGTCTCGTTTCTTTAATTTGTTATGCAGAAATAGTTGATACAGTTGAAGGAGACAGACATATAATGTGCGTCGGTGGCACAGTGGTTAGGACTCTCGCCCACCATACACATGGTCCGGGGTTCGATCCCCTGCCGGCGCACACCCGATATCTATGGTCGGCCTGAATTTGGGCTACCGATATCCATGCTGAAAATTCCACACTTGTACTGAAAATACGGTGTGGCATCAAGCCGTAAATCAAAATAAATATAAGATCTGCCTCATTTCCTATCCAACTAGGGTCGGAATGTGTACTTACCTTACTGTAAAATCTGTCACTTATATACATCATAGTCATTCATTAAGTTGGTTTACTGTTTAACTGACTTTTATTCAAATAGATTTTTAGTTTAAAAATGACCCAACAGATAGATGGATAAGTAACTCTAGCTTATCTTAGTTCTTGGCTTCTTCTTCCCAATTCAATGACAATAGCTGTGCTATGGCCTTCAGGAAAACATACAATTTTCATCAAATTGGTTATATGAGACGTATTTTTACTTCATCAACAGCTGATCGGTTTGTGAAATGTGTATCGTCTAAAATTTGTTCATGGTGTTTTTACTCCATCCTGATCTAAAATAAAAAAGACCAGTATATAAGTAGCAAAATACCCAAGCACATTTCAGTAGGAATAAGCAGCTTCACAGTAGTCGTAGTAGTAGTAGTATCAATTAAAACATCGAGAAATGATCATTTTTATAACAAAAGGTTTCTAAAAAGTTTTCAAATAAACAAATAAGACTTTCAAGACATCCTTCTTGATACTAATTAGCTTTACATAATAGCTTTCTAAAACGGAGATTTCTTGGTACCTAAGGTTCACTGGTGAGTTTTCAAAATACAATTATCACTGCACAGTGAGTGATTTATTTAGCCAAAACGACTGATCACTTATGTTGAGTTTAAATTAAAGTCATCTTATATGCATTTGAAACAATCGTTTTAAGATTACATTACTGTCGTGACACAACTTTTTTCTGAATTTCGATCCACTCTGTACTAACAATAAACTGGCTGCACTTTTCTTTCTGGAGCTATCAAATGATTATCTTTGAAATGAGAATTAGAAAGTCTTTGGAATGATTTAAAAAGTGTTTCTAAAACTGAATACCCAATGAAAGTATATGTTCCCTAACTGATGTCAGCTCATGATGAAACCCTCCAAACCTGTTTAGCAGTTATTTTCGCAAAAGATATAATAAACAGTATCATGAAATTTTTCAACAGTTTCAGATACTTTCATCAATCCCTAAGTTACACTGTAATGTTGATCTTCAACTGCAGTACAAAAGTTAAACTGAGCAGTAAGATGTTCTAACAGACTAATTTACTATGTTATCTTTAATATTCTCTGGGCCAACTTTATACCAAAAGTATTATTTACTACTACAGTCAAAGCAAATTTGGAATCAGAAATGATAATGGAAGCTCAATATCTGACATTCTTTCATGAATAATCGAGTTTTCCAGAAGTTACTAACCATTTATATGTATATATAATAACATCTGTTATGCTTGAAATTGCGCTGAGAATTTTCCATTATCTACAATTTTATTTTTGAGGAAAAATTATTCCAAGTTAGTTGTTTACAGAATATTTAAATGAAACTGTAGTTTAATAATATAAGATACTGGTAACAAATACCTTGGAATTAAGTTTTCATCACCATAGAAATGCTAATCTATAAAGTATTCGTAGAGTCATACATATCACAGTCCAGTCACCTTATTTTTCTAATTTTACGAGCCATCTCAAAGCAGCAGTAGGCCCATTCTCAGAGATGGGTTTTGAGCCTAAGCTCACAACTTGAATGCCTCGAAGAAATGTAATTCATGTCGGTTTGTTAGTTAAAAGATGAAAAGATTTTAAATGGTCAAATATTTTTCCAATTATGTCACAGTGAAATTAGTGTTTTGAGTTCTTACTTTTTCTGTTCATTTATCTATTTATTTCTATTATTTGATGCTTATTGTCATGCGACTATAATCGAGCTTACTTTTACGTTTTTGTCTTACATTCGTCTACTATTTTATCTGTCATGGTCATGCATGCAACTACATTCAGGTAAACAGTTGAAGTGCTTTACTGATGAATAAAATATGGAGCTTATAAATGATTTGTGTTTTGAGCAAGTAAGATAGTGTTAGCCGCACTGTTTCCTCAACTCCTTCGTAGATGACTTTGAAAGACAACATGAATTTTCCAACTGTTTAAGACAAATGAAAAACAAGTAAGGTAGAATTTATAACTAATTCACTTCCACCATATGACAGCTTTTACCTTACCATCCAAAAGCAGTTTTTATTACTTTGTAATACAGATTGTGTTTTTGCTGAACACACAGTACATACTACTTTTACACATTAGATATAATATAAAAATCATTGACGATTACGAATTATGCTTGTAAGCATAAGTTATTGTAGCTCAAATATCAACACACATTTGAAAGAACCCAGTTTAAGCATTAAAAAGCTTGAGTTGCTATTAGTGGTTGGAGGCTATCGATAGGAATCCTTGAACCTGGTTGGTTTCGTGCTGGTTGGTAATCACCAGTTAGTAAGGCGTATCTGCAACCTTAAAGGAATTCATGTCCCTTCTGAAGTTTGAACTTGAATCCCCAAGTGCTGGTGTTACCACTGAGCTATTCGGGCTCGCGATTGATCTCCTGTAGAACTGTATTGGATATTTTTTGACTGGACACTAGTCAGTAACTAGTGTAATGTGTCTAGTCCTAAGTTTCTAGCATAAGTGTTTGGTTCATGTTTTTCATCCGCATACGTTTTTAATCTTAATAAAAGTTAATGAATAACTAGTGTGAACACAAGTACGAAAGTAATACACTTGAGACTAACGAAAAGAATAATAAAAAATCTTTTAATAAGAAAGAAAGAGAAAACGAAATATCGTTCATAATTAAAAGGGAAAACAATAGAAATATGTATATATATTGTCTATAAAATGTCTCCAGTCAGTGAGAATATAATAAAATGATCTCAGCTGAGATTACAGTCTATCCTGGCTACAAGTTATGCTTGAATAGAAACTTTTTGTTTGTCACAGGCAATTATCTTTCTGCCGTGTAGGAGATTTTTTAAATCAATTCTTGAAAATATTATTATAATAAAACAAATGTTCTGTTGTTTTTGAAAAACCTGTTTTTTCTTCACTCACTGCTGAAAACTATACACAGTCATTCGATGCTTGAAAATGTAGTTTATACCCGCTGTCTGTCACAACTAATCCGAATAATGGAATTCTCCCTATAAATTTCTTAGACAAATCTTTGTTAAATAGGGAAATTGTGCAGTAAATATTAAAGACAGTGACTTCGAAAGTCGAATTTGATACTTCTGTGTCTTCCTTGCCATTTGTCGTATGGGTAGTAGGATTCTCTCTTCACTTGTTCGAGACTAGTGTTTTATCATTCCTATTGTATGTATTCTTAGTTGACTTGATAAATAAAGTGTCACCTACCAGTCTGTCGCTCCACCCGGTTATTTCAGATTTTAAGACTCACCTAATCGCACCTTATGTATTGTCGTGTGTAATTAATGTAATGCTCTAACTGAGCTACTATGTAGATTTCTTATTTTATTAGGGTTTTTTAGTCTAGATTTCACTTAATTTGTTTTTAATTTGATTTCTGGGTTTGAATGCCATTTTTATTCCTGAGTTGTTAGGAACCTTAAGTAGGATTTCAAAAGTTCTTGGTTACTTTGTTACCAGAGTTTCTTGTTGCTTAAACTATCTGGTTATCCAATATTCAGTATCAAGCAAAGCCCGCTGTTGATATGTCTGAAGCCTATTGGTAATCCTTTTCGTGACACATGTCTCTGAATTATGCAGAAGCACTGGCTTGACATTAGTGTCGAAAATCTGAGTCTTGTTCCCTATGCTGACTGCAGCAGATTTCCACACTGATTTCAGACTAATGAAGGTCTATATTACTTTTCCGATAATGTCTTTGACATCCTTGTCAGTGTCTTCTGTAGTTGAAACGATGCTGTTTGAACAAGTGGAAGGAATTACCTCCCCCAGATTTCTCTCACTGATGCTGATTGGTGCTTGTTGTTATTGGTTAAGCATCTTCGTCATCTTAATCTTGTATATGTTCACTTATAGTCCAGACTTCGCCTCCTGACTCCTCTACCGAATTGTAGGTTTTCTCTTGTAAATTCTCAAGTTCCAGTGACATTAGACATAAATTGTACACAAAGTCCAGACATTCTAGAGTCCTTTTGTCGGTCCGGCGTATGCCTGTTTTCTCAGTCACCACAGCCTGTCGGATGAATCAATTCATCACAATCAGGAATATCATTGCTGAAAGTCCCTTTTAACGCTTCTCTGAGCTTTCCGCTGTGAGTTACCTGAAATGTGGCACCAAAATGTAGCCAATGAACAAGGCTGATAAAGGTTCGGTGCACTTCACAGAGTTGAAGCAGATATCAAATTAATTTACCGTCTACTCTATCGAAGGCCTCCTCAAAGTCGATGAAGTTGACGAAAGATTTGACAGCCATCGTGTGCTTTGTTCTATGATGATCAGAAGCGTTGTGATTTGAAAACAAGTGATTTGCTCCTTTGAATCTAGATTGTTCCGGCTGAGGGAATTCCTCGCTCATTGCTTCTTTTGTTTCCTCCAGGATGATGCGACATAGTATTTTACTTGGTGTGGACAAGAGCATCCTTCCACGCCAGTTCTTACAGAGGCCTAGGTCACCCTTCTTTGGCAGCTTGACGAGCTAGCCAGCCTTTCTTCCAATCAGTAGGTACCCTTCCTTCCTGACCTTTTCTGCCGCAGTCCCTAGGTCCGTTTTCTGTGCTTCGAGGGGAGTTCCGTTTGGTCCTACTGCTTCCCCAGCTAGTCTTCAATAACTTGATCGCATTCGGGATGTCTGCTTTCGTTGGAGAGTTGGTGTCCATTGGCAGGCAGTTCTGTGCGTGCCGTTGGTGGTATTTCCGGACGAGTTGCAGGCGATGACCGATGCAAGAGTCCTTTGGTATTCAGGTCCCCTTGACCATCTTTTATTGGTTTCATCATCTGTGTTGATCACTTCCCGGATAGCTTGCTGGTGATCTGATATAATGTTCCGAATTCTCTTGTACCTGTGGCCTGCTTGTTCTGCTTCAGTCACTGACCAGTGTGTCGTAGAATTGTCTTTAGTCTTTCCAAACATTCTTCTTCACATCTTTATTCAGTGCAGTGTACACTGAACTCAGCTTCTCCTTCTGTTGCCCATCTCTGCTTCGGTTCATCCTATCTTTCACCATCCTCCTCTCGCCTACTAGCTTCCATGTGTCCATTGACAGCCATTCCTTGTCTTACTTCTTGTTTCTTCTTAGAACACTCGTACACGTCTCCTTGAACATCACATTCGGACAGTTCCAGTGTTCTTCTATGCAGGTTTCTTCAGGGATACCACGTCGTGTCTCTGACTTTTCCCTGAGAACTGCAGTGAAGTGGGTTTTGTGCTTTCGTCTTTCAGTTTCTGAGTGTTGAGCTTAAATTGTGGTCTATCTCCAGTTGTTTTTAGGGATTTCAGCTTCACCTTGAAGGTTCCTTGAACTAGATGATGGTCTGAGCTCACATCTGCTCCCCTTTCTCAACTTTGTGTTCAGCAGGCAGGCTGTGTGTCTACTTTCTTGAGTAACATTGAGATGAAGTTTATCTGATTTTCGGTGTGTCCATCAGGTGAAATTCATGTTGCCTTGTGTATATCCTCCTGCTTGTATATGCCACCTCCAATCACCAAATCACTGAAGGCGTCGAAGTCTGCGAAGAGTTCTGAGTTCTCATTCATTTCGCCAAGATCCTCTCGACCCCTGATGAGTGCTCTTCGTCTATTGTCTGCTCCCAGTTTGGCTGCGATTCATATTACCCATTACGATTTTGATATTGCCATTTGATGTCCTGTCCATTACTGTTTGCAGTTTACTATAGAAGTCCTCTTGCTTCTCCACTAGATCTGCGTTATTTTTAGGAGCGTAGTATTGGACAATTGTAAATTCCCTGGATTTAGATTAGAATATTGCCGTCACCATCCTGGTGGAGACTGGTCCCCACTGTCTAAGAGCCTTCGATGCTGTTGGTGACATCATGATAGCCACTCCCTCAGTGCGCTTGTGGTTAGGGTGTCTGGAGTAGATTATTGGCCCTCCCGTTGACGATTTGGTGAGTCCACTTCCATTTCCTCTTCTCCCGCAAATATTTACTATCGTTTTGTAGACAGTCTGAACAGGGTTTGCTGCTTAGAACACGGTGCGGGATTTCCGTATGCCTAGCCTTCCCTCTTTCTCTTGGCTTATAGCCGACTGGTGAACTAGGGGATTCTTATGAATTAATTGTATCCATAATTTTTAAACTAAGATGGCTGCTTTGGGAAGTTTTACAGAGAATACTAGCACTGCGGAAATTACCTACAATATTCTTACCAGTTTGAAGTGAACTCCAGATTGGAAGTTACTTTCCGTCAAATTCCACTAAGTTTCTGGTAGCTGATACTTCTCATGTTTTTAGGCCTGAAACCACTTGCATCCGCCCACACAGTCGAGGCAGAAGTCTCAATCTGAAGATGGTAAGTCTTCTCTAGAGGGATTTCTAAGATGATGAATGCCATTAATCTGGAAAACTAAATATTGTTACGGAAACAATACATCAATTGAAATATCTATGGTAGGAAACAATATTTAGGAAGTTGTGTACCGAGTTTTCTTGCCTTTTGGCACTTTTCAGCAAGACATATTTGCAGCTTTGAAGGAATTTTCACCTTCGGGCATTTGAACGCATACCATCTAGTACTGTAGTCGGAAATGTTTGTTACTCCTAAGCTATTTGGGCCCACAAATGGGGCCTGTAGGTCTCTACTGTTTTTATTTATCGGTCGCTGGAGAATAATCATCCCTTGATGGTGCTGATTGAATCTTATCATTTAATTCGCAATGCCAGTAGGTACGAATTTTGGATTCACGGCTTTCTGTTGATTGCCTCCAGTTTTCTAGCACGAATTCAGGAGACCTCTTAGATCGATGGCAGATTTGGAAAGTGACTGATGTGATTCATTTAGAATTATTTTGAACTAGATATTTTTCCCTGTCTCCTTCCCAGTGGACTTCGTCGGTTTCTCTTGGAATCTCATTTAGCGAAGAAACCATTAAAATTATCATAAAAACATATGAATATGCATTTCCTAGACTTTTTTTCACTTATTAACATCAGCCTAATAAACACCTGAATAGTTTGTTTGAGTCATGACGCGCACTTTTGTACACCTTTAGTTAACTGTGTTTTTAGGTCTGGGGTGTGCGTTATATACACTTACTTTCTTGTTATTTTTAAGAACTTTCCTCTACAACACGTTTAAGCTAGGAGAGTGACCTGTCCTCCGAGAAATAACTTCTCAACTATACATAAATTTTAAGTTTTTCATCATCATTATGTACTATAGTAGTGTGTGTTACAAACAAGATTTATCATTAGTATATAAAGGGACTTTCCTTAGCAGAAAAATACCAAATAGGAGAGAGGTAGATTTAACGTCAAAGAGAAGAAATAAACCAGTATTGCATGGAAACATGGGGGACACGAAAAGAAGACAAAGAAACACAATATGAAGGACAGAAGTAGCACAACACCGAAGATCTTTGCCAATGAAGATTTTAATGTAAGGTATAAGTAATTTCCCTATATGTGTATATCAAATCGCAAACTTCCCCTAACCGAGTATCTTGTTTTCTCCCATTGTCAAATTTCATGTGTTGTATTTTGAACACTGATAGTTTGTAGTGGTAGTGATTTTCTCCTGAAAATAAGTTACCGCTAACTATTCCTTGTTCGAATTCACTTTTATGCTCAGTAGTTTCTATTTTTATATTCTCTTTCTGCCTTCTACTCAGTATTTTCAGTTTTGATAGAAGCAATAAAATCACTGTAACTTCTAATACTGTGTATGGTTTTCTGTTGTGTAATATTGGAGTTTGTTTACACTGCTAAACTGCTTACCTTGAATAATAACAGTAATAATGGCTTTATTCCAAACAGTGCATATAGCGTGTATCATAACATTGCCTAATAAGGAGGAAAATAATCAACAGGACACCCACATTGATAACAATGTAAATAAAAATATAAGTGCAAAACTGAACAGAAATATTTACAACAACAAATTGGTTATGCGATGAATAGAAAGTGCTGTTTATTCTCTGCTTTGCAGTAAGTTGGTAGTTTCAAACTTATCACTTTTCTCATCAAGTAAAATGCACACCGAATATGCCATGGTTGAGTTTTTATACCTAGTCGACAGCGCGTAAAGTCTTTTATAATTGCTCTTATTAATATTTTATGAGATACAAGGGGGAGTTCTGCATTGAACAGGTGTTCAGAGTCTGATAAAATGACATTCGCCAACTGTTTTGCATGAGTTCAAGTCTCTGTCCACGACAGTATTAACGAGTTAGTTTGAAGACAGCTTGCTGGCATTAGTAACAGCTTTTGGTGCTCTTCTCGACGTAACATAGTCTTTCTTAAGTAGCCCAGAAAAGATAAAGGGGGAACATTAAAGATAAACAGGTGGAGTATAAACTGTAGAGGTCGAGAATGAGTGATATCAGATTGCTTTAAGTAGAAAGTTAGACGAAATATCTTTGTAGAAATTAAGAAAATATTGGAAGGCAAGGAAAGATCAGAGGAAAGACATAATTCAAGGCATTTAACACTTGACTTATTTTCAGCTTCAGTGCCTTCTATAATACCAGATTAATGGGAACAAACCAGTTCATGTAAATTACGTTTATATCTGGAAGCGACATTAAAAATCGGACATTTGTGAGGATTTAGCTTAAGACCATTCGACAAAGACCATCGATTAATTTCTGATAAAAAGCTATTCATTTTAGAACAGTCTGGCTGGAAAATAACCGGTATGGAAACAGTCAGATCATCAGCATACTTATCAAAATTAGCCTCGTCAGAATGAGGCATGTCACGTAAGAAGAAAGGAAACTAAAAGGGAAGTGACAGCACCATGAGACACCAGCTACAGTAATTATAACAGTAAAAGATTTCCCTTTATATGCAGCGCACTGTCTCCTATCAGAAAAATAAGAATGCAACTATTCATCAATCCAACACCCTGCACGTGTCAAAGTAAGCCTGTTTAACAAAAAAGACCTAAACAAAGAGTTGAAGGTAGATGTGAAAACACGAAAGGCACACCAAACATATTTAATACCTTTGTCTAAATTGGAGACAATATCATGAGGCAAGATAACTGTGGCATCTGAAGTACATCTAACATGTTTATAAGTAAATTGTTTTGAAGTATTGGTTTGAAAGGATTTGCTTGATTGGTTACAGGATTTCATCATGAGCTGGCATCGGTTAAAGAACCATTGGAAAACCTGAAGGAAGTACTGGACAGCTATTTCGTCCTGGTTTGGGACCCTTCATCAACACGCACCCACCACCAGGGTTCGGACCCCTGACCTTCTGGTTACAAGGCGAGCTCATAGACCATAAAGCCACAGAAAACCGGTCCAATGGCCCGTGAATTCTGAATTCTGCCAATTCATGACATAGCGCGCCAGCTAGCCAATGTCCTTATACCTGACCTGCTGCATCCTACTGGTCACTACGTTTCTAAAAGGTTCAAGGTTAAACAAAACCAATTTTTCCATTATTTCCAAAGTGGCGACATGTGTAAACCCAACACGTGATCCACTTGATGATTTAGCTATCAGGACAACTTTAATGTCCTCCCAAGAAGCAGGCACATCTGTGGAAGACGATGCATTGAAAATATCAGTGAAAGGATGACATAAAATATCTGCACATTTTTTGAGGACAACAGTGGGCATGCCATCTAGATGTGGGGACGGGAAAGTTCCAAGGATTGAGGATATTTAAGAACACCACCAGTATTGAAACTAGGATAGCGATTATATTTTTCATTTGTAACATCAGAAATCTGCTGGAGGATATATGAAGGACTTTTGAAGCCTAGTAGCATCAAATGAAAAGCGATCACTGTTTGCAATCCAACAGTGATTTCGTTGAATATTTCCAGCAGTTTGAAGAGGTTATGCATGATACGAAGTTTCGGCCATAGACTACGTTTAGTCTTGGTATTTCTGTCTTTTCACACCAAGGTAGTGTTTTATTCTATATAACCTATTCTTTTCCTTGCGAAGTTTTTTCTTAGGCGACAAACACCAAGATAGGATTTGAGATGACATGTTATATGTGTGATAGTACCATATATCACTCTTCAATAAACAGCAAGTGGTTTTTGTCTTCTAACATGCTTCTGAGCTTCTATATATTGTCCTGAGAGAATTGTCTATACTGAGTTTTCCTGCAGAGATACGAGAAGGCTCTTTGTGCAGCTTTCCATATATTCTTCACAATACCCATATAATACAATACAGTATCCTTTGATCACTCAACCAAATAATATACTGTTCTTCTTATCACTTAAGTGTGAAATGTATTTAAGAAATTAAACTCAGACTTTTGTGTCTACTTGTTGCATGCCTTCGACTAATTTTACATTTACTGACACTAATTTAAAAGGCAACTCTGTAAAGTTAGTACGTCTTTCGTTACAAACTTGAAATCTGACTTGTCATTATTGCTTGTAAAGATTTCTCAAACATTTCAGGCAAATAATTTCATCCTGCACTATGTGGAATGTACCTTAGTATTTTGTCATTCAACCCTGTAGTTGCATAAGACACATGAACAGTAGACATATTTAAGACTTGAGAACTTGATTCATTTGTTTATTTACTGTGATGTAAGCGCATTCTGTTTGCAATACTGTGTAAATGAAATGACTGTAATTGTTAACGTATATTACTAAATCCCAAAGTCTTGTGTGTTTTTGAACAAATCATCCTTGTATTTACATCAATTATTCTGTTTTTCTTTTGAATTTAAAATACTCCTTGATTTAGCTAAATAATGATTCACCATAAAATTCTCTCAGGAAGGCATTTGGACTCAAACCTGTGTGTTACTTACTTAACCGGTAGAGAATTATGGTTAAAAATCATCTACCCTAAAGACAGTGTATGTCCTTCCAATTAAAATATTTTTATGGTTACCACTCTTTTACGTTCTGAGTGGAACGTAGGGCATCACACCTTGAGCTTTGAAGTTTAAGTAGCGGTGCTCTTTTCTAGGGGATGGGGTTGCTAGCCTTTTGTCTTTACCGAGCTTACCACTGGATAAGCAAAGTTTGGGAGTATGCTGGCTAGGGATCGCCCCTCGAACCATGTGCGTGGGTGGGGAGTGTTCTACTAGTGAAATAACAGGTCACAAGTGGCCGAATGATTAGCCATTTTGGTCTAGTAAACTGGAGATCCTGGGTCCGACCTTCGGTGAGGTCGTTGGTGCGTACTGACGATGAGTTCAAAACTAGGCTGAAACTGCTGTCCAGTACTCCTTGGTAGGTTATTGTCAACTTCAAGATATTTTCATCGGATTTCCTACTTTCAAATACTGGAAAACTGTGTGATTTCCTCAGCGAGATGAATGACTTAAATATGAAATTTTCATTATTATTCTAAGTAGCATCATTAACCACAAACTCCAAAGGAAGTAAGCTCTTTAAATTGTCCGTAAACGCAAAATCCCTATCTTTTATTGGTTGTCATTCGAAGTTTCAACATCACGACGTTCATTTGCATACTACTCGATTATTTTTTTTTCGAACTGATATTTGGATTTTTAAGTGATCACTGTAAATAAAATTTAGTAGTCAGCAGGTAACTGCAAATTCATTAAGAAGTTATTCAGTTTAAGAAATTGATAATTTACTGGCTAAGAGAAATGAATTATTCGACGTTTTCCCATTTTTCTAACAAAATCTCATATTCTTCAATCGCTTACGGGTTTGCTCTTCTAAAATAAATATGCTTCACCAAGTACTGTTAATAAAACTCCAGTCGAAATTTGGATCGCATAGCTTGTTACATAGGACACCAGATGGGTAACTGAGAGGCTCTAATTCTAAGTCTTGCAACTAGCCAGATTACTAATAACATCCTGATAGTCGTGCCCACATTTAAGATATCTGGCTTTGCAAAGTTCACCATATGTCAGAAAAAAGAAACTGTGAGACAGTTTGCATTGCATATAAATACAGGAAGAAATAAACAAAGGTTTTTGAAAGGGAAAAATAAATGAGTAGTGTCAGTACAAATGTACATCTACTTTCAAGTTTAAAAACTCCTGGCATTCAGCTGACCACACAAGCTTCAGTCTATTTATATCTGACAAAAACGTGCTTTTTTGAAGTCTAAGAACTGTTTCCGTAAAGACGAAAAGAAGTAATGAAGTAAAGAATCATTCGTGAAATCATTTCACTACAGTTTCCAAAGGTTAGAAATCGTTTTTACAGTCAGAATGAAACTTGAAACTATAATCTAGCTAGCAAGAAGCCCAGTTTACATTAGTGAAAATCACATCTTTCAGTATTCTGATAACTGCACAATGCATCTTACCTAACTGAATTTGCGTACAAGTGAACGATATCAATTTTACTGAAAAAGGTAGTGCTCATGAACACCTTAGCTACTCATTAAGACTATCAGAGATGCACTGGATCTTGAAGCTTCCTTCTTCAAGTAGATATTCTGGAAATGAGATTAGGACAGAAAACATAATTAGTAACTAGAAACAGGTGCATACTTATTCATAACCATGACATGTGATTTGCAGGTTAGACAATATTTAATGATTCCTTCAAAAGCAGTCCTTATGAACCATTGGAGAAATTTCATGAAGTATTTACCTACACTGCCGATTTTACTCAGCAAAGTAGCATTTCACGTTACGTTGTATTTTCTTTACCTTAATTAATTCTTATTACTCACAGTATCCAATACACCTGAAATTAAAGTCAGTCTGTACTTCACTGCCAATATTATCAAAAATGTTAACGAAATCTAGATTTCAGCAGTTGGTCCACTTTCGGGCAGAAGTGGAAAAAATATATTTACAAATTTTAGCTAATACTTCACTTCCTTCACCTCTGTTATCCACATTCAAATAAAGATGAAAATCAACGAATACAACACGAATTTAAAGCAACAAAAGATAAACATAACACCTTAATTTCGGCATACACAAATTATGAAACTTTGAGAGATTCGACGAAAGACTGTTGCATCTTCAAAAATTTATTTTTTTTTGAAAACTTTACAGTTTGCCTACAGGTAATTAAGAATAGTTCTGTGCAAACAAATTGGAATATGTTTATCAAACCACCTTGGATAATCAAAATCAGCAACACATAGCGTGGTGAAATGAAATCCCAGATATCCGGTTGAAACACCACTTTTCTAAAAGATAATAGTTGTTAGCTCGAAATCTGGCAGCAATTGTTTATTTATGATAGCTCACTTAAGAAAAGAATAAAAATGAAGGGGTAAAATATCACAAGCCATTCAGTGCAATATAATTTTGTAATTTTCATTACTTATTTAAGTTATTTGCTGGTTCTGGTGATCCACTTTTCCGTAGGGTTTACAGAATTTTAATGTGAAGAAATTTTAAGTAAGAACTTCCTTCTATTTTCCTATTAATTTGCTTCCTAAAGTAACAGAACTATAAATTAGTAATCATGTAAACTAGATTATTCATACTCACACAGTAAAAGCTTAAATTGCATTTGGGATACTGCGTTTGAATGAAAACAGTGATCGTTCAGACATTCAGGTCAGTGTATCTATTAGATTTTTAGTGAATAAGCCTACGTAACCATAGGAAGTGAAATTAAGTCACTGAAATGTATACTGGGATAACGAACAGTATTTCAGTGAATAATTAATAGTGAGATTTTGTATCTTAGGATGATAGTTTTAAAGGGTTGTTGCTTCTACACCCGAATGATTTAGTATTTCGAATTATATTTTCAAATGAAGAAATATTTTCATGAGGAGTTCCATAAGTCACAGGTTACGCGACTTTAGGTACTTAGATCCCTTTTAGTTAGCTATTTTAGATAGTAACTTGGTGAGAAAAGGTATTATTTAGGTTTTGAGTACAGAAGCTGCTTCAGTCTAAATGCAAACACTTTGCTTGTTAAGATTACTTTTCTGCTAGCACGTAGATATGTTGCGCATCAATAATTTCTTTGTTTGTTTGTTGCTGAATCCCACGCTTCTAAAAATCTCTAGGCGAGAATATATATATATCAGTATGTGACGTATTACGACGACATATTTAATCCTTTGGTGAATGCATAAGTTTACTACAGTTGCATCAAACTTACCTCCTGGAGTTGCATTAATTGAAACCTCCATACGTGATAGTGTCTGACTGTGTCCTTACCTCAGCTACGAAAAATTTCCAAACAAATGAAGCGTTAATAGGCTGTTCAAATACTAGCAGAATATTCTCACCTACAATTCGAACAGGATTATTTCAATATCTTCCTCTAACCAAGGAAGATATTGTTCGAAGGAAAAAATGCATACTTGTTACTCTTTGGTTGATTAACACTCAATGTTAATTCAAGTGCTGCAATGGAACATAAATTTTATCATCCACTCGTAATAAATCTTATTAGCTGTAATAAATGCATTTAGACAAACTCTCTTAGTGAAATTCCACTACATAATTCACTAAAAGGAAAGTGATATACAAATGACTCAGGATTTCCAACTTGTTTTAACTGATTATTGTTGTTCATTAGTTAACCTTGAATAAATCACAGAGACACATTATCCCAGGTAACTTAAGATATTCAAATGCATTTTGAAATGAAATTTAGACTTCCATTAGTGCCATAACAATAATTTGTTTCACCCGTAGAAGATGAAATTATATCCTATAAGCGACCAGTCTAGTAACAGTGATCAGAATGTCTTCTGCAGAAGTTCCCCACTAATAATTTAGATTTACTATTGTCGTTTCAATATTTTCCAACGTGGAACTAATGAGGCCATTCATTTTTTTAAGTTACCTATTATATGAAACTAATTAGAAAGCTCTTAATGCTTTATTGAAGCATCGTGGAAAATACCCATCAGAAGATAAAAAATAAGCTCAGCAAAGATCACTTTTCAGTGATTTCGTTCTCAGATGCTGTACAATTGCATTTTTGTGCATAAGTTTACATGGTTAAAATTGTTATCCCATTCAACATGTTAACGAAGGGAGATTAAAAAAGATAATAACTTTTGACTTGTTGTTAAAGTATGAAGGTGTGAATACAGATAACCATGGGTATGAGGACAAAAATAGGATCAGACAATGGTCGCGTTTGGAAAACGGAATTCTAAAACCAACAATCGACAAATTACTGCTGCATAAAACGAATGTCGACGAAACTTTTGTAATATGTCATAAGGATTCTGATTTAATTTGTGTTGTACAAGAATCTAGTGATTGTCATTTATATTATAATTAGGAAAAGAATTAAAGATTCCATTTCTGGATGTGGAATTGACGAGAGAAGATGATGGGAGTCTGAAAATATCTGTCTACGGAAAACCCTTATGGATTGGCCAACTAACAAACTTCTATAGTTGAATACCTGTGGGTAGTAAAAGAGATCTTAACGTTTCGTTTCAAAAAAACATGCAGCACTGATTATTTAGAAGGATCATGGCTGAAAATGGTTTGTTGGGAAGAACACAGAACCAAAGACAAAAACTGGAGAGTGCAGTTCAGTGCCAAAGAAAATACTGTGCACGAATCTGGACTTCAGGGGAAACTTACCGGTAGATATCCTAGAGAGGATTTTTAGTTCCACAAAGAAGAACTTCTCTGAAGCAACGCTACGAGTGATATTTCGCAGCCACCCACTGTTTAAAAGCAATTGGAAGGACAAACTCCCGTATGTGACCACTCCAGTATGCATGTATCTATTCACTTGCTCCTGTGGAGCTAGATACATGGGTCATCCTACGCTTTCTTTCAAAACGTGTTTGAGAAAATTACCAAACATATTTAAAAACGAGATGACACTAGTTCAGTCAGAAGTGTTACAGTTTAACACCTCGTCGGCACCTGTAACACCATCTCAACTGACTTATCATTCAGAGTCATTTACAAAGTGAACAAAAATCAACCAAAGGTATTGCGTTTCCGATACCTTTTAGTACTGCGGAAGCCTTCACTATATGCACCCAAAAGCAGGAGCTGTGTGTTTAAAAGAAACTAGTGCAGTCACTACACTTATCGTGGACCTAGTTCTGTTCGTTCCTTTAGTTGCTATTTTCATCATCACTTGGAAAACACAGCAATTATTTCAGTTTGTTTCTATACCCATCCTCTTCATAGCTGTCCTCGTTAAAAATTATTTAACATATTGCAGCATTTATTTCCTGATTATATGCAAATGTCGACTTTCTTACTACTTAGTAATGTGATATAACTGGTCTGTAGGTAAAATCTGAAAAAGTGGACTTATTAACCAACTTCCCTTGAGTTATAACAATATTTTTATTAGAAAATAAGATTTTGAAGAGTAAAGTGCTACTAATTCACTTTCTGTTGAAAAATTCGAATTGAGACAGCTTTCTAAACACTGATTAGTTATCATAGAATGTTCTTTTCGACAGTTTCTTCATTGGGTTCTGCAGTCATATATCCATATTAGATTAATAATTTCGAATCATTCAGATCGAAATTCTAAAAGGTGAAGTAAACTGCTACTAGATTACAGTTCAAAACATAAGTATGTGGTATTACTTATGAGTGTAGTAGTGAATGCTTATAAATAATGTTGAAGTTTAATTTTATTCGGTCTGTTCATTACAAAATTCACTTAATCCTTATAGTGGGTACCTTTAACCAATCACAATTAGTAAAGTTAGATGTTCTTCCAAAATCTAGTTTGCAGATAACTAACTAACCAAGGGTGAAACGAATATTAATGTAAAATGCAAGACTTCCAAGTAAGTATATCCAGACTTTTAGTATGATCAGCCAGTATATCTAAAAATAATCCGAAATAAGTACACGACAATAATGTTTGTGTAAATTTTGTGCACCGTTGAGTAGAATAGTTTGTTGGGGTTATACATTAGTGATTATTTACTATGCGATAAATTTTTGGCTTTGACAATATTTTGAAAGGAACTACTACCTGTGATCATATCAGTAATTAGAATTGTTTTTAGTCTCAGTGTCATCATGAGGATTAATTTTGTTCATTATGTTACAACCACTAGAAATATAACTGTAATGAGTATGCTACTTATTAGGGATTTAAGTAGGTAAATTTACTAAAATTTTCTACCATCGTATATTCAACGGAAATTAACGAATGAAACTAATATCAGATTTAAACACGAAATATAAAGGATAGTTGCCTTCTGAATGAACTCATGAAATCAGGTAACACTGTAAGATGCTTAGGCTTTGAGAAGCTTAAATTATGGAAGAATTTACCTCAATGAAGCCCAACTTCTTCAGTGTAAAGGCTAATAATTTTAAACTTTAACGCTACACGGATCATTACTATACGGTGATCCACTATCATAGAATACAGTTAACTACTATAATCTTGATTTTTTAATTAATCCCAGAATACCACCTTCGAAAACTTCTCCTGTATAATAATAAACAGTTCGATATAGTTAAATGTATGAAGAAATTACTTAAAAGAAACCGTAGTTAAGTATAGTATAGAGTAAACAAAATCCTTCATGAGGGGAAAGCTTGTTTCTAAGCAAGTAATTTGGTCATCTATTGTTCATTTCAAATCATCATGGTTAAATAGCATTAGTAGTAAATGTGAACTGACCCTAACAACTGGCAACTCATCAGCCGATATTACTTAGAATCATGACATAAAACAGTCTATATTTTGTGATGATATTGAACAGCGTCATAAACACCACTCTAAGGAAACAGTACAAATTCCTCAGCAAGAAATGAAACACTTAACTAAGAGAAGAATAAAGGAGTAATAAAATGTTATAAGTTTCACTGAACCATAGGTAGTGAGACAGTTGATTAGCAAAACTCGCTCTAAAATTTCATTTTACACTTTGTCTGAAAACTAGCTAATGTTGTTCTACGGTTGGCACTTTTGTATTCCTTAAAATCACTTTTTTCTGTCATCCTTTAATTATTATATGGCACTTAAAATCTTTAAAAGGCGAAAATTAAAACATATTATTCCATACTTTAAATAGTTCTTAGTAGTCACCTCATTTGATGGGGCCGTGGTAACAGAGTACACGTAAACTGACAACAGTTCCATAGAAGTAAGTGAAACACTGATGCACAAATATTCAACTTGGAGAATTAAAAGTGGTTTGTTAGTTCTCACTTTGACTGAACAGCAATCAACCAATGAATCACTGGAAACCGAACAGAACAAGAAGATCAGTTCATACTAGTCTGGAATTTCTCAGCACTGTTAACCAGTGTCCTTAGGAAAATCTTTCTCTTGTTGTTTAATGCTTCTCTACTTGAAGCAAGTTAGTGATGCAAGGCTAGTTTGACAGAGACTTGTAAATAGTCAAGTTTGAACTAGCCAACAAAACCGTATGACAATATCTATAAAATAAGATTTTTTACACTGATGATATATATTTATTTAAGTTCTGTACCTTCAGAGGTCTGTACACTATAGGTGACTTTCTAATGTTTGGTTACGTAAAGAAACCGAAACTATAGAGCCATCTGATGAATTTAGTGTAAATATTGCCAAATGATAGTGTTTCGTAAAATAACTACTAATCATGCACATTTTGGATTGTATATTTTGATTGTATTCAAATGAACCTCTTATCCCATTTTATAGCCACATGTATTTACTACCCTCAAAAGTGCTCTGTCGTCTGAAAATCGTTCGATGAGAGCACTGAATAAGTACCCTAAATCTTATGCTCTATTCAGCTAACCTTGATGTTGATATATTTAGCTGTTCTACCGATACTCATTCCCTTGTCTTATGGTATATTTTGGTGGCATCAAATTTATTTTGCCAGCTAGTCATCTTTCATATTTCATAGTAAAATATTTTAAAAGCCTTAGGTTAACAGTGAATAATATAAGATTTTTTAAATTAAATCTTTTTCATACTTTGCTACAACAAATATAGAACTGCATTCATTGGATTTACCTAAGTCACAATGGATTTTGAGTGAATGATGTGATTGCACTGCAAGGTAAGCATTTAATCGCAGTAATATTGGTATTGGTGATCGTGAAAGTGATAATCAGAATGATTGAAACACCTTGAGAATGTAGATAGTCTAACAATCAAGGCGAATAACGAAACTTTGAATTGATCCATGAGTTGCATTTGATGCCATACACTTATGAATAAACACATACACATAAACACATTTCAGTAACTTTTCACTAAGTGTTTGTACGCTTTGTAAGACAAATGGCTAATTAAACCATTCAGTGACAATTCTGATTATTATAACAGTTGTATCATACTTGAGGTCATTAAATACATCATCGAAATATATTCATTTGCCTACTGAATATATTATATTTATGTTGAGTTTGATTTCTTCACTAAATAGTATTCACATCGTTCTTTGTTTCATGAAAGATATGTAAAAACTTGCAAATTATTAAAGAACAGCTCGAAATATTAATAGAAATGTGCTTAAGTATTTCATCTATCAAATACATATATTTGGAATGAGTTCAAAATAAAGCATTCCTACGATTTAGTTAAGCCTACAGATCTCAGCGTTAAAACCAGGAGACTGAAACCTGTCCCCAGTCTTCCGGCAATCTTCAGAGAATTATATTAATAACCTTGAAGGAATCGCTGATCCTGCAAATATTGAAACTCATTTCATTTAACACAACAGTCTAACGTAGTTCTTCTAGCTTTGAAGTCTCAGTAGCAGTGGTTTCTTTCTATAGAGTAGAGTTGTTAGCCTTACGTCATCTTTTCCTGGCTTACTGCCAAGTAGTAAGCCAGTTGAGGCTTAAGAGTGTATCGTCAAGGAATCGAAACCAGCCCATGGACGTGTTTGTCGAACATCTCACCGAAGAACCACGGATGCAAAGACTTAGGTAGTTTCTACCTCTTAAAAAACACGGGTTATGAAGCAGATGCAAGAAACTTACGGAATCCTTCGAAGTGAGGACAGGAGTAAGACAAGACTGCCTACTATCGCCAGTGATTTTCCTGATTGCAGTAGACTGGATAATGCAACAAACAGTGAGCAATGAGGAAACAGGCATAAAATGGACTCACACAAAATCTTGGAGGATCTGGACTTCGCCGATGATATATGTCTGATTTCCCACAAACTGGAAGATATGCAAGCGAAAAGCAACAAGTTGGCAGAAGAAGCATCAAAGTTAGGACTTCAGGTCAACATAGAGAAAACAGAGGTGGTGAAGATTCCAGGGCAACACCACCAACAGCAACAACAGCAACACACAACAATCAGCATAAATGGGAGGAACCTGAAAGAAACAACCTCTTTTACCTACCTGGGAAGCATCGTTTCAACTACAGGCGGAACTGACGAGGATATCAAAGCAAGAATCGGAAAAGCAAGACAAGCTTACACTACTCCCAAGTCTGTGTGGAGGTCAACAGCACTCAGCATCAAAAATAAGATCCGGATTTTCAACTCCAATGTGAAGTCAGTGCTACTATATGGATCAGAGACTTGGTGCGTCATAAAGAGCATCTCAAACAAACTACAGACCTTCATTAACAGTTGTCCTCGCTCAATACTCAAGATCAGATGGCCGGCCAGAAAGGATCAGCAACAGGGATCTCTGGGAGCGAACCAACCAGGAACCGATTGTGAAACAAATATGCAGAAGGAAATGGAGATGGGTTGGCCATACTCTGAGGAAACCATCAAGTGACATCACTAGACAAGCCATTGCTTGAGTGGAACCCGAAAGGGAAGCGGCGAGTTGGTCGTCCAAGAGTGACTTGGAGGAGGTCATGTGAAGAGGAGATGAAAACGTGCGGGCAGACATGGAGCCTGGTGAAGACTCTAGCAGAGAACCGAACTCAATGGAGACGTGTGACTGAAGCCCTATGTTCCTCTAGGAATTAATGGATATAATAATAACATAATATAATGAAGCAGATGAGTACCTCATTCTGTTTTGCATCAATTATCCTCTGAATAACCAAGAGAGTGGTTGATGTGTTCAGTGATAATTCATTTAAACCAAAGAATAAAACAAAATCAGTACTCTTCAGTCAGAAATTGTTGAAAATATGTAAACATTTCAAAAATACAACGTAAAGCTCATTTTCTTAAACACTTTCAAATTAAGTTATAGCTCTCGAACACAAATCCAGGTTAACTTATAACCTCACCTGGTTTACTAGCCTCTTAAAAGCTCACGAAAAGAGGAAGGTGGAGTGTGGTTCTAGCAACCCCATCAATACTGGAACTCCACAGCATCGAAAAAATTCTGGAGGACAAAAGCACTCATTTTTCAACAGCCCTTGTGGACAGCTCTTGCAGCCAATACGTTAAAATATGCTTTAGCCAATGGAAAAAGGTAAGAGTTATAAGCGGTAAAATCAGTTTATGGCCAGCATTAATCACAATAGACTATTTTGGTTGAAGTCGTAAACAGAAGAAAATCAGAAGTCTAAATGAGTTATTTCACTTGATAAACACATAAAACACCGAAGTTATCAATATACCGATATATTCACAGGAAAAATGAATTCAGTATTATTAGCCACAATGATGTGATGTGATATGAACAACTGACGGACAGTAATAACTTAAAAGTTTGTAAGTGAAAATGCTAAGAATACTTCACATCTAGTGAAAATTTAGAACATTATCATGAGGAGGAGGATTTATTATGGTCATTTTTTTACTACTAACGACTGAAGAGTAAGGTTTTCAGTGTGAAGCTAAACGACGAAATACCAATTAGTCACTAGGTAGTCACGTTGTCTTGTGCTTGCTGATGACCAAATTCTATCAGTCCGACTAGCTTTAAAATCATCAAGCCAGGAAACTTGACACTGCAGTGTAATTTGAAGTGGCGTCATGTCATCAGTTGTCTGTAAGTATTAAACTTAGGTTCATAGCCTCTTACCAACTACCACTAACGATGCAATACAACAAAAAATCCCGTATTCATGATAACCAGATCCAGTGATCATGAGTTTTAGAAGTCAAGTGAACTGTTTTATACGCACTTTCGCCTTTACATTTCCATTACACCTCTAAAATCAATAGATTTATTCAAATGTTAACTAACAATGAAGTTTTACACGTGACTATGATCTTTAGTAGCTATAATGTACTGAAAAATTTGTAAAAATAATCCAGTACACCTCATGTGTATCACATGACTGTGTTTTAAATACGCCTAATATTTATGGTGTGTGGTAGTGTTATTTGAAATCCCTATGTATATTGGCGTATTCACCTAAGTAACAATGCAATTGCATTACTCACGCAATATCTAATGTAAACTGTAACTTCTGAGAGAAATTAGTTCATTAGGAAAATTCATTTAAAGGTTCAGGAGCGTGACTTATCTACAAGAACTTTCAGATGATTAAGCTTTACCTGATTTTCGATGCAGATATAATCTAGGTAATTTGTTAAGAAATTTCTCCAAACTGAATATGTCACCTCGGAATACCTGGTGGACGTTTATGCGGGGTTACGTACTTCTGTCTTTACATGTTTTGTAAAAGACTTGTCGGACGCTTCAGATTCAATGGTTATTCCATCAAAGGTGTACAGTTCACTGTTTATTCAGTATATCTGAAAACGATTAACTTAACAGTGTTATAGTTAGACAATCTCAATAAATCTACCATTGAACAATCTAAATGTCTGTGACCATGAACAGTTATTACATTTTACGTATTGATTATGTTACTTATAGAAACCTGAAAAGTTGTGATTAAACATCACAAAAGAAAGGCTTCGCGAAGGTAGGATCAGTAAATGGATCATTAAATGCAAATAAGGACAAACAGATCAGTGAAGAGACTCTTTTCGGCGAATTCATATATATATATATATATATACTGAGAAGCTAATTCTTGTTTCATATTGATTTGCAAGAGTTAATATTTTATTTACTTCACTGAATGCGTTTATTGCTTGTTGTAGTTTGAAGCAGATGAATAGAAAGTTGTCCGTTTCTCTTAAATTCTTTTTAATTTTGCTTTTTCTGCTAAATCTGTTAATGTATTCCCTAAAGTAGACAGAAGTGAAAACCTATAAGTTAGCAGTAAGCTTTTTAGTGCCCTTAGTGGTGTGTTTGTCTGAGTACTACTTAGCGTCTTAATTAAAGTAGCAGCGTAAGTTATGAAACAACCATGGCTATCTGTGTATAGTACACATTCTAATTTGTTACATGAGAAAATCATTAGGATTTGCAATCAATCAATATAAAGGTGAAAAAGTGGCACTGACTACAAGTTTAAGTGGGGTTTGGATGTTAATTCAGTTAGGTAACATAAAAACAACATCATAGATGCAAGGAAATTTTCATTCCTTATTTACTACCCACCTGTAGGCTGTTTAACTTTTCAAAATATCTGGTTTTGTAAGATAATTGGAAGCGGTCATTGGGTGATGAGGCTTGTATCACGTGTTATTAAGCTAAACATGAAAATGTGAAGGTACTTCCCATCTTTGAGATAGTCAACGTTGTGGTTAGAGAGAATGACATTTGGCTATTCCTATTACTGCCACTGTCCCATAGAGGTTGACTGAAAACACCTATCCTTAATTTATAGTTGCCGTCATCTCATTATTTATATCACACTGGTTGTGATCCAGTTTAGTTTCCTTAATTTGCTTTTTCAAAAATTGTTAATCATATTCTGCTAATTAATTCACTTTACCTTTATCTGCAACTGAATTTATTTCAATTGGCTGTTTTTAAGCATAAATGCAGCTCTTTATCCTTTTTTATGCTCCATCACCTATTCACCTTTCTATTGGTCCAGTGGCAACTAAAAGCTTTCCTTCTTATCATACTAGTAGGCATTACTACAAAACGTAAATAAATATGTGGGAGAAATTAAGAGAATAATCTAATAATGCGCACAATATGTATAGCGATGATACAAAACTATGCATAATTATAACAGAAATACCATCCTATTTTGTCCGTTACTATCAGTAGTGATTCGTTCAGCATATATAACAGATATTATGGAAACATATAACAAACTCTGGATTATGTTGTACGCAAATATTTCCATTGTACATGTAAATGTCTGTGGGTCAACTGTAAGTTAACCTACCTAGTAAGCTTTGCAAATATTTTAGTAAAAGAGTACTTATTTGTAAATATTAGAGTGTTTTTAGAATATCTAGGTTGGGTTTGTCTGTAAAATAGTTAGAAATAATCTGTAATTAATTATTAGGTGAGAGATAGGATTTCTGACTGAAGGCCATTTGTAGATGGACACCATAGATGTCATGATAAAGACACATTTTAAATTCTTAACTTAAGTGTTGACATAAATTTTCAGTTTGACTGCATATTGTATTGTCTACAAATCTGTGGATTTTGTAAACGGGGAAATTCACTTGTTACAATATTATGTGGACAAAAATGAATAATTTTCATGCTTCACTTTATGCTCTTTAAATATTTTCTTCCAACTTCATGAAACATACTCATTAGCCTAGTGGTTTTACTTCTGGAGCATTAGCTTGTATTTTATAAGCGATAAGGGATTTTCAGTGTTAACCAGTCACTTTCTCTGGTCAGATGTCATGTAAAATACGATTCTGCTTTCATCACAGAACTATGTTTCAAGGTTATTAAAAGTCTAAGCAACAAGCGTACAGTGTCTTATAGTAAAAATATAACTTAACAATCTATTCTTTTGTTGATATTAGATGGTTGGAAGTAATCGACAGGAAGCCTTGCTTGACCTAGGTTTCGTGCTAGCTGGCACACGTGAAGTTGATCTTCAAGGTTGCAGATACGCCTTGCTGAGGATTGCCAACTAGCACGAAACCTAGGTCAAGCAAGGCTTCCTGCCGATTGCCTAATATCAGTGTGCACTGTGATGGCGAACCACCTAGAATGGTGGTCACATTACAAACCTGACTGATATGATTCATTCTGCACCAAACAAAGAACCAGACACATCACACTAGCTACTAGTGTCCAATCAAATCTATTCTTCTATTCACGTATTATGATTACTGATCAGGTTTCACCTTCAGTTCCGTCTGTCAGCTAGATGTCATATGTATTTTATCTATTATTTTCATATCATGAAGAAATATAGCAACCATTACTGTCTTTTTTATAGCTTATATGAGTATCAAAATATCTAATATGAAATCCTCTTTGAAACGTAATGTCGACAAAAACATATAAGCAGTTAGATAAGTGAAGAGATTAGTTTGGACTTTGATTCGAACACTTAAACTGAAAATTTATTCAGTTAGAATCGACAAATACTATTCAACTTGAAAAACAAGGTAAGCCTACTTCCTCCTGATCAGGGTAGGTAACACAGTTGGTTTAATAAAAAAGTGAAATAATTCCTTCATTTTATAGTATAAAATAATTCTATGGTTGAATAAATAAGCAATATCAGGTGACTATTGTCAAGTGACTCTTTCTCACCTGAAGAATAATAAACGTTAAAGTACTGGAGAAGAATGATGTATTATGTATTAAAATTAAAAAAATTGTCTCAGGACTGCTTTGTTGCACAGTTACATTTGTGTAATATTATCTTAATGTTGGGGAATTATGATCCTCACAAGAAAACGGTTTGCTAAAACTGTAAGCGTGATCACGAACTGTGAAAAAGGAAGCACTAGACAGCTATTTCACCCTAGTTTGGGACTCTTCACAGCGCGCACCCACGAATTCCTCCCTCAGGGAACAAACTCAGGACTTTCAGGTTACAAGTAGAGTTCGTTGGCTATTCAGCCACTGAGATGGGATCCGGTGGCCATTAAATTCTGACTTCTGTCAATCTGCGATATATTACGTGACCATCAGCAATGAGTATCAACCTACCAATTTACGTAGTTTAGTAGAGCTAAACTTGTTTACAAAAGACTGATGCAATGTGGAAAATAAGTATTCATTCAACGGTTCACTTCTCAGATTCGTAGCTTTATTTTTAAATGCTCATGAGATAAAGTAGAATCAATGAGTACAGGTGCTGTACAGACTACCTATTTCATGATAACTCATGAATTAGACTACCAGGCAAAATCAATCAATCTTTAGGCAGATAATTAAGGTTTAAGATAAACCAGTCTCATGAGTGGAGAAAACATGAAATCTAGGTGGAAGAGAGCTTCTGATTGGTTACATCTAATCTTCTTCTACTTATCCCGGTAATTAGCCTCATTACACACTACAGTCATAGATTTTGATGAACAGTTAAAACAAGATGGCCATGTTTATCATCATCAGTAGCTAATTAGTATGCAAACAAGTATAGATAAAACTTGGATTTTTAATCCTTTACGTTCCCAGTGGAACATAGGCCTTCAAGCTATAGGCCTGAAGTTTCGGTAGCAGTGGTTTTTCTATTTTTACGGGATGAGGGTGCTAGACTCATATCCAACCTTCCCTTTTTACCAGTCTTATTACTAGCTTAACTAGGTAAAGGAGTGCGTTGACCGAGGATTAAACCGTGAACCACATGCGTGGTCGGCGAGCATTCTACCGCTGTGCCACCGATGCACATAAAACTGGTTATTTAATAATAATTGTATTCTGAGAATAATTAGAATAACATCGGTAATATTACAATTGTACCATATTAAACAGTAAATAAAAAGTAGTAGTAGATTTAAATGTACTTTGCTCAGCAAACAAACTGTACACATACTCACGTGAATCATGTTAGCTTAAAAATTTTCATGACAGTCTTGTGATTTATGATCATTTATGGAATTTAAGTCCCCTTGAAGTAATTTAAATGACAGTGAAGTGACAGTCTTAAAAGTATTGATCTTCTGAATAGAAATCAATACAACAATATAATTCAAAAAGAATAGTTAAACACTATTAAAGAAGATGAAAGACTATCACCTCATTTAAAGCTTTAGACACTTAGACAAAAACGTAAAGCATGAAATATTTTTTTAAATCACATGGGACGTGCTCAGATGCAATCATCCGTGGTTGGACATATGAATGACTGAAAAAGTAAGAAGAATACATTTAGAGACAGCTGTAACGCCCTGTCAAATTTAAATGACATGAAGGAGTTGGAATAAAGCAACAACAGCTTTTGCAGAATAAATGGCACCATCATTTATTTTGTCGACCTCTCATCAGCTGCTTACAGCAAAAAGACATTATTAAATTTATGTACAGAAGCAATTTTAACATACTTACACAGAGAATTCATGTTAAATAAAAAATCAATATATGCACACAATGGTAATAATAATAATCACTTTATCCCAAACAATAATAATCATGCACAACGGAATTTTTGGCGTTAAGTAATCAAATGAAGGATAGGATGAAAACATCCGGTTGCCAGGGCAAGAAAGACCGATAATCGCTTCTTTCAAACGCATGAATCAGATTTCAGGTGCCTGGTGGAGATGGCTTCAGCAAACTTGAGGAGAATCGAATTCTTCAGCCTACTGATAATTCTGAACGATCTTGCGACGTCCTCCTAATGACCCGTATCAAGGAGATGCCTGGCAATTACACCGCTAAAACCATTTGTTTCCTCTTGATATAGGCCTTTTGGTACATGTTCAGAAAATCGGAGGTATGTCCTTCTTTTTGTTCTTCCAATGTAACTGCTCCTGCAGATACATGTAAATTTGTATATACAGTTGGAGTTAACATGAGAAGGGTATCTGTTGACTTTTGGTTGCACCAAAGAGCATGTTGTCCGATAAACAGGAACCAACTAAGCTGCAGGATGGGTTTTGGTTAGTGACATATTCAATCTTATATTGAATATTCCTGCAACACTGTCACCTTTAAAATCAGTTTGAATGAAGATAGGCTTTTCTCAACTGTGATTTGTTTGGCATTAGAGCCTTCATATCTTCCATCTTTGTTAATGAACATCTGGGGGTTACCATTGTTTTTCAACATCTTTTCGAGAATCAGAAATTCTTCTTCTAATTTCTCTAAAGAATATTTTCATGACTCCATAAAACAGAGATTTTACCTGTTCTGGTTTATAGCTATTTGGACAAAAGCTATTCAACTGCAAGTCTTACGGTAAGACTATTTAACTTTGATTCAGAATTCCACGAAGCTGGCTTTCCTTGATTAAAAAGCGATGAAACTTTATGGAAATAAGTGTTGCAATTATTTAGCTGAGGAGATAATTTGTCATTTATTCTTAGGTGGATTTCGCCATAGTATCTTGTCTCTAGTATATATAATAGAAAGGAAAATATATATAACGTAGACGTATAATAAGTATATACAGAATCCAGCTTTGGAAAATGCAACTTTACTGGAAGACGAAAGTGACTGACACACTCTTGTCACTTTATAGGTTTTAGCAAGTCGAAATAACTATCACAAATCCTCACTGTTACAATTCAGATACAAGAATAATGTTTGTTTGGACGTATGTGAATCTCATTGAACCACGAGTATTTTTCCAATGGATATTTTGACTATTATGCACCACAGATTGGCTCTTTTGAATACTATCTGAGATTTTATTTTATTATGGCCTATAGGAAGCTTAGGATCATCTCAGTGGTACTTCGCTCTGCGAGACTAAGAAACTATGTTAATGAAAGTGTTAAGATTAACGAATTCAAGTTTGAAGTGGATAGTTATGCCAAAGATCAACTGTTGTCGATTGAAAGAAAAATTGTGCAGTACTTAAGAAAACTTTTCAAGAAGAAATACATTAATGGAAATACACAGATGAATATTAAACCCATTGGGTCACAGGTCCCAAACTTTTATGGGCGTGTTGAAATACACAAGCCAGGAGCGCCACTAAGAACTATGCTTTTGATGATAAATCCACCATACGACAGAACAGCGCATTGGCTATGTGAATTATTGCAACCTTTGCGAAAATCCTTTGGAAGGTATATAGTTTCTGATTCATTCCAGTTTGTCAAGCAAATTAATAATGTGAATGTATCTGGTAAGCATACGGTCTCTTTCAATGTTACCTTCGTACTCACAAGTGTTCTGGTCGTTGAGACTATTGAGTTAATATGTAGAGAAGCTAACGACACACCCGATCCAACTTCGGGGATTGAGGACACCATTGCTTTTATGTACCAATAATGTCCAATTTCAATTCGTTAGGCGTCGATTTCGTCAAACTGATGGTGTTGCAATGGGAAGCTGCCTAGGATCACTTTTCGCTGATTTACTCTCGTCAGGTCTAGAAGGTAGTATTTTACAACAACATGTACAACATTTGTAAAAAATTATATTTGTAAAATCTCAGCGATATTGAAATAAGTAATTCCAACGTTTCGTTCGGCAATCTGGTCCAAACTTCTTCAGGGAAATTAATCAAAATTAACATAACAGAGGTTTTATATATAAAAGGCACATCTTTTTAAAAACTTTGTCCAATCATGATTCATAAACACAAGTATTAACAAGTATAAATCTAAGATGTGTTGATGATATTTATATTGTCTTTGAAAGTAAATGAAAATCTGAAGACTTTTTGACAAAATTCAACTCATTCCATCTGAATCTTAACTTCACAACAGAACACGAGGAAAATTATACCATTAAATTCCTAGGTGTTTCTCTGATGAAAAAGACTGATGACAAAATGGAAAGATCTAAATTTAGGAAGTTTTCATGGATAGGATATTACATACATTTTAAAAGTTCTGTTCTAATCCAATATAAAAAGAACTTAGTCAGAACACTATTCGGCAAAGCACGAAAAATTTATTTTCACAGTACAATTGGACATGAAATAAAGACTCTGGAGGATTTTTTATCTAAGAATGGATATCCCCAGGAGTTCATTAATAAATACTCTAAAGAAATGAGTCTCAGTAAAGCTATTCAGGCAGTTTCAAAGAAATTTGTATATATCAATTTACCGTCCTAAGGAGATGAAGTAAAAGAAATATTTAAATGAAGACTTGATAAAGCTATCAAAAGAACTCATTAGGCTTCAAAACTCGTCATCCTTAACACCACCAGACAGGTGCTTCAACAACCTTGGAAGATCATTCGCCAATCCTCGACACTAAAAACAGCGTATATCAGTTTGAGTGTGTTCTTGGAAGCAAATATATAGGTCGTAAAGAAAGGCGATTGTCTACTCGCATGTTGAAGCATTTGCTAAAGTAGCTGAAAACAGCTGAAGTCAGAGTGCCTAGAAGTCCAATAACAGAGTATCTTGTGGACTACTGACATGATATTGTTGCTGTCAAGTGGCTCACTGTTGTCAGCAGACAAAGAAGTAGGAAGATGTTTTACAACTGCGGAGGCCTGTGCAATTAGAGTTTATAAACCAGGTCTCTGTGTACAAAATGGAAGTGATAATGACTCTAAATCTACCATGATGATATGTTTTATTTATTAACCGTTATTATTAATAATATTTTATTCTACCCCTTATCATTACTATTTCTGATTTACTTAAAACTATCATTGATCATTAGAGTTATCTTAACTTGTTTTGACATTATTATATCTGGTGATTATCATTGTTACTATTATTGTCATTACTATTATCCTCAATATTATTTAGTTCGAATTTCTTGATATCTTACCAGTGTTAAATGTCCCAATCTAATTCTAGTGTTATATATATATATATATCCTTTAATGTAGAGCATCCAGCTGACGAGTTCTACCGAAATTTGACGAATCCATTAAATCCTGCTTTATTAACCTTTGTTGCCTAATTTAAAGAAAATTTATCTCTAAGACAGGTAGTTGGTCTTAAGGCCACCCCAATATTAGCCTTATTATGAATTCTACTTATGGCCTTTAAAGTTTTTTTCTTAGAATGATAGTACTATCACGGCTTTGTTTTCCTTATTTTTTATACTATTTTCCTTGTTTATAGCACTAGTCCTATTTTTCCTGTGTCTTCATACAATTCTGAATAAAATTTGGTAGGTAGTTATTCAGTAGTAATCTTTTCCTTATTTATTTGGTTGTATTATTTAAATCCTTAACTTTCTGGTCACGATCCTGACTCGATTACATAGAAATTTATCTGAATCAACTTTTACAGATTTTTGGAAAGATGAATCATAGTCTAAATGCCTATTAGAATGCGACAGTTTCCTATAGATGCTAGTACCTAACACATCATCTTTTTGTCGTTTTATTTCGCCGTCTAGCATAACTGATTCATCCTGTTCACTTTTTAACTTGAAAGTGAACTGAACTTGATCTAAGCATGAAGAACTTAAAGGTACTTTCATATATCAGCACGGTGAATGTATCATCTATATATCTTCAACATAACAAAGTGCAGTACTAGACGCTCTAAAAACTTTACGTCCCCCACTATGCATAACTCGGTCCTTTCCTCCTGGATATACTGGCGATTTCATCATCAACAGATTTCTTTCTTTGTTTTATTTTGTAATTTGAAGGCAGTGGAGGTCCGACATGTGGTGAGAGCTGTCTACTAGCCAAATTGGTAGACAGTAATTTACGTCAATGTTTACGTTCCCAAGATTTGTCGTCAGAAAATGTGAACAAAGATTGATTCAAAACCGACCACAGCAGACTTTGCGTAGGCGGATGCAGTTAACATATAGAGGATTTGACATTCAAGAAACAGTCTCAAAGAGATGAAAGATTAATTTTAAGTGAGAAACAACCAATCGGAAGACTGTGTTTGTTCGCTTAACTATCCATAATAATGTACATGAAAATATATAAATATGCGTTGATTTCCTTAATAAATGATCTGTTGCCCGACTCTTGCCTTCTGTCGTTACAGACATAATTGGACACCTACTGGTTCAACTCATTCCTGACTGCTTCCAAAGCTGCATTAATCAGAATATTAGTTTATAAATTTGTTACTTCAAAAGTGACCATTTTTTCATCCTTTTGTACTTGAATTTCCTCTAGATTTAAGTTTCATTTAATATGATTTAGTTAGCCTAGAACCTGATCCATCTCTAATGGGACAATTATTTAGACAGTTCATGTGTCACAATGTTCTTAAAGTCAACTACTGGCCTAATAAGGTATTCTGCTTTATGAATTTTAATAGTGCATTACGCTCTACTAGGATCACTAGTATTAGGCATTGAGTTAAACCATCGTGTTTCTACCGTAGTGCTCAAATTCTACTGTTATATTAATGCTCGATTCTTTTTGCTAAGACAAACCTTCTGGCACAAAAAATATCCAAGGCACATTCTTCTTTTAGTATTTATAACACTATCTTGAATCTGCCTTAATTTACCGGTATATAATCAGAATGTAAAAAATTTCCTAAACGCCATGAGGTTATATTTCTATGCAACTAGTGTAGACATTAAAAATGAGGCTCGGGGATGAATTAGTAAATGAACTATCTCACAACACCTTTCCACTCTGTACTAGTCATACTAACTGCTCTGGTAGCCTCTAAAAAATAACAGTTGTTAAAGAGATATATTTTCACCTCACAACTGACAAGTAAGTACATTTCTGTCTCATATTATTCATAATTGTCTTTAGGCAAAGTTTAGCTAGACAGCTGAAATTCTAGAATTCATCAGTTCTGTCTCAGATATCTCTTCAATTTTCAAATGCCCATATACAATTTAGTCGATTATGAGTATCCAAATCAACGATATGACACTGTTTATTTTCCTGTGGACGGAAATGGAATTACCTTATAAATTATTTAAATAAACTACTTTGGTTAATCTGGGTTTGGAAGATTGATTCTATGGTAAAGAAGTGATAGTGTTGTCTCATAACGAAGATATGGGCTGAGGCAGAAGTCAGCTTAATAGTGTAGATGGTTGGATCTAAAAGTTACGTTGTTCAGCTTATGATAGTTAAACATCATAATGTTTATGTACTAATAGTGTGGCCTTTAATAGTTTTCTAGTTGATGTACTTGTCTTAGTATTTCTTTCATCGAATACTCATTGCACTATAGGTAATACAAACTTAAAAGAAGTTTTAATCAACTTTTTAAAGAACTTTATCTTGCTGTAACACTTCTGTACATATCCTTCAGTTTATTGGCTAATAGGTATACTCACGTGATATCAAACTGTTACAAATCTAAACCAATTGCTTCAACACTTGTCTACACCCTTGAAATAAAGTGCTAACTAGTTGTATTGACCTTAGAAAAATATGACTGTTAAGCTAATGTTTCTGAAATAATTATTAGTGTTATTATTAACCCAATTCAATTATACTGGGAAATAGGACCAAGGTATGTGTAAGTTGATTTTATAAAAGAATATTTTGTGTATTGTTTAGCTGTTTATTTGAGTCATATTCCATTGTTAATGTTATTATTATTATTGTAATGTATCTGAACCAATGCATCATGTTCATCGGCACCTCAAAACTGTTGGATGTTATTTAAAAGGGAAAGTGTGGACATCCGCCTCTGCAAAATAATATGACATATTATTTGAGTCAGTAAGTAAACTATAATGAAAGATATGTTGCTAGAATACACTTGGCGCTTGTTTTAATTTATTAAATTAGTTAATACGAACTTTGAACAAGATTTGATCTATTAGTGGAAAGTAGACATACATGAAAACTGTATCTGCAGAAAGGCCAGCTATGCTGAGAAACATATAATTCCAAAGTTTCGTTGAGTAAACTAGTCCCATATTCTTTAGGAAAATCATCAAAATTAAAAATGATAAAGATTATTTATACAATTAGTTTGTAATTTTATTTGACAAGGGATTGCAATACAAGATGTGACTTCCCATTTATATGACTTTGCTATTTTAAATCTTGACTGTTTCCCTGAAGAGATGTCTTGACCAGCTAACTGGAAGGAAAACTGGATTTGTTTGTCTCAGAATCGCAGAGATTTCTACAAATACAATTTCTATAACTTTATAGGTTTCCAGGCCGTAGGTGTTACGAACTTCCTGGAGTAATTTGAGCGCCGAGTCAGACTGATTCATTATAAATTATTTACTTATAAATAAATCTGCTGAAGAAGCTGTGGCTTACACAGCGAAACGTTCAGAAAAATCTTGTTTTGATTTTCTTAACACGCTGAGATTAATTTAAATAATTTGTAATTTCTATAACTGTCTACTATTCAGTATATATAATTGAAACAGATCAAAACTTCAAAAGCATAAGTAACTTCGTGATTACCAAATATGCCTTCTTGATAGGTGTCAACAGGTGTGACAAGTAGGTCGTAGATATTCTTATGCTTTGTGTGAGGTGTAAAACGCCATGTACATTTCAGTATTACATCACGACGACGTTATACTTTGCGGTGGATGGAATTGTTTTCAAATCGAAGACATGAATATTGTTTAATTTATAACCGGAGGATAAAAGAAACTACGCTGTAGAACTTTCGTCACACTTTTCGATGTACTCATACTGAATATTTCGATTTTCCATCTCAAACTGCTTCCCATAATAAACACATCTTCAGATTGCTTCCTTACCTTAGAAAACAACTAGGTAACTTTTATGTTCACAAAATTAAATAATAGTAAAGAATGAGAGGCATATACTACTGGCTAGTATGAGCAGTTAGGAACAGTACATTAATTAGTAGTGCTTGCCTGCTGCATTTAGATTATCTGAATACTCAAAAGCCGTTTTGCTCATTCGGACTTGAACTCATTACAGTTGTATTCAAAACAGTCGAATAATTTATACCACTTAAATTTTATTGATATAAGTATAAAACTTGGGCACTGTGGTGGAGTATAGCTCCATTACAGATAAAATTTGATTTTGATATATATATATATAATATGTATACTAAGTCAGTGTATTACAGAAAATACAGCTTTTTCAAACTGTTTTATGACTTCATATGGATTTGAATTCTGATAAGATTCGCTTACACATCAAATGAGTGAAGAAGTAAAAACATTTCCGCCAATAAAACGGCACCACTTGAACTTCCTGCTGTAGAAGTTTTTGGTATCACAATTGCCTAAAACTAACACTAATTCGAATGTGCGAAGACGAGTACATCATTAGACTTGCAAGACAAATTCAACTAGTTGCTGGGACCTAATTTAACTCAGACAACAGTAACTTTTCCATATTAGTTTGTTTATTAGGTATATCACACAGTGAAACAGTATTATTTCCAGTAAATAATACTGTTTCACTGTGTGATATACCTAATAAACAAACTAATATGGAATTACTTACTACCACAGTGCCCAAGTTTTACACATATATTAACAGTAACTTTTCACTAGGTAGAGAGAAAACACCTGAAACAGTGTACCTAACTACAGGATTTAACCAAATTTTCTCGAACAAACTCAACTTCTGTTTTATCCTTTCATATTCGACCTGAGCATTATTCAATTGATAACTATTAATGCATCAATACAGTTTATAAAAGTCTCTTTTAATACGAAATTTCTTTGCTTACTCTGTTTTAAAAAAAATTAAACTATCTGCTATCATTTTAAAATCAGTAGACAGAGAAAACCAGTTTCATTTTGTTTTATCAGTGTTAACTTAAATCTAAAGGTCACTAAGTTTTTATTTTTAAAAAAGCAGAGATGTAAATGGAACTCTTGGAACAGTATTAACAATTGTTGTACTAATTACAATATACAGAAGAATTTTTTCATTTTAACTACAGTTTTAAGGCCTAAAGTTCAATTCATATTGGGTATTATTTTTGTTCATTAAAAAGAGTATAAATGAAAGCTGCCTCAATAAATCCACTTGAAATGTTTACTATTTTCCAAAAACTCAATTTACTCACAGCACAGCACACATACTATATCTACCCCCTCCAAAATGTCCTTTTTTTGTTATGCTCAGACGTCTGTAGAAAGCGTCATTGAACTTTTCTGGTTAGTGGTGATTATTTCAAAGTGTCACTGACAGTAAATCATTTATTTGAAATTGATTAGTAATTGCACTAAGCCATTTTCCATATTTTCGATGCATTTAAGGAATCTAAATGAGAAGAATGCTACTGTCCACCTTGTGCTAAAACATTATGTGCAATCCGCACTGGGCACATGAAAGACACAGAGGTAGGAGAGAATAAACACGCTGACATAAAAAGACTTTTAAAATACTGAATATTCTTTTGTCGAAGAGTATAGGTGTGTAACAATCGTCATATGTTAAGTGTTCATGAAGACCAGATTTAAATAAAAAGCAGTAGTTACCTGGTGTAGCCATACACTCATTATTATACTCTGATAACACTCCTTAAGTACTTATGAAATCTTAAGAGAAAAGTATCGAAAAGAATGTGCTTTGTTTGATGGTGGATAGTACTGGAATCCATCTATTAAGGCAGGCTGCTTAAATCACTGGGCAACGAAAATTTACATCCATCAAAATGCCAAAACTCTTCTTCTACATTAATTATCCAATCATATCAAATGATCACTTCATAAAGTTGCACACATATTGAATTGACTTTCAACAAATCGCTGTGAAATTCTCCACGAAAATGAAGAAAAAATGTACTCGATTGGTTCTCGCTTCATGTGCAATAACACTATGACATGTAAATCCTGTATGAAGAGGAAATATTTTGAAACTAAATACGCTGAAAATTTCTGTACTATATGTTCACGTAATGTCCGAAATAAAGCTTTATTATTATTAGTATTATTATCATATTATTACAAATAACTTGTCTGAATTGAAAATTATCAACTAATTGTACCCAGTGCATAGTATTTTCTTAATCAACACTTTTCATATCAAACGCAACAGCAGCCTCCTCATACTTGAATAAAACATCACGTCAGCAGTTGAGGCAATATCGAGGCCTGTGTGTGCTACTGTTATCTAACCAAAGGATATGTTAGTTACTGACTAGTGGCTCCTTTAAGGAAAAATTCTTCCATACCCTTGACAAGAAATTTTCAGCTGATGACGCATTCTGGTAGATATAATTCAGGTAAGTGAATCTGTGGTTTAACTAGAGGAACTGTTCAGGCTTTACAAACTGATTTTCGATTGTTTCATGCTCTAATTGGGTGACTGGACCAAGTCACCTCGTTCATAGAAGTTTCTCTGTTGTCTTGTTAGGTGATATTTTGTTGAATCAGTTTATACAGTTAACTTAGGAACAGACCGCTTTAAAATTGCGAACTGAATTCATCCATTGAGGGTGTGTATTATGCCTTCACAGTATGAACAAAATAATCCAGAGTTTTTGGAAAAATGATGAATTTGACTCTCTTGCTTTTTGTTTTCGGGAAAACATTTTTTATAAAGGTATAAAGTCTGTCCAGCATATACTAATAATCACTGCAGTGAATATCAAGTTGGACTTTTCAGCTTGTGATTTCTGATCATTTTTATCTCAGTTTTTCATCTTTTGTGAATCTTTCAAACACCTGCTAATGTTTACAGGCATTAACTTATATTAATTGTCACAGAATTTTCATTTCTTGTTGATTTATTTTAGAAATCGTCTGGCTACTTTCTCGATTTTGACCAAAACAGTTTTCCATGTCTAGTAACATAAGCACAAGTCCTACAATCAATGACAGTGGATATGCTTATAAACACTTTAAAGAAACCGGCAGGAGTCGCGTTTCAGATAATGAACCGATAAAATCATGGGATTTGGACCCACCTAATGGCGATTATGAATCTAAGTATTATCCTTCTGTGAGAGACGAGCATGATTTGTACCAAAATCCTGAAAATATAACTCCTCAAAATGATTTCATCAACGACCCACTGACAGCTGATTATAGTTCTCTAAACAGAAATGACGATTACTATGCCTATACAAATTCAGGAGAAACTGAAGCCCTTCATACACGCTACAGTGATGAATATAAGTCGTATGAACACTTTGATGAGGAAGACCTAATTATGCCTCGTTCACAGATGGAATTACCTAATGATCAAATTTTATTGAATTCCACCTACGAGAGCAATTATCAGCCCTACGAACTAGAACCAACAATAAATTATAAACCTGATGAGTTTTATTCACCTCCACAAGAGCCAATGGATACACAGACTAGTTACCGTATAGATTATCCACCACGTTGCCCACAAACTGGGAGGAGCTACAAACCTATTGAAATTTATGTACCGCCCCTAGTACCGATGTTAAATAAGACAAGTTATCAAACGGAATATCAAAATCCTCCACCATCACCGAGAGAAATTCCTTTTAGAATGAAAGACAATGAAACATTTCCGACTGGTAGATTTCAGAGTGAAACCACTTATATTAAAGACTATCAGACTAAAAGGTGTGAACCCGTACATTGTTTCAGACCCTACAGAGAATATCAGGCACCCAAAGAGCCTATGTCTGACAAGACATCCTATCAAATGGAATACACTCCTCACCCTCTATCGAAACCAAATTCGTATGCTCCAAATTATGTTTACCATCAACCCGAACAACCATTTCATAAGAACACAAGTTATTCTGAAGAATTTCAGCCATATACAGCTCCAAAAACTGAAAGTTTCAAACCTGTATTCGAATATCGAAAGCCCAAAACGAAGATAGAAGACACTACCGCTTACCGTTCAGACTACAGGCAGTGGCGTACTGAAAAAGGCTACCCATACTATCCAAAAGATAATCTCTGCCTACCTCAAGGAAAGAGTGACATGACAACCAGCTACATGCAAGAGTTTCAACCAAGATACTCACAAAGGGTACAAGCTATCAAACCTAAAGAAAACAAGTGGCGTAGTGATGAAGCCCTATCTACCCAAACCTCTTATCTTACCGACTTTCGTCCACTCACACCACAACCTTCAATGTCATATAAACCTATAGAAATCTACAAGTCACCAAGTCTGCCACTTGTTACTCACTCTTCTTATACAGAAGACTATGTACCTAGGTGTGCAAAGAAAAGAGAACCTGTTTTACCTATACCAAATTTAAAAACCTCTAAATTACCTATGGAGAAGAACACCTCATATTCAGAAGAATTTCAGTATCGTAAGGCTAAAAAGCCGGAGAATCTAAAGCCTACCTATCAGTACACACATCCAAAGATACCATTTTCAGGGAAGACCAGTTATCAGATTGAATTTCCTCCACCTCCTAGGAAGCATAAACATAACCAAAGTTGTCCTCCTCATATACGATACTCATACATTCACCCTACTACTAAGATGGATACGACAACTTCTTACACTCATGATTTTAAGCCTATACATAATCCCACTAAGCTTCGGCCTATCTTGAAGCAAGATAACACAAAAATCAATAAGCTACTAGACCATAATTTAAAAACAAGTTATTCAATTGACTATGCGAATCCTTATCAATCAGATCCAAACCCATCTAAGAGTAGAAAAGAACATGTTCAACAGAGTCAAATGTTCCACACTAAACCAAATAGCTCAGGGGATAGTTTGCCAAAAATAAACGTGCACAGCTCTCATCGTACAATGCCCAAAAACAATCTATATATGCATTATGAAGATAAAATCGATAACCATTATTTAAAGACAACTTATCAACAAGAATACTCAAAGCTACCGCCAATTCAACAAGCAGCAAGTTCAAATCAATTTCGACCACAAGACTATTATATTCCACCAAAAATCAAAATGTCAAATAAAACAACCTATTCAAGTGATTTTAAATGGCCTCATGAATTTATGACATGTACCGAAGGAAGAGAACTAGATGATTTTACACAATTAAGTAGACCACATAGATATGCTAACAATAATATAAGCAGTCATGATCAATATTTTAACAACACTGAACTCACATATACTCAGTTGTCTAATAGAACTAAAACAATAACACACAAGACATTGCCTAATAACTCCGCAAATATTAATGATGGTAGTAACACGACCAGTGGTAACAGTCATAATAATAATAATAATATTTGTGGTGGTGGTGGTGGTAATAACAATAATGAAAGCGCTTTAGGTAAATTTATGAATCTAATGTCCAAAAATACGACAGACTGATACATTCATAAGTAATTATCATCATTATCAACCAGTTCACAAGAAAATATCTACTTAGTATATGAAAACACTAGGCACTTTAAAAGTCGATTGTATTACCCATAGAATATTTTATAAACATAAGAAGAACAAACTGTAAACTATAGCGCACAACATCTACATATTTTTTTAATTTACAAGATCTTATCTATTCCATAATATAATTTTAAATTTTCACTTCTTTCCCACCTAAGTTCAGTTTTGCATATTTTTATAAATTCTCTGTTATAAGAATTCAGAATGTGTATGTATGCGTGTTATGTTTGATTAATCCTAAATATCAATTGATTTAAACACAGCTTTTGATTTATTATGTGAGGTTATATATGGTTGAAAATTATTACTGTATTTTGATTATTGCATCCTCGAACATGCTATATATATATATATATATATATATACATACATATGGTAGGAGAAACGGTGTGAAAGAGTCCTTAGATAAATGTGGCGTTGAATGCATTCTACATTCAGCAGTCACATTTAGAATCTGGTGTCTAGAAAATGCTTGAGTCCTATTACCGACTTTAAAACCTAAAACAGTAGGTTATCCGAATAAAGAAACTGATACTTATTCATTTACAGTATGACTGTTACATCTATATGCATATAGTGGAGTTTTTTTTAGATTACAGAGATATGAGTTCATCTAGCCTTAGAGTTCAAATTCCTAACTGTCCTCCCAATTACTTAATGATATATATATCACTCGAATGGTAACAGAATTCAGCATCCGCATCTGTTTTCTTTCAGTTTGAAATTCATTATTCTGATACTTTAACATCTCAGATAGTGGTCACGCTCAGGCTGAAACTTGAATCTAGAATCCATCCTTTGAGTGATGATGAGTGATAACACCCACATGATTCACACATAATGAGAATAAATCATAAATTCCACTTGTATTTTAATACACAATACAAACTGTAATGAATGCTTCACTCGCTATCAGTGTAAATATTTCAGCCAGCTGAAAGCGTGTCTGCTCATCATTTACTCCTGTTGAAATCGGAAAGTATAGACCAATTTGCTCAGTTCGACAACTGGACATAAAAACGTTGCTTTTCTCTTTGGATAAAGAGCACAAGAAGGTTTGTGCAATACATTCACTCTGGTTTGATTTCACTATATTTTTTTCTTCACTTTCCCAGAGTGAAGAACAGTTTTAATTAAAGTACACTACATCTCTCATTGTACAGTTAGCTTTGCAATCAAATAAATTGCACTTGATAAAAGGGTAATGTTTCCATATATCAAAAAGTAGTCGGTCAGTTATGACGTTTTGGAATAGATATATTTCACTAACTTATTGAAAACTCATTCAGGTACTCCATGCAAACCTAAGAATTCAGTCCTACCTATGCTAAACAGTTTGCTTGAAGGTATGCAGTTCAGTTTCCTTAGAATGGTTGAAGCTAGAGGGGTTAGAAAGGACAAACCTAAACTATACGTGCAGAAAATATGCCCATCCTCAATGTTCACCCCAGACTACCATAAGGTTGTGAGGGACGCCATTTATATGGAGATCGATACTTAGTCCATTAATTGATTTTGTCTTTTTTTAAAATCATACCAACTACTTTTGGCCAGAATAATGAAATTATTATTACTTACTAGTTGGCATACTAATGAATACATCTCTCTCCTCTTGTGTGTTGTCTCTATACCCATGATCACCATGGCCATACAGGCTCGTGCGATTATTATCAAGCAAATAATTTGAGGAGAAAATAAAAATAATCATCACTTATTTTCATGTCTTATTGTATCTTCCCTACTCCTCTTCACCTAGTTTACTTCACACCACTATCACGGTTACCACTATTATTATGTCACCCTCTGGATCTCCTCTAAGGTAATCCTGTCTTCACTATCTGACTACGGTTTACTATGTGACCACCATATTTTACCATTACGTCTGACATTTTTAATTCTCCTAACTTACATTCAGCGTACCCCTTTTTTTCGTTCATATGTCTGTAGTGTTCATAATTCCTGTCACACTAGTAAATATAACTCACCCCCTGAAACCTTTTGCTGATTATAAACGCACCGGCAGATCACTCAATTGTTAAACTCATTTTGTCTTCTTAATAACTGTACATTTTATATGGATTTGAATGGTAATCAAAATCACCAACTATTATTTCTTCGTGTACCTGCACCCCAGTATACAGTTTCCGATATAATTCTCATTTGCCTTTACTGGTTATTGGGTTGAAACAAATTTTGATTTACAACTATACAGCCTGCGGAAAAAGCTATTGAAGACAACTATTCACTCAAATTATCCTTGTTCTGAATTACATATTGTTTGTCTTTATATTCGACATAGAATGGAATGGAACTAATTTTGGTTGCAACTGTAAGTTAATAGTGTTTCAATTTAAATCTTTAATTACATATAATTTAATATTTCTCATTGTAACACTGTATATATACACATATAGTTTTCAAAAAATTATATCCCGTGGGAAAATTTAAACAAAAGTGTAAATACTCAAAATAATAATAATGTGAAATGCGATTAAAATGTTTATGATTATAATCACAGTTAAATATCAAATGGTAAAACAAATAATGTCACATACAGAATATATTGCAAAAATTAGTATTCAGACACATAGAAGAAAAGAGAAATATCAAGCAAAGAATATTCTTTTCGCATCTTTCTTCAACTGTAATTCCATTGATCTTATAAAATCGATATTATTTAAAAACACCAATAATGTTAATGATGATTATTCCAGAACATTATGCATCTAATAGTTCATAAAGTGTATGTATTGGAAAGGGATGTTAAGTTGTAGGATTAGTCGGCAACTAAAACATCACGTAATATGAAAAGTTTGATAAGATAGAATTTAACATTGCAAAGAATTTATTCATTTAAAATAAATGGGATAAGTGAAAGAATACCGGAAACCGTTCAAAGTGAGAATAATAAAAATAATCCCAGTAATAAGGTCAAGGTACATAGATTAAATAAACATACTGTTTATATATATACTAGTTGTTGAAATTCTGTGAAAAGAAATAATTGCACAGGTGAAAGTCAGGCCAGGAACTTGCAGTTTAATAAGCTTATTATTCACTCACTACTTATCGCCTCTATTCTTTTTAGCATTTATTCACACACATGCATCAGAAAAGAAATCTGGAGTTAGGTGTAAGTCATCAAACGATTCCATTCAGTTTAATTATCAATAGCATCCGCATACTCTTTAGGCGCAAGTGTAGCAATAGGCAAGAGCACTTACGACGTCGTAAGGATGGTACAATGGAATTAAGCACATTAACCAGGCTCACCATCACCACATCAAATAAGATGCCGACTTCAAATATTCGACCTAATATTTTAAACCGTCTTAGATCCTCCCAAAATGCTTGTTGCATTATCAAAAGGCAGACCCTGCAACTAGAGGTTGCTCTCAGTCCAACAGAAGTCACTGAAAATAGCAGCCTCGCATATTGCAGCAGATTTTCCATCACTGCTAACTATGCAAGTACACTGTTGTGTGTAAGAATTATCAAGTGGTTGTACAGTAATGCAGGGAAGTAAAGGGGTGACATTTTTATGCTTAGGATTGTAGCAGTAGGTTATTCTCCAAAATTATTAACCACTGCATTCGTCACTGAACATTGGATGCTAACTCTCACTGTTTAAAGTCAACTTATTCAGTTGAAGGCTCATGGTCAATCATCCATGATATTTGGCACGCCGTGGTGTTACGTTCTTCCATACACGATCCCTAGTTAGTTAAGCAGTCAACCTTACACTACGATTTGGTCTCGAAATATACTTCATAATTTGGACGATCAGCTTAGTGTTTTGCTTTGTCTTTGGTCTACGCGGAACGAATACTATAGAAGTTGTGGGCATTAGATCTTACGCTGTTACACACCGTATTATCCGTTAACGTCAACACCCTCAGTCTGTAAACGGTGAGCTCTGTCACAAACTTCATCTTCGGCAAACACGCAGACAAATCCGGTGAGTTCATTCATTTTGAACTTGGTCTTGTATTGTATTTCGTATTTTTGAAATATATTTTTCTCTATGAGTGACCACACGCATAGGGTAATCCGTATCCGACCCACTAGCAACACTATTCACCTCGTGCCATCTTGGCCAGACAATGTGGAGGCATTGTTTCAGATAGTCGAGTCTGATTTCAGCGAACATGGAATCACTGACCGACGTTCACAGTTCCACGCTCTACGGCGGGAATTAAGCAAATGAGTTACTGTGCAAATGCCTAGCCCAAACGTAGCAACCCCTATGAGATGCTTAAAACAGCCATCCTTTGGAGAAACGATCTCATGGATCAGTAGCGTCTTGACGACCTACTTAGCAATGTCGAGTTAGGCGATCAATAGGCTGTGAACATGGTAACGAGAATGAGGGAACTTATCAGCCAACGTTAGTTCTATGAGGGACTTTTCAGAGAGCTGTTCTTATCCAAATTGCCACAGTCAGTACAGACTGTGCCTGTGACACTCCAAAGTAATTTCATAGATGACTTAGCTACTTCTGCAGATAAAATTCTAGAAATAGCACAACGGCCAGTCACGGAAATGTGCTCGGTCACTAGACAGTCTTCGAGTGGGGACACTGAATTGGCAGAGTTATGCAACTCCGTTAAGCGATCACTTAGGTCAAACAGTCCCCGCATTTCCTCCTACCATCAACCGAATTCTCCTCAACAGCGAAACCCATGTGGTCGATCAAAGTCCAAACCACACTCACCAAAATCCTTAACTGGTGTTGGTATCGCAATACCTTTGGCCAGGAAGCAAAATTTTGCCAACAACCCTGTTATTGTAGCAATAACTGGAAGACTATGGGAAATTCTCCTGCCGGCAAGCGTTAGCGACAACCGTTGCCGGCGGCAGAAGCTGGTTACTATGCATTTACAATCTAGTCAGCAAAACCCTTTACCTGGTTGGCACAGGTGCCGAAGTCAAAGTCCTTCCTGATACAGGGGGAGACTAATACTAGACAGAGGGAAACTACTTCCAGCTTACAGGCTGCGAATGGAAAACCTATCGCAACCTTTGGTAGGAAATACGTCTATCTGAACGTAGGTTTGCGCAAACCTATTCAGCGGATTCTTCTTCTTGCTGACGTCACAATGTCTACCATAGGCACAGACCTGTTTAACCATCATGATCTACTTGTGGATGTTCGCCGAAAACGACTGGGAGACGGTACCAAGGAGTGTCTATCAAAAGCATCACCTACGTAGGTCATATCTTGCCAGTGGTTAAGAAGAAGGCGATTACTGATTCAACTTTTCTGCTGATTATTGACAAGTACCCAGAAATTAACTGCCCGTCTAAAGACCTACTGTGCATAACTGGTAATGTTATGCATCACATCACAACCTCAGGACAAACCGTACCATCCAAGGCATGACAACTTGCTTCTGACAAATGACGACTGGCTAGAAATGAATTCGACCATATGCTCACCCTTGGCACTATTCGGCCATCGAATAGCTCATGTGTGCCCTCACTTAATATGGTACCTAAACAAGATGGCAGAGATTGGCAACTCATTGATGATTACCGACGAGTGAACGCAAAATCGCCACCCCACCCTCACACAAATGACTTGATGGCTACACTGTTTGGTGCAGCTATTTTTCCGAAAAAAGCCTTGGTTAAAGCATACAATCAAATCCCAATGGCACTCGATGATATTCCGAAAATAGCTTGTAGCGGTAAATAATTCCCCAAAATTATTAACCACAGCAATCATCTCTCAACATTGGATGCTGACCACCACTGTTTAAGTCGACTTGTTTAGCTGAAGGCTTACGGTCAAGCATCCCCGCCATTTGGTGCTCCGTCTTGTCACGTGCGTGCACGATTACTAGCTAGCTAAGCATTCACCTCTACCCGCGATTTTGTCCCGAAATATAATACGTACTTTGGACGACAAATTCTGGTCTTTTGCTTTACCATTTGGTACTCGAAGAACGAACACTATAGTGGTTGTTGGTATAAGATCTTGCGTTAGTATAATCCGTACAACTCGCGAACATCGATACCTGCAGCTCCCCTAAACTGGTGAGCCCAACCACGAACTACATCTTCAATTCACACGCAGATAAATCCGGTGAGTTCGTTCCTTTTTGTGTTTATTCTTGTACTATATTGTTATCGGCATACTTTTCGTCATGAGTGATCCTAGCCCCAAGGTTATTCGGATTCGCTCAACCGCCAAAACAATTCAGCTAGTACCATTTTGGCCAGATAATGCTGAAACGTGGTTTCAGATTGCTGAGTCCGATTTTTGTGAACATGGCATAACTGATCAACGTTCACAGTTCCTTGCAGTTATTCACGCCCTACCGCGGGAATTCAGCAAGTGCGTAACTCTGCAGATGTCGGTAAGTAACTCGTACGAGTTGCTCAAAGCATCCATCCTCAGGAGAAACGTTCTCACAGATCGACAACGTCTGGATGAGTTATTTCGTAACATCGAGTTAGGGGATCAGTCAGCTGTGAGCATGCTGGCAAGAATGAAAGAGATCATTGGCCAAAGTCAGTTCGATGAAGGACTGTTCAGACAACTATTTTTATCCAAACTGCCACAGTCATTTCAGACTGTACTTGTGACACTTCAGGGTGTTCTCATGGATGACTTAGCTGTCTCTGCAGATAGAATTCTAGAGATAACGAAACGGCCAGTTACCGAAGTATACTCTGTTACCGAACAGACTTCGAGTAAGGATTCTGCAATGATAGAGTTAATCAACTCCGTCCAGCAGATGCTTAGGTCAAACAAGCCTAGCAATTCCTCCTATCGTCGTTCTAAATCCCCTCAACGGCAAAGCGCACGTGGACGATCTAAGTCCAACACACGCTCTCTCAAAAATCCTGACTGGTGTTGGTATCACAACACCTATGGCAAGGAAGCGAAATGTTGTCGAAAACCTTGTGATTTCGGCAAAGCCTCCAAGTCTGTGGGAAACTATCCCGCCGGCACGCGTTAGCGGCAACCGTCGCCGGTGGCATTAGCCGCTTACTTTACATCCATGATGTAATGAGCCAGACTAGATATCTAGTCGACACAGCCGCCGAAGTCAGCGTCCTTCCTGCTACAGCAGCAGATCGACAGAAGGATCCTAACTTCAACCTACAGGCTGCAAATGGAAAACCAATTGCAACCTATGGTCGGAAATACGTCTATCTGAACGTAGGTTTACGCAAACCTATTCAGTGAATTTTCCCAATCGCTGACGTCACAATGCCCATCATTGGCACGGACCTACTTAATCATCATGATTTGCTCGTAGACGTCCGCCGTAAACGACTAATTGACAACACTACTAGTTTGTCTATCAAAGGCATAACTTACGTAGGCCCCAGCTTGTCAATCGTTAAGATGAAAGCAATCCTCGATCCAACTTTTCAACCGATTGTTGACAAATACCCGGAACTCAATTGCCCATCTAACGATCTCCCGTGCATAACCAGCAATGTTATGCACCACATCATAACCTCAGGACAGCCCGTGACATCTAAAGCACGACGACTGGCACCTGACAAACTGAGAATTGCCAGAAACGAATTTGATCATATGCTCACCCTTGGCATCATTCGGCCATCGAATAGTCCATGGGCATCCCCATTGCATATGGTACCGAAAAAGGATAGTAACGATTGGCGACCCACTGGTGATTACCGGCGAGTGAATGCCAAAACAACTCCTGATTGCTACCCTTTGCCTCACATACACGACTTGACGGCAACGTTATCTGGAGCATATATATTCTCCAAAATCGACTTGGTTAAAGCATATAACCAAATCCCGATGGCAACGGAAGATATTCCGAAAACGGCTATCATCACGCCTTTCGGACTTTTCGAATTCCTACGCATGTCAGTCGGCCTCCGGAATGCGGACCAAACATTCCAACGCTTCATCGATGAAGTATTTCGCGGTCTCGACTTTGTATACGCATACTTAGACGACTGCCTCATTGCCAGTCCAGATAAGGAAACTCACCTTAGACACTTGGACTTGGCATTTGAAAGGTTACGCCAACATGGTGTTACCATCAATATACAGAAGTGTCAGATAGGCGTTGACTCACTCGATTTTCTGGGTCACACTATTGACTGTCAGGGCATTCGCCCACTGGCTACTTCGGTCGATCACTCTAAGAAAACGCGTTCTGGACGTCATGTTAGATTCCCAGAATACCTTCACACCTATTTCACATAACTGAGTGACACATAAATTTTTTTTATGTTGCGTCATTTAACACAAGTAAATGATATTTTTCCTATGACCGTACATAAAATTAAATTAGATGTATATTTTTTCCCGATATTTTGAACTTTACATTATTTTACTGTATGGTAAATGCATGTCATATTTTTTTTTGGTAAAAAAAACGCTTATTTGGTACATTTTTCTTGACAAGGTTCTCAGCATTCTTGTTTTCTTTTCCAGGTGCAACGGGCACTGGACAGGAAACAAACGAAGCAAGGGATCCAACGAACAACATTGAGGAAGCTATGCACAGACACCCTATTAGCATAGGCAGACAGACCAGCAGGCACTCGATTAAGCCGCTCGGAAGATTTTTTTCACCCATCAGGGAACCATCGAGATTTTCTTACTTCCGCCTGGTCATGTCTTAGGGTCCTCACAAACCCACTAGGGGGGAGCGAGCTGTAGCGGTAAATAATTCCCCAAAATTATTAACCACAGCAATCATCTCTCAACATTGGATGCTGACCACCACTGTTTAAGTCGACTTGTTTAGCTGAAGGCTTACGGTCAAGCATCCCCGCCATTTGGTGCTTCGTCGTGTCACGTGCGTGCACGATTACTAGCTAGCTAAGCATTCACCTCTACCCGCGATTTTGTCCCGAAATATAATACGTACTTTGGACGACAAATTCTGGTCTTTTGCTTTATCTTTGGTACTCGAAGAACGAACACTATAGAAGTTGTTGGTATAAGATCTTGCGTTAGTATAATCCGTACAACTCGCGAACGTCGATACCGTCAATCTCTAAAAGCTATTATCACGCCTTCCAAACTATTTGAATTTCTGCATATGCCGTTCACTATCTGTAATGCAGCCCAAATATCCCAACGCTCCAATGACAGAGTACTCCGCCGTCTTGACTTTGTATATGCATGCCCACACGACTGCCTCATTGCCAGTCCAGACAAGGAAACTCACCTTAGATACTTGGACTTGACATTCGAAAGGTTACGCCGAAAGGGTGTAACAATTAATATTCAAAAGCTTTAGATAGACGCTGAATCACTAGACCTTCCCGGCCACACCAATGACTGCAAGGGTATCCGCCCAACAGCCAGTCAAGTCGAGGTGGTTTTGAACTTTCCGGAACCAAACACGGTGAGCAGTCTTCGCACATTCAATGGCTTGGTAAGTTATTACCGACGCTTCATTCCCAACTGTGCCTCCATGATTCAGCCACTAGCAGAACTTCTTCGAAGGAATAACAAGTCCATCGAACTTGATCTGTCTGCTCAAAATGCTTTCACTCAGGTTAAAATAACTATTGCGGATGCCACGCTTCTTATGTATCAGGATCCAACGGTACCGTTAATTGTCTCGGTTGATGCATCAGACACTCTAATCGGTGCAGTTCTGCAACAACTAGTTAACAGAGAATGGCAACCAACAGTGTTTTTTCCAGATGTCCACAGTTAACAGAAACAAAGTGCAGAACATTCGACAGAGAAATTCTGGCCGTGTCCTATGGTATGTGCGAATTCCAACATTCAGTAGAGGGTCGTGAATTCATTATTCTCGCTGACCACAAAACCCTCACGCACTCTCTGAACTCAACTTCAGATAAGTATTCACCTAGAGAATCACGACAACTGGACTACGTCTCACAGTTTACATTGGACATCTGCCGTGTATCCGCAGTAAACAACACTGTGGCAGATGCATTGTCGCGCATTTGTTTCCTCACCCAAATAGGTAGCATAGACCTTGTGAAACTGACTCGTCTTCAAAAGGAGGACACCGAGCTTCAATTTGAGTTGTCGAAAACAACCCTGCAATTAGTCTAGATACCCTTAGGCATAGAAAGAGGCACAATTGTGTGCGACACTTCTACTAGTACTCCTCGCCCCATCATGTCCAAAAGGTATCTCTGTAACGCCTTCAATACGTTGCATGGCTCGTGATTCTCAGGTTTTCGAATTGTCGTCATGTTCATTGCTTTTCGGTTTTGTTGGCCTAGGATTAGTGAGGAAGTAAGAGAATGGGCTCATACATGCCTAGCTTGCCGAAAATGCAAAGCAACAAGACACATCAGAAGCCCTCTCGACATCTTTCTTGTAACTGATATTTGTCTCGAACACACACACAATCTCATGGATTTATTTATATCCTTACCTGCATCGACAGTTTCACACGGTGACCTGAGGCAGTACCCCTCAAGGATGCACCTGTTGAAGCAGTCGCACGCATCTTTGTGGAAAGATGGATCGCAAATTTTGAATAACCATCCTCCATACCAACTAATCGCGGGCGGAAATTCGAAAGCGGTTTATTCTTTGTCCAGACTAAAATCCTAGTTCGCATGCGTTTCGGAGCAAAAGCCTACTATCCTCAAGTAAATGGTGTGGTAGAACGTTTACACCGACAGTTGAAGGCCATCATATCAGCCGCAAACAATGTGCGTTGGAATGAATCACTAACGTTAGTTCTCTCTCTCTTGACCATAACTACTCCATTCGTCTGTGTGAAAAGTGGTCCCGGGCAGCACTAGGCGCTGGATAATAGGCAATAATACACATGCCCTGCACTTAGGGGTCGCCCCAATATGTCCTTTCTGGAGGCTGGTGTCATATATCCCCAAAACCTATTACTGGAATAAACAGTCACCTGATCGGTTGCTCAAGGTCATTTGTGCGTTTGGGCAACTCTAAACAATAGGGGCCCAAAACGAAACGACCTAAAAACACACAAATGACCTTAAGCAACCGATCAGGTGACTGTTTATTCCAGTAATAGGTTTTGGGGATATATGACACCAGCCTCCAGAAAGGACATATTGGGGCGACCCCTAAGTGCAGGGCATGTGTATTATTGCCTATTATCTAGCGCTTAATGCTGCCTGGGACAACTATTGTCGTTTTTTAGCCTTCTGAATGGTCCTTGACGAGGTCATTTGTGCGTTTGTAGGTCGTTTCGTTTTAGGTTCCTATTGTTTAGAGTTGCCGCAATAGTACACCAACACTGCGATTCCTAATCGCAGTAGAAGTGTAGAGCATCCATAATTACTTCTAGAAACAGCAGTCACCTGATTGGTTTCTCAAGGTCATTTGTGCGTTCGTAGGTCGTTTCGTTTTGGGTTCCTATTGTTTAGAGTTGCCGAGTTTGTTTCTCCCTCTAACTTCCCGCCAGCTGTAGATTACGTATTTACGTTAGCAGGCTTACAAACAGAAGAAAACAGTCTTTAACTTGTGAACTGCAAACGAAAGACCCATTGTAATCTCCGGGAGAAGATACCTATATCTGAACGTGGGTTTGGAGGGACTTTACAACACAGTGTATTACGCCACTGAAACATAGTCAGTGATTAAGGAATTCGGAAGCATGAGTTGAGTAACCAAGTGGGAACTATACCTGCTTTATTATCTATAAGACCTCCTTCGTCTATTGAATGCGAATGCCCTTCTGTGTGTTTGACTAGGCTTGACACTTTATCGCCGGGTTTATAGAAAGAAACTTTTAAAACGGATTAGTTTTCTGCAAGTGTAAAAGCTGTAGGTTGATAATTAAGGAGTTATTTGTATGGGAAAGTTAGTTCCTTAATTGGTGAGCCGGGTTCGTCCACAAGACGCCTTCTGTATTGTTAAAGTCAACTTCAGCTTTTATATCTACTGGTTGTTTTTTCACTCATGCGTGCTTTTTAGTATAATATTTTTATTCAATACATCGCACTTGCCAAGCATGCAAAGTGAATTTGAAAACTCTACTTCTGCTGGGGTAGATACCTCAGCAACTACAAAAGCCTGATTACCTGATCTACATGAGACGGAATTATGGTTTGCTTAGCCAAAGCACTACTCTAACTTGCATACCATTAATTCTGAATCCACCAGATATAGGGATGTATGTACTCAGAAACTTGTCCACACTAGCAATTAGGTGTGAGAACTCGTAATTCACCCCCGCTTAAGTGCGAGGTGATAAGCCTCAGTACATATGAAAAGCAAAGCTACAGCCGTTGCTCCAGGAGAAGAGCATGGGTGATAGAACCCCACTACAGTTCTTGCGCTTCTTGCAACAGCAAGTAGGGGACTGCACGATGGTAGAGGCTGTGCTGAAGCGTGGTTGGATGCAATCCATGATGATGTATAGGCAACAGGCACTGTCGCCCCTTTGTCACGTAATTCACTCGAAGTAATGCTTCGAAGCTGACTGATAAACATTCCATACTGAGTAGGGTTACGATCAAAGTAAATTATATCAACCCTAGAAATGCATCTATTATTAACAATAGAGTACATGATCTCAAAGAAATCATAAAGAAGCGATTGAATCACAAAAACCATGGTATTTCTCTCCTCCTAGACAAAGGTGGGCTACACCAACTCTGTGGATATGTGTCAATTATTTTAAAAAATATTTGCAGCTAACTGTCCTAAGCCTACAATCCCATTACTTGGAATACACTCTACTGATATGACGCGACTTCCATCTCTACTCACCAAGACAGATTAGTGCCAATGAGTTCACTTATGCTAACACTAACCAAGCCATTAGACACCCGAAGGTCCTAGTGACGTTGCCACCGTCACAGCATAACCGTACTGTCATAACTATGGTAGTTCTGACATTTCTATGATACTGCTTGAACTCTTCACAATGACCTTAGAAACTCAAACCTGCCTGTATAAATGGAAAATGACATATATTATACCCAAACACAAGTGCGGCCCAAAAACAAAACTCAACAATTACAGGCCTATCAATATCACAGCTATAGCATTAAGAATTATGGAGGACTAGTTAAAGATAACAAGCAAATACATGCTTAGCTAAAACACTGCAAGTTCGAACCAACTTGGATTCTAAAAATCCCGATCATGTTTAACCAGTCACTTTGACTTCTCCAATTTTGTAACTATTAGCTGTGGCAGACGGCAACTAGTGCTTGTCATCTACTTTGACACTTTCAAGACATTTTACTGCGTCGATCGAGTGCTGCAGGTATATAAGATGAATTCCTTAGGAATACGTGCCCCACTATTTGGATGGCTTAAATCATTCCTTAACAACAGTTCCCAAATAGTTAGACTTGGATTTTTGAATCCAAAACCTAACCCAATCACCTATGATGTGATTCAAGGTAGCACCGTAGGGACCCTCCTACCTACATTTTGTGCCAATTACATTTGTACTTGCTTCTCACACAGCAGACCGTTTGTTTCTGCAGATGAGCTTAAAGTGGCTTTTGCATTTCACGGTGATGACCTGGGGTACTTTCAGAAAGTTGTGAAGAATGAACTACATAAGAGGACCATATGGTCATCGTTATGGAACCTACAATTCGACCTGAAGAAATGCGGGTGAATCCGCCTTGGCACACCCTCGATTGACAAAACATTAAACTCTTCAATCTTTTAGTCCACCTAGACTTCAAAGTGTCGTTGACTTAGGCCTGACGTACTCTAGTTACCTAACTTTTTCACAGCAAGTCACATCAGTGAGTCGAACGTTGAGGATGCTCTTAGGATACATATTCAGGAACTTTTACGTGAATGAATCCAAGCTCATTTTATACAAAACATGTGTAAGGCCACTATTAGAATATTGTCTATCTATTATCAGCAGCACTCGCATATGTGAGAAGCTGAGGATGGAAAGTACCCAACGATATTACACGTTCAAACGACTTGGGTATGACTGTAGGATAGACCACATCTTACGCTGCATGATTCTAAATCTTGCCCCACTCTGGGCAAGGCAACTTAGTACAAACCTAATATTTCCCCTTAAGGTCTCACGCAAAATACCATCCTCAGACAGTAAGCATATGCAATTCTCACTAGGCACGCACAGTGACAATAAATGTCTTTAGATCATCACTCCGTGAAAACCTCTCTACAGTCATGTATTCTAAAATATTAGGTGGTTTACCCCTAGATATCAGAACTCGTAACTCCATTATAAGGTTCGGACGCTCCCTATACAGACTGTTTCATTCTAATTATTACATAAACAAACCATTTATTCCTGAAACGAATCAATTATCAGACGGCTATAGTGCCTGGAGAACGCGTAAAATTTCACTGATTATCCTGCATAAACGACGAAGAGACTATTTGCATAGATATTTAAAAAAACTAAGACAATATTTACACATATGTTTGCTAGACAGAAATTTACAATAGATATAAACATGCATATATACACATATTAAAGTTCTACTAATGTCCACATGATTGGTCTTTTCCCGGTACTCTGCTGCCTCTCCTCTCTTATTTGCCCTGTGCTGGAAGTTGCACAGACCTACAGTAAAACTGAAGTTAAGCAGGATATGAAGCCATTTGTATGTACCACATTATCCTTCAAGCTTTTGGCTTGTAATAACTTTTAGTGTTTGCAGGTATCGACGTTCGCGAGTTGTACGGATTATACTAACGCAAGATCTTATACCAACAACTTCTATAGTGTTCGTTCTTCGAGTACCAAAGATAAAGCAAAAGACCAGAATTTGTCGTCCAAAGTACGTAGTATATTTCGGGACAAAATTGCGGGTAGAGGTGAATGCTTAGCTAGCTAGTAATCGTGCACGCACGTGACAAGACGGAGCACCAAATGGCGGGGATGCTTGACCGTAAGCCTTCAGCTAAACAAGTCGACTTAAACAGTGGTGGTCAGCATCCAATGTTGAGAGATGATTGCTGTGGTTAATAATTTTGGGGAATTATTTACCGCTACAAACTCAGTATCCCGAAAAACCCCCATTTTACCAAATGAGGATGCTGAATAACATTCTGTGCGAGCAGTGTTCATGACTTAAACTGCAGATATGGCTGGTTTCCAAACAGTTTCCTATATCCTGATCAACTTGCGCGTACAGAGCGCCATGCATCTACAAATGGCGGTAATAACTGGCTTCGGAGAACTATCAACTATTTGATACAGTGAAAGAAACCCGCGTGGCTGTGTCCGATATTCGTCAGTACGAAGTACAGTTCACCTCTAATGGTACCCTAAGGTGGTACTGCTGAAAGAATGAAACAAATATACCGCTCACTTTAAATCAATACATCATCGGAATAAGGGGTGAGGCTAAACGTTATGACGATATGTTTGCGCGCAGTGTATGGGTTATCGCGTTCACGCCTATATAGGCGTTATAATCGCTCAGTTTTGTGAAAATAAACTATATTTGACGGCAGAAATTAAACGCCATGTACAAGGTCATTGATGGAGTGAGACGCTCAAAGGTCTTTTCCGTCCTTGTCAGTCGGCCATGTTGGATTGCAGTTCCGTTGCTGTTCGTTTACACATCGATTTTTCCGTTTATCCAGCAGTTATTCACAACTTATCTTGATGCACATTGTTCACAAATGTTGCGTTTCACTTCATTATTGTTTCCATTTCTGTTGAAATTAGTTATTTCGTTTGTTTCGAAAGTTTTTGCCACCAGGTCAGTGCGTTCGTTTCATTGTAATTGTTTCATACGCTGCATTCATGCATGGTTTCAGTGTTTGAAGTGTTTTTCAGCTGTTAATGAATTAGTACTGTTTAGAAATCTTGTAGATTATACACGTGAACATGTTTGGGAAGCAGAAGCCATTGTTTCCAGTTCATTTTTGGTTGCCGTTATTGCTGCTGGCTCAGTTGGTTACTTAATATGTAGGAATCTGGAAAAAAATCTCTCACGTTCATGTTTACAGCATGCAACAATCTACGAATGAATCCGGTGAAGAGAGCACCATCAGGGTTGATATTAGCAAAGTTTTCGAAGAACTAATTAAACCTAGAGAATTTAGAACCTGGTTTGAAGTTTAAAATGCTTTGGAGCTTTTCGACAAGGTGTCTGTTGTCAGCTAAAATATCAGGTATATTGTGAGAGAATCAAGCAAGGGTGAGCCACATGTGAAGTATGAATGTGTGGTGTTTGTATGTACTTTTGGAAGCAAAATTAGGAAGCAATAGGAAATCCCTAAATGATTGGTAATGCCTAGTGTACTAGATCCAAACGCACGAACTAGGACTGCCTGTAGTAAACGCGGTGTTAACAACCATTTTATTTGTTTCAAAAGGATTTGAAAAGCGGCTAACGTACGATGATCTGGTGAGTGTTCGGTAAGAATTTCACTAGCAAGAATAACGTTTCGAATTTACAACCGTCTGAGAAGCTGATTATTAATCGGGGTGAAAAAATTGGCTGGTTACAAATTGCTTGTTTCAGTTCAAATAATGAAATTCCTATTTTTCGGATGCTTGTGATTTCTCCGTGGTTATAAACACGGTTGCCCATGATTTATAAGAAAACTTTAAATAAATTTTCTTTCAACCAGTGGTCTTCTTTTTCTTGGCGAAGCATCTATTGAGACGATTAGGTAGCAGAGTAGAATGTTTTGTGATTGAGAATCGTAGTCGTTGAATTTCGGATTTATATCGCGCATCTAATTGCTGTAACCCTATGAATAAAGCTTTTTCCTCATGGTGCATTATGATGTCTAGAAACCATAAGCACACTGTCTTCGATAAATTTGTTTTTACTTTTTAAATGACAGCAAATAGTGAGTCATTTGAGGCGATAGGATAAATACCTCTAAACGCTTTCGTGAAGAGATTAGGATATGTTTATTTTTTCGACTAGGAGACGATCTTTTTACACAGAAAGCTCTCAGCATGTCCGCTTTTACTTTGTGATTCAAAGATAACGTTGAGTTGCTCACTTAGGTAGTAGCAAGGGGGTAGCTTTAGGTAATGCGTCATAAAAGTAAGCGGTGTATGTCTAAATATATTAAACGTTGTAAAGCCGGTCAAATCGTAGTTCTCAAATATGAGTTAGTTTTTTAAATAATGAGTGTACCGTGCTAGCGTTTGTGCTCGAAACGTCATCAGTTAATATAACTGTACAAAACTGTCTGATTTATCAAAATAAAATCTTATCCATAATGGAGTTATACTCTACCACAGTGCCCAAGTTTTATACTTATATCAGCGTTTACCTTGGTTTGCATACCTAGCTCATGCATGCGTGTGATATACATTTAAGGCTAATACGCTGTTTGATGAATTAGTCCGAGATACTTAAAGTCAGACTTGAGCTCTATATCACTGTCATCAATTTTGCAACGGTCATAGGAATTAACAACTTCACCTGACTTTCTCTTACATCGGAAACTGAAATTGACAGTCTGACATTTGGCAGGATTTAGTTTAAAAGCATTTGCTGACTACTAATACAGAGCTGTTCATCTTAGTACAGTGTAGATGCGAATTAAAAGACACCGGAATAGTTAGTCCGCGCACTTGACATATTTCATTTCGTATGCGTATGTACATTAAGTTCGTCAAACAAAAATACAATTGGTACTGGACGACTATAATGGAGAAAATGTTGTGATGCAAGACTGCAGCTGCATCTAAATTACTTCTACTGTGTTTATAGGCGAATTATTTGAGATCGTTAAAGGCTTTAATTGAAGGTTGAAGATTAAGTAAGAGTAACTTTTCCATAGCTTTTACAAAAGGGGAGGTAATAGCAATAGGTCAAAATTTAAAACATGTTCCATTAGACGACTTAGGTACAGGTACAATTTTAAAGTCCTTCCAAACGGCTGGCACAACATTTCTGGAAAAAGATTCATTAAATATGTGAGAGGATATCTGTACATTTTTTAAGAATAAGGCTAGGCAAACAATCTGGAACTACAAGAAGGGTTCAACGACTGGTGAAATGGAAATAATAATAATGATAGCAGCTAAGGTAATGATAACAATACAAGTGGAAATTGCCGTGGGCTTGTTTCACACAGTATTGTCGATGCGGTATACAAATCCTTGCATGATTAAAAATATTGAATATGATGTTCTCTTTACATGATATGGTGAGGGGAAAAACAAAGATTACAGCAGTCATAGAGATAAGTTGGTGTTTGCAGTTATGAAAGTGAAAACAAAGAATCAACAGGACCATAAATATAATAGTAATAATAAAAGTAAAACTTGAAGGTATATAAAGATGGATGGAGGAGATTGTTTATTTTGAAATAATAGAGAAGATTTGTAGCTCAGGTGGATGATTTGCAATTAAAAGTGTTCTCTGAAGAAGAAGAAATTTAAATCATTTCACTCTGTGCTAAATATGGCGCTGAAGATGTTGTCCGGAAGGACGACGAAAGCTTCGCGACTAAACCAACCAGCTCAGAGAACACTTTTAATTGCAGATTTTTTATTTACTAGATGAAAAAAGGTTTGTATTGAAACCAAGGAAGCAACTCTCATTAACACTTGTGACACCAGAAACCTTGGTATTTGTGGGAGAATGTATGAATGCCTTGTTTACCGTACAAACATCAAATGAATAGGATATACTGTTGTAATACTGGAGGTAATCAGATGCATAAATGCGTAAGTTATTTAATATTCATAAAGTAGATATGCAAACACCGCAGTTGTTGATTATAGAAATGATGGATATTAGATAACATCACATGATTCAACGGCATATTAGAAATAGATGAAAATTGTTTCTTTGCTCACTGTCAAGTGAACAGTCTATTTGACGATGTCATTGCATATTAACAGATTAGTGAAGTAGCTGTCAAGCCTAAGTCATTAAATTTACTTGTACTTCATACTTGGCGTTTAACAGTGTACAGAATTGCAACTGGCTAGATAAGGCGATTTTAGCGTATCGAACAGTACAGAATTATTATTTAAATTGCTAAATCTTACTTAGTTTTTACAATGTGCTACTGTATAGAAACAGACACGAAATCTTACGAAGGGCTAAAGTAACAGTCTCATAATACTATAGTAAATCTCCATCCCTCTAACTAAGCTTAACATGCATTGATCCGAATTCACTTATTACAAAAGCACATAGTATAGCGACGCACTGAAAAAGTCTAGAGGAAGTAGAATTGAAGAGTATATTAAACATTTCATTAATTTATAAAATAAAATCCCGATGAAGAGTATTAACGTTAGTTTGTCCGGATGATATTTCCGCTGGTTTCATATTCGACAACTTCCGTATACCTAAAAAAAATAAAGCACATTTAAGGACCAGCACAACATGAAGTTATGAAAGATAGTTCTACATATTAGCACACACTGAATACACTGATTCACCCAAATATCAAGACAATCTTTGAAGCTTCCATACTGTTGAGGCGTCATACTCTCATTAACCTTAGTTGCAGATCAACTTCACACTGAATACGTTTACATTAAATAAAGTATTGCAAATGTGTAACTTAGAAATTGATCCATAATCTCAGTAATGTCTAATGAGCATAGTTTTATGAATCCTACAGAAATTACATTCTCATATTTAGGAATCTATAGCCACCAAATATAAGCTGAACATGCTTCAACTCTAAGCAACTATGCACAGTGTTAGCAGCATAGAGAAACACTTAAAATATTGTAAGATACGCAGACGTGCTGTGTTGATGAAAATAACAATGACATATAATGCAACCAAGACATTCGATCGTGACACTGCATCTGTGCTGCTTCATGTTAATGGAAAATTCAGGAAAAATTCATCACCACTACTGGTGATCAAAAACAGTGCAGCCTTAAGTTTACAGTGCCAGTGAGAATGGCATAACAGACAGTAGATTGATAGTAATAGGGCTGACTAGATTCAGTTCTCACAATCGACACAATCCATGTGTATAATGATACTATAGACTTTAGGCGATTGACGGTATCGACGTTCGCGAGTTGTACGGATTATACTAACGCAAGATCTTATACCAACAACCACTATAGTGTTCGTTCTTCGAGTACCAAATGGTAAAGCAAAAGACCAGATTTTGTCGTCCAAAGTACGTATTATATTTCGGGACAAAATCGCGGGTAGAGGTGAATGCTTAGCTAGCTAGTAATCGTGCACGCACGTGACACGACGAAGCACCAAATGGCGGGGATGCTTGACCGTAAGCCTTCAGCTAAACAAGTCGACTTAAACAGTGGTGGTCAGCATCCAATGTTGAGAGATGATTGCTGTGGTTAATAATTTTGGGGAATTATTTACCGCTACAGCTCGCTCCCCCCTAGTGGGTTTGTGAGGACCCTAAGACATGACCAGGCGGAAGTAAGAAAATCTCGATGGTTCCCTGATGGGTGAAAAAAATCTTCCGAGTGGCTTGATCGAGTGCCTGCTGGTCTGTCTGCCTATGCTAATAGGGTGTCTGTACATAGCTTCCTCAATGTTGTTCGTTGGATCCCTTGCTTCGTTTGTTTCCTGTCCAGTGCCCGTTGCACCTGGAAAAGAAAACAAGAATGCTGAGAACCTTGTCAAGAAAAATGTACCAAATAAGCGTTTTTTTACCAAAAAAAATATGACATGCATTTACCATACAGTAAAATAATGTAAAGTTCAAAATATCGGGAAAAAATATACATCTAATTTAATTTTATGTACGGTCATAGGAAAAATATCATTTACTTGTGTTAAATGACGCAACATAAAAAAAATTTATGTGTCACTCAGTTATGTGAAATAGGTGTGAAGGTATTCTGGGAATCTAACATGACGTCCAGAACGCGTTTTCTTAGAGTGATCGACCGAAGTAGCCAGTGGGCGAATGCCCTGACAGTCAATAGTGTGACCCAGAAAATCGAGTGAGTCAACGCCTATCTGACACTTCTGTATATTGATGGTAACACCATGTTGGCGTAACCTTTCAAATGCCAAGTCCAAGTGTCTAAGGTGAGTTTCCTTATCTGGACTGGCAATGAGGCAGTCGTCTAAGTATGCGTATACAAAGTCGAGACCGCGAAATACTTCATCGATGAAGCGTTGGAATGTTTGGTCCGCATTCCGGAGGCCGACTGACATGCGTAGGAATTCGAAAAGTCCGAAAGGCGTGATGATAGCCGTTTTCGGAATATCTTCCGTTGCCATCGGGATTTGGTTATATGCTTTAACCAAGTCGATTTTGGAGAATATATATGCTCCAGATAACGTTGCCGTCAAGTCGTGTATGTGAGGCAAAGGGTAGCAATCAGGAGTTGTTTTGGCATTCACTCGCCGGTAATCACCAGTGGGTCGCCAATCGTTACTATCCTTTTTCGGTACCATATGCAATGGGGATGCCCATGGACTATTCGATGGCCGAATGATGCCAAGGGTGAGCATATGATCGAATTCGTTTCTGGCAATTCTCAGTTTGTCAGGTGCCAGTCGTCGTGCTTTAGATGTCACGGGCTGTCCTGAGGTTATGATGTGGTGCATAACATTGCTGGTTATACACGGGAGATCGTTAGATGGGCAATTGAGTTCCGGGTATTTGTCAACAATCGGTTGAAAAGTTGGATCGAGGATTGCTTTCATCTTAACGATTGACAAGCTGGGGTCTACGTGAGTTATGCCTTTGATAGACAAACTAGTAGTGTTGTCAATTAGTCGTTTACGGCGGACGTCTACGAGCAAATCATGATGATTAAGTAGGTCCGTGCCAATGATGGGCATTGTGACGTCAGCGATTAGGAAAATTCACTGAATAGGTTTGCGTAAACCTACGTTCAGATAGACGTATTTCCGACCATAGGTTGCAATTGGTTTTCCATTTGCAGCCTGTAGGTTGAAGTTAGGATCCTTCTGTCGATCTGCTGCTGTAGCAGGAAGGACGCTGACTTCGGCGGCTGTGTCGACTAGATATCTAGTCTGGCTCATTACATCATGGATGTAAAGTAAGCGGCTAATGCCACCGGCGACGGTTGCCGCTAACGCGTGCCGGCGGGATAGTTTCCCACAGACTTGGAGGCTTTGCCGAAATCACAAGGTTTTCGACAACATTTCGCTTCCTTGCCATAGGTGTTGTGATACCAACACCAGTCAGGATTTTTGAGAGAGCGTGTGTTGGACTTAGATCGTCCACGTGCGCTTTGCCGTTGAGGGGATTTAGAACGACGATAGGAGGAATTGCTAGGCTTGTTTGACCTAAGCATCTGCTGGACGGAGTTGATTAACTCTATCATTGCAGAATCCTTACTCGAAGTCTGTTCGGTAACAGAGTATACTTCGGTAACTGGCCGTTTCGTTATCTCTAGAATTCTATCTGCAGAGACAGCTAAGTCATCCATGAGAACACCCTGAAGTGTCACAAGTACAGTCTGAAATGACTGTGGCAGTTTGGATAAAAATAGTTGTCTGAACAGTCCTTCATCGAACTGACTTTGGCCAATGATCTCTTTCATTCTTGCCAGCATGCTCACAGCTGACTGATCCCCTAACTCGATGTTACGAAATAACTCATCCAGACGTTGTCGATCTGTGAGAACGTTTCTCCTGAGGATGGATGCTTTGAGCAACTCGTACGAGTTACTTACCGACATCTGCAGAGTTACGCACTTGCTGAATTCCCGCGGTAGGGCGTGAATAACTGCAAGGAACTGTGAACGTTGATCAGTTATGCCATGTTCACAAAAATCGGACTCAGCAATCTGAAACCACGTTTCAGCATTATCTGGCCAAAATGGTACTAGCTGAATTGTTTTGGCGGTTGAGCGAATCCGAATAACCTTGGGGCTAGGATCACTCATGACGAAAAGTATGCCGATAACAATATAGTACAAGAATAAACACAAAAAGGAACGAACTCACCGGATTTATCTGCGTGTGAATTGAAGATGTAGTTCGTGGTTGGGCTCACCAGTTTAGGGGAGCTGCAGGTATCGATGTTCGCGAGTTGTACGGATTATACTAACGCAAGATCTTATACCAACAACCACTATAGTGTTCGTTCTTCGAGTACCAAATGGTAAAGCAAAAGACCAGAATTTGTCGTCCAAAGTACGTATTATATTTCGGGACAAAATCGCGGGTAGAGGTGAATGCTTAGCTAGCTAGTAATCGTGCACGCACGTGACACGACGAAGCACCAAATGGCGGGGATGCTTGACCGTAAGCCTTCAGCTAAACAAGTCGACTTAAACAGTGGTGGTCAGCATCCAATGTTGAGAGATGATTGCTGTGGTTAATAATTTTGGGGAATTATTTACCGCTACAACACTGAATTAATACACTAAGCGACACAGTAAGGAATTTAAACGAGTGATTGCCTTCTCCACGGCAATGCACTTGCAATAATCATGACAACCACCTACGTTTGCTAGCCAAGCAGTCAGCTAAGGAGACAATAGCACAATATAAATAAAGTTGAGGTATTTTTTAAACATTGAGTCCACATAACTCATATTACACTACACTATATAGTGCAAATATACATGAAATCCACTTAGAAATAACCTCTCAACTTACGATAATTCCTGTCCAAACACACACGGTGAGACACATCTACATGATTACTTCTATTCCCACAGAAGTTTCTGTTGGCATTTACAGGTGATTTCGAAGTACTGACAGAATTCTTTTGTCAAAAAGGACTGTTCTTCACACGTAAATAGGCTGAATTAATATCCTGAGACGTGAAGTCTCCATTGAATGATACCGTGACGAAAGGTGCAGCATCTAAGTAAAGTAGACTATTTGTGTAGATGAAATTACCCTTCAAGTATCCTATCTTTCTCACTATAGCGATATTTTGCTACAGTTCGCCTGAAACACTGATCGTTGCAACCGATATGCTAGGGGGTGTCGCAGTCAGATTACATGACGCGGACACCAAAACAATAGGCCAGAAAATGGGAATTCTCATCAATCCAGATAACATATAACACAATTTCATTAAAAATTATTGACAAAAAATTTCCAAGGAAAATTTTAACAGCGCTACTAGAACATGGCACTTAACGTCTACCTATTTGACTAGTTTTAGGCTTCTGTAGCCGAAAAAATCAATATTTTGCAGTATTGTGTTCGTAGTAATGCGTAAAATTGTCTTGATAGCCCAGACGAATTATTAATTAAAAAAGTCATCCTCTTTAAGAAACTTCGCTTAGAAAGACTATTATTTGCGTTTTAGAGCCTCAAAGCTTCGTTATTTTAGAGTTGGTTTTTAAACTGACTACAGGCAATGGCTGTTGTCATCCCAGTTATTCTGTGACAATCGGGCATTTGAAAGAGAAATAGACCACATACATAAGTTAGATGTGTGTTTTGAGGATGCTAAACACTTCTGTTATCATCTGTAATGACTGAAATATTCCATAATACATCGAAGAGATCATACGATGAATGAGACAGGCTGTTGAATTTCCTGGTGATTATATCTATTTTGATGAAGTTCCTATTTAAAATTGTTCAGGCGAAGATGTGATACTAGTTTAATTTACATTTGCACATAGAATTTCAGAAGACCGTAATTGCTCAGTGCATAACATGGCATCAGATTATGTTGATATCAGTGTGTATCGTGTCACGAAGGATAGTATAGATGGTCCTCCTAAAATGTCAGACTACTTAAAATTAGTATCAGCTTTCTGTCGATTAGTAGCTAGCAGCTGTATCCTACAACTACGACACCTGTTGTATAAGTTATACCAGTCTTAATAATTATTCGTTTTCAGATCACTGCGATATTCTGAGATCCTTAATGAATTACTTGTGGCTATGAAGGATATGGAAGATGCACTTATGGCTCATATCTTTAAAGCATTTATTATTAATCAAGTCATCCGTAGGGATTTTTTGATGTTCAGGTTACAGTGCTTCAGTGTATGTAGTGAATGCATGCTTGCTGCTATACTTCAGAAGATGAACAATTTGTGTGACAGTGAAACCCACAGAAGAATGCTGTCATGAACGAAGAATGAGAACGAAGAATGAACCTTTTTCAGCAAAGGTAGGCAAATATAAAGCGTTCAACATTATTATTACCTCTTTCTTACTTCAGCGATTTAAAAAATGCACTTTGTTCACTTATTTGCAGATATCTGGTAACGTCAGTCAACCTGGTCACAGCAGTTCAACATCGGCGAAATAATTGCGAAAAGCAATTGTGTAAAGATATTTGCTTATTATTTTTCATTAAATACATTTAACATCGTGCTTACCATACTTTTCTTATTGTATCTGAGTGAAACTCAATTTGTCATCATGACGAGATGGGGGCCTGACTTATCAATGAGACTTGAGAAAGTAATTGTTGGCATAATTCAGCGTAAGCGAAATCTTACCACGATTGCTACAGATCAACCTATTTAACTATTCGTCTCGTGTAGACTTAATTTTACACTATACGTTAACATCCGTAATCATATGGATTGAAATCACGCTTTAAGTGAGATAATAGTAATGCACAACTTTTGAATACATTTAACCTTATACGAAATCGAACTCAACTGCAGTGCCTAAGTTCTATTCTTATTCTTCGAATACTGAAGTTAGGTACTTTTTTCATTGGTCCCTCCAAATTTATTTATGACTAGGAGACGTACTCACGTAACTTTAGGCAGATGTTTAGGCTTGACTGAAGTACTTGTAATTCACCATTTATATCGTTCGATAGTGTTCCTACAAAATTACACCTACATATAGTAACGAGTTCATATCCTAGGGAGTACCGGTCTAGTATGCCGTACTTCCACCGCATGCAGAATCAATAGAATACAAGAATATTAGATAGAAACGTTTATTTCGCTGCAACGAAAACAAGTTTATTAACATGTATGGGCTCTGCACAGTCAAGGATGAAAGTCTTCGTTTGGGAAGTATCTCCCATTATTCGACGGAGACTTCCCATTTTCCAAATCGCGTCACCTTTAAATTCTTCCGCAATTCAAGTAAACAGAACTATATGACTACATCCGAAGTTATCCGGTATCACGAACTAGAAAAAAAATAATATCTGCAAGGTTATAAGTGAACGAGCGAACTTACCTTCACTTACTGTCCTATTTAGAACCAATTCCTACATTGATTATGCAAATGTATCTGGTCATATGTCATAAAATACTCGTCAGTGTTTTTCGGATTTCTTTGTCCGAATGCGACTATATCTGCTTCCCACTGAATTTAACTAACTGACAGACCTCATTACGACTCGACATTCCTAAAAGTGATACAGGTTAAATTCAGTCATATAAATTAAGCATTTAAATAACTAACCTGACTACTGACAACGACATAAGCGAAGAGAATCAGGAAAAAGTAGAGGCAATGGCAGACTACTTCTACCAAATATTTGCACAAGAGTTTTCACTCCGCACAGGATCAACTTTGGCCGCATCAGAAGAACATGGCGTCAACCAAGACATCGTGCTCACCTGCCTAAAATAACTAGATGGAGGGAAATCAATAGGTCTTGATAATCTTCATGCAAGGTATTCTCAGGGTACAGTCAGCTCACAGCCCCCTAGCCACGATCCTCAAGCTGTCTCTCCTAAACCTAGTGTTACCACGCGATTGGTAAGACACCATAGTAACCATACAGAAAGGAGGACCAAAACATTGATCTTCAAACTATTAGTTTCACTAGTACCTTAATCAAGACACTGAAAAGAATCATCAGGAAAGCTATCGTGGCATATGTGGAAGACAACTTATTATTCAGAGCACAGAATGGCTTCCAAGGGAACCTCTCATGCCTGTTAAATCAAGGTACAGCTGAAGACCCGCCGACGTTGTCTCTATACACCTCAGCAAGGCCTTCAATAAAGTGCCACACAAAAGACTTATAACGAAGTTGGAAAGTCTTGGTATCAAACGTAGCTTTCTAGACTGGATTAGGGAATTCCTCATAGGTAGGAGTCAGAGGGGCAAATCTCAAAATTCCCTCCTGAGCAACAGTGCATGGCGAAATGCCAAAAGGGACAGTACTCGGACCTCTCATTTATTTTGTATATCAATGAGTTATCTGTGCTCACTGATTTTCAGATGGTTTTGTAAGCAGATGGCATAAAAATCTGGAGAGAGGTGAAGGGCGACAGTGATACGCCGACGTTGCGAGGGGACCTCAGCAAATTGTTAGATTTGTCCAACAAACGGTTGCTGCCAGTCAACGCAGCGAAATGTGCCACCATGCTCATTCGATACGCAAGCACTAGCTTCTACGCGCTAGAGGGGATAACACTCCCATCAGTTCCGGCTAATTTGGATTTAGGTGTCATAGTAAGTCACGAATTAAAAGCCAAAGCACACTGCCTCGCAGTGGCTGCAAGTAGCTTCAGATCCTTATGAGCAGTTCGTAGAGCCCTTTCTAGAATCATTAGAGATATATTTGCCTCCCTATATTCATCTCTGGGGAGGTAATGACTGGAACACTGTATCAAGACAACCAGTCCTTGTCTTAAAGGGCACTCAAATATTCTAGAAAGGGCTCAACCCGTACGACTGTTGGCATGACTAATCTATCAAACGAGGAAAGAATAGACAGTTTAAATCTCTTCTCCCAATCATACAGTAGGCAGAGAGATTTAAAATTTAAAATAATGACTACAGGCCTGATCTATTCTCTCTTTTCTTTCCCGCCAGGTCGGAACACCTCAAAGGACATAGCAAGAGGGATCAAAAACCAAGGAGAAACTATATTGCTGTGGAGTACTGGTTTTAATACTGAGTCATAGTCTCCTAGAATAGACTCCCTAAAGCAACCTCAATTGACTCATTCAAGAAGGGTTTAGACAACTAGAGAAATTTGATTAAAATGGGTTTACATAGGCTTCAATCCATCTATACTCAGTCAACAAATCTGATTCTGAAAGCAGTGATAACTTTGAACTGTTGTTGTCCCAATTGAGGCTTATTCAGTTGTTGCGCTACGATGCCGCGGGATATTATTACTTTACAGTTGGGACAATGCGGGAATCAAAGTATGTTTACTTTGAGTTTCGTTGTCATGTTTTGAGTTTTTAAGCAGAATCACAGCTAGATTGTGATTAGTTTTTTATGCAATGGGAATAAAGTACTATCTCATCACCCACATGATTCCTTTGGTAAACTCCGGTAAAGCAAGAAAGACCTAACAATATGAGTTTATTTTAGAGGTTTCTCTTACCTCATAACTACCTGAAGCTTTTGGTTAAGAAACAACACGCTTTAGTACTGGAATAACGACAGTGAGTGTCGTGTAAATGTAAACAACAGTAGCATTTTCTGCGGACCCACTTCAGACATATCCGGACGAAAAACTTCATGCGCATTGAAGAAAGCTGAATGGTTGTCTGCAATCTTCCCAATACCAAGTCTGCCCAAACTAATTTTCAAGTTAAAGTCGTCAGCAATTTGTATATACTACAAATTTAAATGCGAGTAAAAAAATGTAAAAATAGTAAATATTCCTGGCTAACAAAGTTAGGTAACGACTCAAGATAATTATAGTTTGTAAGGTTAAAGTCAACTTAAGGTTGCTTGCTCGTTATTTTTTCTACTAGCTTCTTGGCGAGAAGAGACTTATATACCTTAGTACTAGCGTAACATGATGACTTTGGGAAACATAGGCATCTTAGTTAAAGAGTTGCCTATAAATGATAACTAATAGTTGATGCTAATACACGTACCAACTATAAAATAACTTACCCATATAGTCTAACGTGACTGCTGAAGTTTTATGTGAAGCTGTGTATTCACTTGATGTATAACTACTGGCGTCATTGCTCCTCTAACTTTTCGATTACTTTTCTCTTTATTACGTATACCTCAGTTGGAATGGAGTTTTGGAAGCAGCTGTGCGCTGAACATGGGATTAGCCCTGAAGGGACGCTTGAAGAATTTGCCACCAGTGATACTGACCGCAAAGATGTATTTTTCTACCAAGTAAACCGCAGTAATTTTACATTCATTCTTAATGCATTGTATCCATCTTTTATTAACTACCGTTTTTAGTGTACTGTGCATTTTTATAATGGTGTATTACCATAAAGCGCTCGCGTAGCATTTTATAATGATTTTGCAGTTATTCTAAATTTGTTAAAGATGTACGTAACGAGGTTCCATTGTATTCCTTATATTTTTATGTACTTTTTTTCCGGTATATTCACATCCGAAACGATTTATGGATCGACCTGAGTACCTTGAGTTTGGATGCAAAATTTCTTTTGCATTGCTTTTAGTCACACAAAACCAGCTATCCAGCATAAACTTGTATGTGTACGTTTATATGTGTTGTCTACAAAACCCTAGAACTGCAGGAGTTGCATTTGCGATAAATCCACTTTCCATTGTTATGCGGGTATTTGTTGGTTTCAAAATTAATGCATATCACAAATGAGGTGATTTTTAGCTCATGATTTAATTGGAAACTTCATTAAGATGTCAGTAGTAAAATTGTTACCAAGGCCGGCGATGAAACGGTTGTGGCCAAGTACCGCACCTTCAAAAACATCAAACCGTTTACCTATATCATGTGTTTTAGTCGCATTAGTTTCTTTATTTGTCTCTTCCATGCATATTGCTTTATTGGAAACAGAGTAATACCAATGACGTTTGAAAAGCAAAGGATGGCTAGAGAAAAGTATTCGACAAAACAGTTTGAATCCCTACAAATCTAAGGGGACAGCAGAATAGTTAGTTTTTCATCTATTTTGATGTTTCAGTTGCTTCCACAAATGCACTTTGGTGACTTTTTCGTAAAAGTGTTTGACCAATATATGTTGTTAAGTTCAATTCAGTAGTACTTAGTTTTTAAAAGTCCTTTGGCTAACCAAAGTCTCAAATGAAATGGTTAAAGAAATAAATGTTTTGAGCTCAAATTCATTACTTCTAGCCTATCTTCTAAATCTGAGTCATTTTCCGTCGTACGTATCACTGTAAAAACTTTCGTGATTAGAGATTAGTACTGCATTCGCGTTTTTCCCAATATAAACCTAAGTGCATTTTGGTTGTCATAACCACTGGTTACTTCCCTCAGAGATACGTAATGCATAGTTTAACGATTGTGGTGATATTATCTTGCCACATTCGACTCAAGTGTTAATGCAGTCGCTACGAGTGTCATCCCAAAAACTTTAATATCATTCACTGCTTAATTAATCCTGAAACTGGTCGAAAAAACGTAGCTAGACCATGGGGCCAGCATCCGTTGGTGCGTAACGACTCCTTGAATACGGTGTGACATGACACGCGACTCAGTCACTTCATGCACTGTTACATAGGGCTGAGGATCGAGATCATTGGTGAATATACAACGTTTTCCCCCTTTCTATTTCTGAAGGTAACGAATGTTCTTCCGAACATTTGTAATGACCATTCCTACCCATTTTCATCCTGTCATTCCCTAGCTGTTTGATTTTTCTTTTCCTTATTGTCTTCGTGTAGAATACCTCCTGGCGTCAAGTTTATACGAATTAGTTGATGTGTGTATTATTACTAAAGCTTGCAGGTTCTTTCCAACTCATACAATATTTTAGTCTATTTAGGCCGTTTTATGACTAATAAAAGGCATTATTAGTAGGCAGATAGTTCTTTTCCACAAGTAGCTGTTAAATAACAAAGTCATTATAATAAAAGGAGTCATTTTTATATTTTTTATCGTGTGTTTTTTTGTAGGCAGATGATGCCCATTATATTCCTCGTGCTGTCTTATTAGACTTGGAACCACGTGTAATCAATGCAATCTTATCTTCACCGTATGCTCGACTATATAATCCAGAAAATGTTTATTTATCTAAACACGGAGGTGGTGCTGGAAATAATTGGGCAGCTGGATTTACACAAGGTGAAAAATTAGAAGAAGAGGTCTTTGATATTATTGATCGTGAAGCTGAAGGAAGTGATAGCTTGGAAGTAAGAAGGATTGTCTAACATTAAAAAACTTTCTAATAAACTTTTTAGTCCTACTAAATATTAGGCGTTGCTTCATTGATCATCTAATAAGTTTAAGTTTTTTATGAAAAAATTGACATAAGATTGCTAACCAGTAGATGCGGTTACCAAGGAACTTATTCATAATGGTTTAAATCACAGTGTGCTTAATTTATCATTCTATTAAGTATCTATTCCCAAATAACAATGTACAACCAGTTTTACTCGGAAAAAACGAATAGAAATTTGATTCTTCTTAGCTGCTGCTTACAAGACATCAGCGATCAGATCCAAAAGAGGATAGTAGCGCCGTACGTTAATTCAAATATTTGACTTCCAATATGTGGATTGTAAGTTCAAATTCTTTGCCTTTTGAATTTTGGATGAACAAGAAGTACTGTTATCTCATAAACATGCACACAGATTTATTATTAATACTAGTATTTATCGAAATCAATAGCAAATACTAGAATATACTTATATTTTTTCTCATACCAAACATTAAATGCATTGTTCTACGGATAATTTCTCAAATAGTATTCTTTCCTATGTTATTTTATTATTCCCCATGCTTTCTGTCAACGTTTTGTAATTGATTTGTGTAATAAGATGTGGTGGACTGGATTATGCGTCAGACTGTGAGTTGGGAGCGAGGAGACAGGAATACGCTGGACCACCGATAAAAAGACCAGATCTGGATTTCGCAAATGATTTACGTCTAATGTCACACAAACTCTAAGACTTGCAGGCGAAAACCAACAAACGTTGAAGAGGCAGTGAAGACAAGACTCCAGTTGAACATAGAGGTGATGAAGATAACTAACCAACCAACAGCAACAACAACCAGCAGCAATCACCATCAACGGGAGAGATTTTACAGTGGTTACTTCTATCATTTGTCTAGGAAACACGGTTTCAACCACAGGCGGCCGCGTGAATGAAGATGTCAAAGCAGGCCAAAATCGGAAAGTCAAGATACGCCTTTATCAACCTGAATACAGTTTGGAAATCTGCGTTTGGCATAAAGAAAAAGATTCAGATTTTCAACACAAATGTGAAGTCGGTCAGTACTTCTATACGGGTCAGAAACTTGGCGTGTCACGAAAAGGATTTCCAACGAGTTACAGATTTTTACCAGCAGCTGCCTTCGCTCCATACTGAAGATCAAATGGTCAGAAAGAATTAGCGACAAAAAACAAACCAACCAAAAACCGATCGCTCAACAAATGTGTTGGAAAACGTGGAGATGGTTCGGACACACGCCTAGGAGATCGTCGAGTGACGTCGCTCGCCAGGCCATTGTTCTAATGGAGTCCAAATGGGAAGCGATGAGTGGGTCGTCCTAGGGTAACATGGAGGAGATGAGAGATTATGGTTAATCGTGGACCCAGCTGAAGAGGACGGCAGAAAATAGAACAAAGTGGGAGATGTGTTGTTGAAGCCCTAAATTCCACTTAGAACCCGAAGGAATAATAATAATGTTTAATAAGTTCAGCGTATGTCTTTTAGATAAACTTCGCTCTACTCTGGCTGTTCGAACAGATCGTGGGATGTTTTGTTTGTATACCTAATACTAATTAGTTCGATGTAGACCTAATTATTTCTTTTCGTATATCTTACTTCTACTAAACTGTAAATTATAAAATGATGAAATCTTGACTCGAAACTTTTTTCTGGCGTGCTCTTTGGTGCTCTTTAAGAATAGTAATAGTTCATCTAAATTAATTAGGTTAGAGAGAGACGTTGGAGAACTCAGTATATATGCGATTAATAACATGAAATTCATTGACCCCTCACCAATAAGTTTATTTGTGAGCATGTTGCACAACAAATCATTGTAAATACTAATTAGTTGCATTAATCTTCTAAAATTAATTATGCGTTCGGTAAGTTTTAAACTCAGAATTAAACAGCCCTTTGTTCATTTTTTAGTAGTCAGTATATCACTAGTCTATGTTTCATCTATTCTTGTTACTGATTTACTTTTTTTTTAACTAGGGCTTCGTTATGACTCACTCTATCGCTGGAGGAACAGGATCTGGAATGGGTTCATTTATCCTCGAACGTCTTAATTCACACTTTCCGAAGAAACTTATTCAAACTTATTCAGTTTTCCCAAACTTAGAAGAGACTAGCGATGTTGTTGTTCAACCTTATAACAGTTTGTTAACATTGAAACGTTTGACTTTGAATGCTGACTGTGTGGTGAGTTCCAATGTATTAAGAATTATCTTTAAAGTAACTGAATTGTAATGCATACACTCCTCTTTGTTTTGCTTAATTAGTGCTGAATTTTGCTAGGTCAAATGTTTCAGTGTCATCTGAAGGGAGTTCTGTTCTTGGTGTATTCACAAAAATAAATTAAGAAGAATTTGATAAAAAACCAAAGATTTAAAGGTTCTATAACTCAAACATAATCAAAACCTTTAAAGCTGTTAGTGTATATCCACCTTTTTGTTCTTACATTTCAAGTTACGCTAATTTAGGCGTCTGTTAGATATTTTCTGGCTCATATTTTTTACTAAGCTCATGAAGTGACTATTATATGAATCACCCAGGTTATGAGGACCCTATTAACCTACTCACATAAATATTGTACTTCATACCCACAAGTGGAAACAAATATTACATACTCTTCTGCTTCAGGGTGTACCTAGGTGATGAATACTTATTTATGTTACTACACTGAATACAACTATTTTTGTTACGCCATAGTAATATCGGTCACATTTGCACACACTGACATTTTCGTTACTTTCTCCTTTTTTCTTCCAGGTTGTTCTGGATAATACTGCTCTACACCGGATAGCTACAGATCGTTTACACATTGAAAATCCATCATTTGCACAAATCAACCAGTTGGTAATTATCGTTGATTCCTTTTGAGTTTTCAATCAGTTTTGTGTGTGCAAACTTTGTAAAGTGAGGCTCTGTTGGTCTCAGTGCTCGACTTCCAACCACTTGGTCACGGGTTAAAATCCCACTCCACCTACCGAGGTGTAAGCAGTCAGTATCACTAATCCTTATATACACAAAAGCTGTGATTCATTACCAACTGCATAGAATTGCGATTGGTTGTTGAGTGACATTCTTTTTCAAATTCTGTAAAAAATAATTAATATATATATATATATATATATATATATATATATAATCTCCAACCGCTTCGGTTGCACTGTACACTCCAGCTTCGAAACCAACTGCTTAAGCCTGTATTCAAAGACTTCATGGGCTGTTAACGTATCCTAATATAATCACTCTGACAGTTCAGTATGTGTAGACATCTCAGGTTTTCAATTCGATGTAAGCTTATAGTCTCTTCCACTGAGTTCCGTTAATTTTGTCTTACTGTTTATAACTATGAAGGGCATTCTTTACTAAACGTGTTCAGTATTTTAAGATCAACAGTGGCTACTTGAATATAACCATTTTTTCTATGTACTACATTCTTATTACAGAATGTAAAAAGGGTTAGCTTTAGTACAGTAAGCATCACCTATACTTAAACTAAGACCTAGCACAGGCCATTTAGTAACATCATCTTTCATTTAACTGGAAAAAACGCATGCCGAACATACAGTTTTTCCTTGGGATGTTCAGAAGACTATTTTCTCAGTGCCTTCAAACAAAAGAATTTTGTCTTCTACACCTAAGTGAACTTTTTCTTCTCTTGATTGCTAAAAACTTTGCTCTAATGAAACTAAGTAAAAATAATGACACTACTCATTAAGCCACTTTAGGTGACGGTTCTGTGTAAACTCTTATGCTGGTACATGAGTTTGGTTAGCGTCTTGACTAATATAACATGGTTTCTCGGCACTTTCTTGTCAATCCTACATTGTTGCCTCACGCCTTGATCAATGACATAGAACGCTGCCTTCAGATTAAGAAGTGACAAGTGTTTCACCACCACTAAGCATTTTTGTGTTCTGGTACCGGTCGACGGGTGAAGGTTTAATGGGTGCATTCGTGTCCGAGCTTAAATCTATTTAACTTTTTCGGATTCGTTTTTCCCTATCTTCAGTGACTTTTGTGACCAATATACGGAAACACACGCTGCAAATATTGCCTCAACTGATCAATATAGTGTTTCTGAGCAGCTACTGAAATCATCATTGCATAGTGATCACATCAAAATGGCTTCGCCTTCTGAACTTTGATTGGAGAGTTGAAAGATCAGACAAACTCATTAGAGTGTTTTGTTCATTATTTTAACCACTTGTAAAAATATTTCAATAATTTAAGTGTTCTTGGTGATGTTCTTCAATGGATATAAATAATTTCTAGCCACTATGTTTTGATCGCCTCCTCGCTCTTACTGTTGCTACCCAGCGTTGTTCACAATCGTTGTATGTGTTCTCTCCCTTATTTTGTTATTGTGTGCTATGATTCAGATCTTCTGAGAAAAATCATCACACTTCGGTTTTCTCGCATAAATACCTCAGACTGTTTTCACCGATGTTTCATCTAAAAAAAAATGTACCCTAAGAACTGAATCATCATTATGAGGTTATAAGTCGAGACAGACCTCCACTAATTACTTCAAGGCAGTTAAAATACATGTATAGATAATAACTTTACGTACTCCAGTAGTTGTCAGTATTGATAGCTGTAAACCTCAGACTGGTGCGTACCGATATACCTGTAACCTTGTCACGCTTCGCTTTTTAACCAGATTATTGTGTGTAAATTATTAACATTGATCTGTTTTCGTTATACTTCATGTTTAAAAATAAAGGTTTCCAAAGTAATGTCTGCAAGTACAGCCACACTACGGTATCCAAGTTATATGAACAATGATCTAATCGGTTTAATTGCTCCACTGACGCCTACTCCACGATTGCATTTCTTAATGACTGGTTATACTCCACTGACAACAGATACGGAAGTTGCAACAGTAAGACGTACAACTGTATTTGATGTTATGAGGCGTTTATTACAACCTAAAAATATGATGGTTTCTACTCCAACACAGCGTGGTGTTAGTCATTGTTATGTTTCAATATTAAATATTATACAAGGTAATTTCTTATTTCAATATAATTATTCCAATAAGCACCTTTGTTTATTTTCTATAAAAATTCTTATATTTGTCTTATTTCAAATACCTGCCTGTTTAGTTTAATAGTCTTAATGGATAAAATTTATTCGAAAATAGATATTCCCTCCTTGGTTAGTCGATTTTAACAACTAATAAAGAAACTATAACCATCCATCCGGTTCTTGAGCTCACTTAAAAGTATTAAACTGATGGCTTGCATAAGAGGTAATACTGATGATCTTTTGTAATACTAAATCTTTAAGCTGGACTACATCTGTGTATTATTGCCTCTTTTCCAGTATTGGTAATTTACTGGTAAAATCCATTTAAACGTATTATGTTTTTTGTACAGCTTTATCCTCCGAAGGTTTCCACGTCATAAAATCTAAGAATATTAAAGGGGGTTAGTGAAACATAATCCTATGTGGATGATGACTGAAGTTGATGCGGAAATCTGAATGGTGACAGGTTTACAGACTACTGGTTCAACCCTTAACCAAGTGATTTACTAACGTGGTCTAACTTGTCTTACAACAAACAAGTTTGTTAAAACTAGGATAATCTCAAGTTTTCTGACAAAAATGCACATCTGTTATCCTTGCGTGATAATAATAATACTTTATTTCAGACAGTGTTAGCACATAGTGCACTAGTTCTCAGCTGGGAAACCAGATCTGCTACCTGGAGATAGACTTTTCGACCTCGAGTATGCAGATGACATCGTCTTACTGTGCGATAGCATGCAGGCTGCCCAAATAGCACTTAATCAGTTGCCGATCAGTGTCTGTAAGTATGGTATGTGCTTTGCGCCGTCTAAGTGAAAAGTACTGTTACAAGATCGGCAGGAGCCTGTACCTGCACTCACTCTTGCGGGTGAACCGCTTGAAGTTGTTGATAAGTTTGTGTATCTGGGTAGTTGGGTGAGTGATGGCGGAGGAGTGACGGATGAGATTTTCAAACGTATAATGAAGGCTAGAGTGGCATACATCAACTTGAGCCACCTCTGGCGCCGTCGCGACGTTAGCCTGGCTGTCAAAGGTCGGATATGCAATGCTTCGGAGTGGGCTGCCTTGCTCTACGCCTTTGAAACCTGGTCTCTCCGAGCTGAGGATGTGCGGCGACTCTGCGTGTTCGATCACTGCTGTCTCCACAGGATTGCTTGCGTTCGATGGCATCATCGCGTGAGTAATTCTGAGGTTCGGCGGTGTGTGTTTGAACACAGTGGAGATCACCATTCATTGAGTGTCGTCATCTGGAAACACCGGCTCCGGTGGCTTGGACATGTACTGCGAATGTCATCCCAGAGGCTTCCGTACAGGTCTCTGTTCGCTAGCCCTGGGACGGGATGGAAAAGGCGGAGGGGTGGTCAATCCATGACGTGGCGTCATGGGATGAAGGATTTTTGTGCTAAATTAGCATCGGTTGGTGCGTCACGACTCCCTGGTTGGGGTCCGCGAGATAGTTTGAATCGATGGCTGGAAACGTTATCGGATATGGCCAAGAATCGTAATCAATGGCGAACGTGTTGCAGTTTCCTTCTTTCTTCCCTTCCTGATGATAGGTAACGAATACTGTTTGAACTTGTCAAACATGACTGTTTTCCTTCCAGATGAAGTTCTTTATCCGTTTTCTAGTTATATTTTTACTTTTAATCTATGTTGTTTTATTATTATTGTGTGGCGCATCTTTCTTGGTGCCATATTGTACCAAGTTTTTTCTTCTGTGTTTATATAATAATAATAATCACAAGATCTACAAGTATGTCATATGATGCAGTGCTGTTCCATATGAAGAGAGATTCATTTCTCTACGACGTTTTTCTTTCGGTTGCTTCAAGAATTGTAGAGCATTTTTTCAAAAGCTAATTAAAAATGTATACGAGTCCATGTAGTGATCAATGGATATATTTGCATGGTTAGAACAATAAGGAAGATTTCAGCGAAGTAATTTATCTTTTTTCGACGATTTCATTTTCATAGCTGTGCAGTCGTATTCATCTATGATTTACCATAGACAACAACAATTAGTTTTATTGTTTGTTTATGTGTTAACTGTAGTTTATATAAAAATACGATTGTACAGCTATGGAAATAAAATCGTGGAAAATAGGAATTACTTCGCTGAAATCTTTGCTTTTATCTCTAGATGGGGATTATTAATGTAAATTCAGAAAAGTTTAAGCATCATGATGGATGGAAACTTCAACAACCTAGTGATTTAAGCAGTCCACCTCTCTTCGTTGACATAAAATGTATCTCATGTTCGTTGACTCTGGCAAAAATGCACAATGAAATGGAAAATAGCTTCGAATATCCTTCGCATATACCGTCTCACATTGTCAAAGAATTGTGCTACTACTTATAATTTGCAAGTAGACAAATTTTATCTGTAGTATTTATGCCAAACCATTGAGTCTATTATGTCCTCAAATGTTATCATTCCTATTATAGGTAAAATTTATTTTGATAAAGTCTCACAGTGTTATACAGTAATATTTACTGATGACGTTTGCTCATAATCATATCAAGGTACTCACACAACTTTCTAACTTCCTTTATATAATTCCATTATTTCGAATAATAATTGAATTATATAAACGAAGTTAGAAAGTTGTGTGAGTACCTTGATGTAAGTATGAGCAATAAATTGTGTCTATCGCTGAAGCTCTGGCACTTCACATAGAAAAACCGGAGCTGTGCATACAAAAGAGAACTACTCTACCACTTCTACTGTCATGGTAACAACGTTGTTGATTTTTGATGACTCAATTTTGTTTGTTTGTTTGCCTGTTTCTTTAATTGCTTGTAATTCTTGTATTCATTTAGAACTCTTACGTAATTTTGCATTCTCTACTTTGTTTCTATATGAATCCTGAGTACAACTCAGTCATCAAACTATTCATATTATTACATAACTCCGTTTTAACAACTATTTGTGACAACTCATCACCTTTGTTACTACCCTAATTTCATTAACACCCAATTTTCTTGACCGATTTTGTATTACGTAACTCCAATTACCAATCTTCACCTGTTTAGTTAAAATAACCATAACCAATTGTAATTTTGTTTGACAAACTTAATGTACACATACATACAAAATAACACATATATTTGCGATTGTACAGCTAAGAAAATGAATTCGCCGAAAAGAGACCCTTCGCTGAACTACGTGTTTTGTTTTCAATAAATTGTGCTCGAAAAGTCATCAGTAAATATTACCGTATAACACTGTGAGACTTTATCAAAATAAATTTTGCCCATAATGGAATTATACTCTACCACAGTGCACAAGTTTTATGCTTTTATCATTCCAAATTTTATTTGGAACCAACCCTATTGACTTCAATAAATTTATTACCTGATAATACTGTATTCAAATACTTTTTCAGGAGAAGTAGATCCTACTGAAGTACATAAGTCATTGCAGCGTATTCGAGAACGTCGTATGGCCCAATTTATCCCTTGGGGTCCAGCCAGTATTCAAGTTGCGTTGTCTAGGCGATCTCCATATGTGCAAACACCACATCGTGTTAGTGGTCTTTTGCTTGCAAATAACACAAGTATATCTACTGTAAGTATTACTGTCTTTGATTTTTACTCTTATCCAATAACCATGTCATAGTTCTTTTTCATATCAGTTATAAGTTCTTTATTGCTCGTATTTGTTTTTGAATATGTTGATTGTGACTTCCTGTAAGTGATCAGCAGATTATCACTTCTCTGGGGTGTTGTACACTAATTAATAGTGGGAGAGTGGGTATTCGGCAAAAAACCCTATATTTAGTTTTCTTGCCATCTGACACTTGACAATAGGATATACCTGTAACACCAAGGAATTTGATGCTACCTCAAACCTTTGAACCTACGCAACACATTGGTACCATCAGGGAGACTGCTACAGAATTATTTCGGTCATCATTAATCTCTTATTGAACTGTGTTGGATGTTACATGTAGTGGTTATATAACTATTTTTACTGTCAATTCGGAGGGAATCAATAATTGGACTCCTCTGAACATAAGGGAGCTTATTGCAAGAATACAGTGACTATGAATTCTCAGTTTCCTTTAGAGAAATCGGGTATAACTACAGACCACTGTTAAATCGCTGATGCCTACAAACAAATGTGTGAAGTTAAAATATAACTGATTTTTAAGGTGACCCCGCATATTTTACTCTACAATTTGCACGCATAAATTATCTACAATATGGTAAAATACGTAGTAGTTGAATAAGACGATGATATCCTGTGTATATTCCTGATTGATTAAATGTCTTTGTAGAAGAGGCACAGAAAAAGGTGTTATCAATATGACAAATACTTTAAATTAGATAGATAAAAACTCAGAGTATCAGGTATTCTGTCGGCATTTCTAAGTGGTAATTATATCTGCTGATCAAATATTTTCTACACTTTAATAATAATAATGATAATAATAGTGATTTGCTTTATTCCATTTGGTATAATATTGCATCTAATTTACTCAACATCAACTAAAATATATTACAGGATATAGGTAACCAAAATTAGTAACAGCAACTTTTCGATATAAGCAGTGGCAATATTGTTTAAAAAATCTACAAAAAGTGTAAAATAATTATGTCAGTATAAGGCGATTGAAATTATGTCACCATAAATTACAAATAGGAGAAGATAAGTACATAGTAAGTTGTAAGTTTCACGGTTGACAATCCCTGTCACATAAAATGCAGGCCAAATAAGGTATCGTTGATTTTTTCTACTTGGTTGTGCGAGCATGTAATCTTTCATAATGACTTTTAGTTCTACCTGATGAGATGTAAGAGGTGAGTTGTGAGTAGAGAGGATGTTGAGAGTCAGACAACATGGATTTCATATGAATTCAGGTGTCTGCCGAATGCAGTAGTAATGAGCTGACTCAGTAGCACAATACTTGCTCCACTGGCTACTTTTAATACCCTTCGCAATATAATACAGTCCTCTTGAGTAGCCCATAAAAGACTAAGGGAGAGCAATAAAGAACAATAGGTAATAGGCAAGAGTTAACAAATTGTAAAAGTGGAGGTTGAGTGATTCCTGATTGTCTCAACTTCTTAAAGTAAAAAACAGATTAGACGGAACATTTTCTTCGAAATTGATAAGATATGGGATGACCAAAACAAGTCACAGGATAGAACTAATCCAAGGTACTTTATGTTTGACTTAGTTTTGTATTTCAGTGCCCTCTTTGCTACACGCATCTTGTGAATGAACCAGTTCGTGTAGATCACGTTTATGGCTGAAAGTGAAGTTAACTGTCTTGAAATTTAGAGGGATTCAACGTGAGACCATTTGGCTTGGACCACCGGCTTGTGTCCGACAAAAAGCTGTTAAGTTTGTCACAGTCAGATCAGCAGCGCATTTAACAAAGTTTCTTCAGAAAGAGGCAAGTCATATAAGAAGGAAGAAGAAAGAAGAGACAGAACAGCTCCTTAAGAGACTCCAGCTTCAATAAGCAAGGTAGGGGAAGATTTGCCTTCATACACAGTATACTGTATTCTGTTCGAGAAATAAGAATGCAACCAGTTAACATTCCAGGACTCGGTTTGTGTCAGAGAAAGTCTATTTGACAAAAGGCATCTGTGTACAGAATCAAAAGTGTATGCCTGGTTAAGGTAGGTACATCGAACATATTTAGCTCCTTTGCCTAAGCAGGGGACAATATTTTGATATAAGACGGCAGCAGCATCTAAAATACTTCTACCCTGTTTATATGCAAACCGTTTGGGGTCATTAAAACTTTTCAAGGTTGAGTAAAAGTAATTTCTCCATTAATTTCAAAATAAGAGAAACAACTGCAATAGGTTTGAATTTAACATTCACTTTAATACATAATTTAGGAACTGGGATAATTTTAATGTCTTCCCACGCTACGTGTACAGCATTACTGGAAAAAGAAGCACTGAAAATGTTCATAAGAGGATAACATAGAATATCAGCACATCTGAGGACAACAGCAGGTACACCTTCAGTAATAAGGCTTTGGGTAGGTTTTAGAGGTTTGTGACATTTGAGAATATCAAGAGTATTAAAACCGTGAAAGTTACTAACCTTACGATTTGTATCATTAGGAATGATAACTTCAGAAGGCGAGTGTGTGAATAGTAGTACTTTGCTTATCACCACCAGTAATTTCACCAAAATGTGTCCACTTGTTTGAAAGAATCTTATATGATAAAAGTGTTTGGTTATAGATAGTACTCAGAATTTGGATTTCAGATTTGATTAAGGTGTTGATCCTTTTGAGACTAGATTTATCTTTAGACTTGTGTAACCGTTTTTTCTCTAGGTAGCTTTTTTAGATGAGGAGAAGAGAAGCGGTCAAATCTTCTGAAGAGTGTTTGTTTCGGGCAACAGATGTTGAGACAGCACTTAAGATAGTTATTTTTGTGATTGTGTCATCCAGTATATGATCAGTAAATCGATCCCAGTTAGTGTCCTTCAACATGCATCTAAGATTGTGTATATTGTTCTGTGAATAACATCTCTTTTGCGTTTTCTCAGGAAGGTGAGAGAAGACACTTGTACATGACTTACCATATATTTTAGGCAACATTCGAATAATGCAATCATCAGAATTCAGTATTGGAGCATGTTTTCGTGCTTCATATACTCCAACTTCGTTTACGAACACTAAATCAAGTGTTTTGTGAACTGAAGTAGCGAAGTTGACAATGTTTACGTGACCTAGTGATTCAAGGAAATAACAGTTGCAGGAATTGAAGTCTCCACTGAATATTGATAGAGTTCCCAAGACAAGCAGCAATGAGAACTGTAGATTCTTCTGCAAGATTAGATAGATTCGAGAGGGAAAAAACAGGGCTAAATTAAATGTTTGAGATGATATTTGACTGTAATACAGTCAATAAAGTCACTCGAAAATGTGAAACATTGTTTGAAATTGATCACTGAGAGTAAATAAAAGTTGCAACCCCACCCATCGCCACACTTCTTTTTGAAACAAAGCTAATCTTGTGTAGATAATGTGAAACCATATATCGAGACAAGATAATCATCATAAAGTTCACGAAGCCAAGTTTCTTGTAGTGTGATTACAGCCATATTGTGATAAGCATCAGAGGATAAAAGAAATTGCACATACATAATCTTGTTGGGCAGGGACAGTAGTACGATGTATAGATGTGCGTTTCAATGCTCGCTGCCAGCTTACATGATGTTTTTTCTTAGTTCTGTTGGAAACTTGAAAGATATTTGGTCTTAAACATTTTAAAAATTCACGAAAGTAAATAATACAATTCGATGTCATACCGTGATAATACTTAAAGGCAATTAAAACACGATAAATTAGATGCAATATTTAGATGGAAGTTTAGGTAGCCCAACGATCAAAAATTGTGGCTCAATTTGTTTCTACCAATTTATCTTAGGTTTTTCATTAGCATTTCATTATCCACCTAGGTAGTTGAGGGACTAACCACTTTACCTGTGATTTTTTTTTTATTCGCAGTTGTTTCTACGTACTTTAGCTCAATATGATAAATTACGTACTCGTGGTGCCTTCATTGAACAGTTCCGTAAAGAGGATGTGTTCCGTGATGATCCTGATTTGAAGGAATTTTCTGACAGTAGACAAGTAGTTCATAACCTAATCGAAGAACATAGTGCAGCAACTCGACCAGATTATGTTCACTGGGGTGCTCAACGAGCTGCAGCCGTAGCTGCAACACAAGCGGCAGCAGCAGCTGCTGCAGCTTCTTCAAACACTTGAACTCTGCTCATATCCCTTTTCATAAGTCACATTTTTATACTTGTGAACAAGGTTTTAAACCCTTTTATATGTGTTTTTTCAACTTTTTCTATGATCACCTTTTTTCAAATTTTAGACCTGTTGTATATTTTGTTTTCATTCTGGTTACGTTTATATATTAGAAACAATTTTAACTCTGTTAATTTTCAAACATATCACTGTGCATAGATATGAAACAAGATTATACATATATGTGTAAAAATGTGTTGCTGATTTGCTTCTATACCTAAATAAAACGGAACAAGTAGTTCAGTATTTGAAGAAAAAAATAAAATGTACAGATATTTATGCCGCCATTATTGACTTTCCACTGTAATACTCAAGTCCTTGAGAATTCCAATCAGGAAGTCTTTACTTCCTTACATTCACTCAAATGAACAATGTTAACTTTATTAGTTGGGGGGGGGGGATAAGATGTGATTGAGTCATATTTGTTTGAATCGACAAATTTATCCGTGAAATAACGAAGAGTTTCTCAGTAAACTAAACTAGCAGTTGTAGTTCGCCTAACGGCTAAACGGTCAGTAGAAAAATACGTTTTTGGATTTATTTGGTGAATAGTGTCATAGAGTTTCTGATTTCCATTTCATAGAGTGTCTGAACGATTTCACAATAGACTTCAAATTGATACACGATCATAGTGGCGGTTTGTTTAATGTGTTTAGCAGTATTCTAATTCTTTAGATAAATGCGTGCTTAAGAATAATAAGCTGAACAACTTACATAACAGGCAGCGTTTCATATTCCTGTCCATATTTATGAGAAATGGACTAGAATTATTTTGTGATAAGAATTTTTATGTCTTACGAAACTACTGCGATGACATTTGTAAAAAAATTAGATTTGTAAAATCTCAGCGAGACTAAAATGAGTAATTCCAACGTTTCGTTCGGAAATCTGGTCCGAACTTCTTCAGGGAAATTAGTCGAAATTAACATGACAGAGGTTTATATATCAAAGGAACATCACTTGTTTTCAAAAACTTTGTCCAATCATGAGTCATTCAACAAGTATAATAAACAAAATTTTATGAGCTGTGATCAAAATTTGACCTCGGACTTACAAATATTGGTCTACCTTTGTTAAACATTTTAAACAGAGTGTGTATGGGTGTGTGGGTAAATAGTTGTAAAACATTTCTTAACGACTCCATAAGAAGATATGGACAGTCGAGAATTTTGACCAAGTATTAATAATTAGTGATACATATCCATTTTTTATTTATTAATAAGGATTTCCTATGCATCAGCTAACATCACACCCTCATGTCTGTTCAAACTGTTAGTATCTGGAATTTTATGATTAGACGTATTTTCAAAATAATGGTGTTTAGGATTAGAGTTTAGTAGAAGAACCCTGTCGGACTTATTGCTTTGTCTTCTTTCTGAAGATTGAGCTGCTTTATTCGACCTACTGGAGTTGTCAGGTGACTCGACAGCTACGGATTTAGGATATGCCGATTGCCGAACGAACCTTTGGAATTACTCATTTCAATCTCGCTGAGATTTTACAAATGTCTACTTCTCACTCGACGCCCAAATATTTTAGAACTATTCTGTCAAATCTTGACGACAGTTCATTTGAATTACTGCGATGATAGTTAATTACGTTAAACTTCCTGATTTCGTAGTGGTTATACCATAGTATATATCACACTACTCTCAACATATCAAATACTTTAGCTTCACGAGTTATGTGGGTTCTCCAAAGGTGAATGGTCTCATAACATCTGCACCAAGATGCTGGCAGTCCATCAGCGTGGACATGACTTCTTGATGGGTGAAGTAACTAGTATTCCGTATTGTCAAATAACCTAGTAAAGTAGATAATTATTAAAGTAACAGCTTCCATTTAGCAAGTAGGAAATATCTCCAAACATTTCCTAATTACCACTCGATACCATGATGTGGTCGATATATCCACAACCAGCTTCAGTTAGGTGTTCGATGAACCTTAAACAAAAAACTATCAGTTAAGATTGGTCCATGGAATTCATTTATAAATCACATCCCACGTGCTATCTCGGCCACTGTAACAGTCACTATATCTTGTTTTAGTTTATAAGTTAGTACTTACTCGTCGCGTACTTTAAATTTGACAATAGTCAGTGGTTGTGCTTTGGTGTACCATCTGGTCATTGAGTATGTAACGAGCTATACATGGGTTGTTAGACGTCAACGATCCTATAATTTTCTCTGTCATCATCCTTTTCTTCAGTTTTATCAATTACTAACTTGTATACAATAGTTTCCTAATTACCTCTAAACAACCATTTACTGATAGCTACCGTTACTGCTTCCCTCATCTATTGGACTTCCAGTGTTCAGTACTTATCCTTTCACGAACAATATTTGATTTGTGGTTGCCTTTGCTCTTTATCTTCACGTTATTTACGTGAGATCATAAACTGTGCTCTAAGACAGGTAATGCTATGCCTCTCCTCCTAAACTTAATTCAGCCTTTCAAAGTGACCATCATATTTTAGCACTAAGGCTAAAACGTGAAAAACAATTCATTTCTAAATGAAATTTTAGTAGTTTCCTGTCTAACTTACCTTCATTATTGAAGTTATTATCGCTCGCTCCGGTTGCGAGTGGAATAAAGGCCTTCAACAACACGTTTCCTATTTCTCCTAGACCCTGAAGTCCAATTTGTCTCGAGCGACGATTCCTAATAGTGTATCATCTCCTACATGTCACCAACGGACACATGTCCAACTCGTCGTTTACCATCCGACTTCCACTCCACAGATGGTATGACGCACAATCTCACTCAACAGTCTCCTCAGTGCGTGTCCAATCCATCTCCACTTTCTTCTACACACCTGTTGAACAATAGGTTCTCGGTTGACTCGATCATTCCCAGCATTTCTTGTGGCTCGCTAACTATTTTCACTGTCCATTTGGTCATCAATATACAGTCGGATAAAGCAGTTGTTGATAAAAGTGTGCAGTGGCCTGTTGGAAATGCTCTTGGTGATGCACAGTGCAAGTCTCTCAGCCACATGGATGAATTGGCTGACCTGACATTTGTGTTGCAAATCCGAATCTTGTTGTTCATGTTGGCTGAGTTGAGTAGATTTCCAAACTGAATTTTCAGCGTGATGAATGAGTCTGCCTTGCCGCTCCGATTCTGGTTGGCTGGCATTGACATCCTCATCCGTGCCATCGCTTGTAGTTAAAACGATGTTTGCTAGATAGGTGAAGGAAGGAAGCAACCTTGTGGATATTTGGGTTTCTTCACCAGTTAAGTTTCATAAAGGTTTAAATGTTGTATTACTTTATTTCTTTCAGTAGGTTAGTTACAAAAGATGAATTTGTTTATCAGCGATTCACTAAGCTCGTGCTGCCTAAACAGGTTCTGTCGTGGAAGGAAATACCAATTGAAGTATGTAAGCCTTTTAGAAAATGATGAAACAATGGTTAGTTTTGATATAACTAGTCTTTATACTAATATACCAATCAATATGGGCTTAGAAGCAGTTAAAGAAGAACTAACTACAGAAGAAGGTAAACTACACACTAGCGTTTATGAAAAACCAACGCATTCTAATAGATTTTTAAACTTTAATTCATCTCATCCATTAACTGTTAAGGCAGGCTTAGTTAAGTGTCTAACAAACCGAGCAGTAACACTAAGTAGCACAAAAAAAGCACCTAAATGATTAAATAAAACAGATAGAAGAGGCGTTGGTGTTAAATAACTATCCTATAAAATTCATTAGGAAGATCGAAAAAGGCCAAAAGCAAAATAAAAATAATTTTGAAACTAGTAGTGATAACATAAATAAGAGAGAATATAAGTCATCTACTGTCATACCATATAAGGAGGGGACATCTGAGACCCTACGTAGGATTCTTAATAAAGCAGGAATTAGGGTGGCATTCAAACCTACAAACTCACTCACAAACAAGCTCTGTAGGCTAATAGTCCCGGTGGACCCAATTAAACAAAATGATATAATTCACAAAATACCCTGCAATGACTGTGAGGTCAACTATATAGGTCAAACTAGTAGATCGGGGGTAGTCAGATTGCCGGAACATAAGAATATGGCTAAGGTAAGAATGGCTGACCCCGAGAAGATAAGTAATTTAGAAAAAAGCTCAGCAACTGCACGACATGCATTAACACACAATAGGGTGGGAGAGGGTTAAGATTCTAAGAAGTAATCTGTGTAGGTGGAGAGAGAGATTGATTACTGAATCCTGGTTCATTGAGTCTACATCCAACACATGCAACAGAAATGACTCAATGCAAATATCAGAAATATGGAAGATATTATTACCGCCAGTCAAATCAGAAGAGCAAGAACAACAGTGGTTTGTGCAGAATAATATGGTACCATTTATTTCGTAGGCTTCTCGTCAGCTGCTTACAGCCTAAATAAATTATGAGGTTCGCGTACAGAAAATTTTTAACATACTTGCAAATTTTTACATGTTGTCAGCTGGCAAAAAGTTCCACAGTAAGTGAACAGTGCTCAGAAAATTGCGCTTATATAGTTTTTACACAGGCAGTTCGAAATTATATAAGCGCAATTTTCTGAGCACTGCTCACTTACTGTGGAACTTTTTGCCAGCTGACAACATGTAAAAATTTGCAAGTATGTCTAAACTTTTCTGTACATAAACTTAATATATTTTTAGGCTGTAAGCAGTTGATGAGAAGCCAACGAAATAAATGATGGTACCATATAATTCTGCACAAACCACTTTTGTTCTTGCTTTATTCAAATTCACCAAGGGGAATAAATGCATGAAATCAGAAGAGGATAATCTCAAAATTCTATTTCAATTCAAGCACATCACAACATTCTAACAAGTTACTTTTATGACTATAAAAACACTCGTCTTATTTCCCATCTGATTGTGTCTGGTCAGTAACACATATTATTATTTCTGAATGTACATTATCACATATTGATTTTTTATTTAAATATCTAGTCAATTCCACACATGCATATAAATGAAGGAAAAAGTTGTGTGAGTAGCTTGATATGATTATGAGCAATAATTTGTGCTCGAAACGTCATCAGTTAATATTACTGTGTGACGTATCAAAATAAAATCTTATCTATAATGGAGTTATACTCTACCACAGTGCCCAAGTTTTATACTTATACCCTTTTTAATGTGTATAGGGTCTCTCCTTTGTTTGGTTTGTCATAAAAGCTTTTACCGAGGGCAGGGGGGGGTGCCAGTCTGATAATCTTAGGAATGCAGTAGTTCTTTTATCCTGTTTTAGTGCAAATCTCAAAACTGTGTAAACAACTTGTGTCCATTGTACGAACATTCCACGTCCCAATTCTTATTTTTGCTTTCATCGAAAGAATGAACATCGGCTGACTGGTTTCTGGAAGGTTTTCCTTAGACTGCGTCATTTCGTCTCTCGTATTCCAGCGAATAAAATCTTCGTTTTAAATATTTTTCTTTGCAATAAAGTTTCCGTAGAAGTTTGTTTGATTTCCCGAGGTAGGGTCGCTAACACCACGCCTAACCGTCTCCCTTTTCCCGGGATTGATACCGGCTAGAAAACTAAGCGGGGTTGTATATTTATTTGTGACAATCGGAATTCTTATTATTTAGAGATCAATAAAATCAGTTAGGTGCAAATATAAGTGACACTAAACTTTGCAGGTTACTGGGTTGATTGACTCATCCACAGTTAAAAACTGAATTAAACAATTTTTTAATACATAGTGTGTTTCTAAAAATTTAAACCTGTATTATGTAGATTTAAACATATTAAGCCGATTCAGAAATAAATTCAGATTAGTGTTGTAACTTTGCTTCACACTAGTTGCTTACGTATTTTTGAGATTTGCACTAAAACAGGATGAAAGAACTACTGCATTGCTAAGATTATCAGACTGCCATCCCCCCTGTCCCTGGTAAAAGCTTTTATGACAAACTAAACAAAGGAGAGAACCTATACACAACTAAAAGGCTTACATACTTCAATTGGTATTTCCTTCCACGACAGAACCTGTTTAGGCAGCACGAGCTTAGTGAATCGCTGATAAACAAATTCATCTTTTGTAACTAACCTACTGAAAGAAATAAAGTAATACAACATTTAAACCTTTATGAAACTTAACTGGTGAAGAAACCCAAATATCCACAAGGTTGCTTCCTTCCTTCACCTATCTAGCAAACATCGTTTTAACTACAAGCGATGGCACGGATGAGGATGTCAATGCCAGCCAACCAGAATCGGAGCGGCAAGGCAGACTCATTCATCACGCTGAAAATTCAGTTTGGAAATCTACTCAACTCAGCCAACATGAACAACAAGATTCGGATTTGCAACACAAATGTCAGGTCAGCCAATTCATCCATGTGGCTGAGAGACTTGCACTGTGCATCACCAAGAGCATTTCCAACAGGCCACTGCACACTTTTATCAACAACTGCTTTATCCGACTGTATATTGATGACCAAATGGACAGTGAAAATAGTTAGCGAGCCACAAGAAATGCTGGGAATGATCGAGTCAACCGAGAACCTATTGTTCAACAGGTGTGTAGAGGAAAGTGGAGATGGATTGGAAACGCGCTGAGGAGACTGTTGAGTGTGATTGAGCGCCATACCATCTGTGGAGTGGAAGTCGGATGGTAAACGACGAGTTGGACATGTGTCCGTGGGTGACTTGAAGAAAATGGTGTGAGGAAGAAGTGCAAGATGAACGAGAAAAGGGGATCTAAGTGAATAATGCTATAGAGAATTGAACAAAGTCTAGATGTGATGTTGAAGTCATATATTCCATTCAGAACCGATAGGGAACAATGTTATTTCTTACATTGATTCCCCTTAATGAATTTGAATATAGCAAGAACAACGGTGGTTTGTGCAGAATAATATGGTACCATCATTTATTTCGTTGGCTTCTCATCAACTGCTTACAGCCTAAAAAATTACCAAGTTTATCTACGGAAAAGTTTTAACATAATGTTTTACATGATATCAGTTGAGAGGAGGTTCCTGACTTAGTGAACAGTGCTCATAAATTTACTCTTATGTAATTTTTACACAGGCAATTATAGTTTAAACAATGTAAACGTATGCATACAATGATAAAGTAGCTACTCAATAAAGGCGAAAGATGATGAGTGTCTAATAGATTGGGTGACAATGTACTGAGTTCAACTCAAATCACAGACACAAGCAGAGTTACACTATATCAAAGCAGGGTGAAGTTAAACCCAAGGATTACGTAATCAAATGAAAGACAGAATAAAGACATCCAGTCACCAGGGCAGGGAAAGACTGATAACTGCTTCGTTATGAACACATAAATCGGGTTGCAAGCGTTTGATGGAAATTGCTTCAGCAAACTTAAGAAGAATCGAGCTCCTTTGTCTATTGATAACTTTAAAGGATTTCGCGATTTCCACTTCATGCTCCGTATCAAGGAGATGCCTGGTAATGAGTTTTTCCCTTGAGACGTTGGCTTTTCGGTATATGTTCAGGAAATCGAACGTGTGCCCTTCTTTCCGTTCTCTCACCTCTCCTAGTTTACCAGTTTTTGAGCACTATTCACTAAGTCAGGAACCTCCTCTCAACTGATATCATGTTAAAACCTTTCTGTAGATAAACTTGGTAATTTTTAGGCTGTAAGCAGTTGATGAGAAGCCAACGAAATAAATGATGGTACCATATTATTCTGCACAAACCACCGTTGTTCTTGCTTTATTCAGTAATGATATTGAAAATCAGTTATTCTAGTGGGAACGCGTCAATGGGAGACAATGAATGGTGTAAGGTCAGGAAGTATACTAAAATCAATGAGTAAATGAGTGTCGTGCAGTATTATTGGGATTTCCATGCATCAAAGTATGGAAAAGTAACTAATTTATCTACACAGCTATGCTGAATTGTGAAATATGTCAGATAAGATCTCCCAATATTGATTTCTGGTGTACTCAGGAGTGTATTCGGATAAGTTTGAATTCTATACTTCCGAAATAAGAAAGATTATCACTGTATCTTGTTCAAGCTTTCTTATGTGATACCCTATCATGATACATCTTGAGGCACCGCCTTACATTGAGTGCGATAGAATGAGGTGTTGTGAATTTTATTTTTACATATTCGCTGTAGCTACATGTGGGCTCTATTAGAAAGTGACAAAAATTCCTCTTGTACCTGGGCAAAGATTTATGCAGTAGGTAGTTTGTTAGGCAGTTATTATAACACATTTTAGTAGCACAACATTAACGAGGTACAGGTAGCTTTTGCACAACCATAATGGTTAATCTTATAGCTGAAAGAAATTAAACAAGAAAGATCAGAATCAGGTGAAAAAACTCGCTAGTAACATAGCTATCAAAATATCACTTATTTCCTTAGTGTATACAATTTTTAAAGTTAGATAATTCCGTATTTTTATTACATAAGAATTAACTTTCCGATTCTATTGATTTGAAGATGGCTTTTGTTACAAGTTGACACCACTTAAATAATCTCTGAAAGTTAGAGACTACTTGTAATACATTCCCAGCCGTTTCTCGGTTCTTCTTGACTAGACAAATGAATAAAAAACACATTAATTTCAGATTTTGTTAAAGACACTTTAACACTTCAGCTACTAAAAGATTGAATCTTCACACTGCAAGTGTTTGAGGTAAAACATGTCCTCCTGATGAGTACTATGAAATATCCGTCAACCCGTCATTTAAACAAAGCTTTTAATTTACAACTTCAGTTAACCATTTTTTCCGAACTGATTCTCGATACATGCTTTGTTTATGTAAAAATAACTTTAAGAAAGCTTTTTATCATGAGGATCTCCTCAAAGTCAAAATCTCTTAATTTGGATAAAGTTCATTTGGTACTCCTCAAAAGATAGAGCTAAAGACTGTTAGGTTATATGATGGATACTCTAGCACTGGAGTACCTGATTGGGTCTCACTGGTCTGTTTTTTCTAACTTTTTCTTATTTACCATATAGCATCACAGTTATTCACTGTCACCGACGGGTAACTATCTTCACACTTGACTAATTGGCTAGCACTAACCATACCTCTTTACTGATACTTTGTGAAATCCATCTTGAAGTGAGTCACTATGGAGCAGCAGGGAAATGTTCAGATGTGTGGCGCAGTAACACTATTCCACGAGATGAAAGCGCAACATGATGATGATCCTAGACTACACATCTCCTGAATGCTATCTACTGAAAAGTAGTAAACCAGAATGAAATAGTTGTTCAGTACTCCATATTCTCTAATGGATCTTTAGGTGATGTGAATTTGTTATATATTATCTTCATTTATATCATTGAATTCATCACAAATTCAACATCTGAAAGCTGACTTTTTCTGACTAGTCTTGTTCTTCCGTATTGATGTCTGTTTTTTTTTTGACTATTCATAATATATACAGATAGTTCATATAATTCAGTTGCATAAACTGGCTCCATTTTATGAAGGAAAATTCCCGTATGAAACTGATTTTAAGTTACTCATAGCTTACCTGTCTTCGCTACACACTTTGCACAGTATTCATCTAGATAGTATATTTAGACATACCACGATAAATATTACACATAATGAAATTATGTGGGATACATAAAATGGTAAACAGATGCATCTCTGTGATTACATCAGCTTATTGTCATTCAGACTGGTAAATTTGATAAACACACATGCTGATGATGATGATGATGATGATGATGATGATGATGACATTAAACGATACTGATGTTACAAATAATAAAGGTCACGGGTGCATAAGATACAATTAAAATGATGATGTTTATGTTAATGTCTGTTTATTGTCCACCAACCAGCATGATCAGTAAACAATCTGGATATTTTCAAAACAAAATACGAAGGGGATTATATTCAGCTGCAAAAATTCTTACACGAACATGACTATTTGTTTTGTTGCATAACTGAAGTTTGACTAATCCATTTCAGGCAGAGTAATATCAGTAGTTCAACTTGATTTTGTGTCTCTTTCATAAATATTATCTAAAAAGAGGAATTTATGAGATTTCTACTTTTTATGCTCTCTTAACTATACGCATAAAGATTATTTATGCATGTTCTTCAAAGGTTCATGTGGCCTAGATGACTGCATACATCTGCACAGAAAAATTCAAACTGTTTACCATATAATCCGATGTAAAGAAGTTGGCAGTTTGTCTATTTCAAAATGGAGTTATTTTAACAGTTTAATACTGCTTTTATTAAGATGAAAACATAAATGTATTCTACTCTCAAAATCACAGCGTTAATATGTTTTCAATGAGATATTGAAATGAATTTTATTTTATTTGATACTAGATAGGCAATCATGAGAAACAAAAATGACTAAACAGTCACTTTGTTCGTGTATGATCTCACTTAGGATTGAGCTAAGAGTTGTTACATCTTTTATAGTCTGTTTATTTTAAGCAAATTCGCTATTTGCAATTTACTCACTTCTAGGTGGAATTTCAGCACAGTTTCGTTTGGAAACCGAAATTATTTAGATTACGGTATGTGATCTGCTTGTTACCATAAATGGCAGTCAATAATTAAATTGTAAATTGTGAGTTTGATTCAGCGTGTTTCTAGTTCACTCAGAATTCAAGTGTTTGAACTGGTTCGGCTGTCCACGCTGAGTCAAACCGCGTACACCACTGATGAGCGAAATGGACGTTTAGTATTAAGATCATCTTGATATGGCTAGCAAGCACTACTGGTTAACTGGTGGTTCTCAGCTACTTATATGGATCAGTCAGTAGTATATAGCACCGTGCATAGTCTGTTGTAATAAGCCAGATATAAGTCTGTGACTTATAACTATGGTGCAATATCACTTGGAACTGTTTAAAATGGGAATCCATATGCAAAATTGATAATTTCATTCAATAGGTCTAAGATTCTTAAGCTCAAACCTGTATACATTAGTGATTGTTCACAAGTGATAACTTGCATGCATTTTTCACTCTTAGTTTGAATTTCACTGAATATAGCTTTCAGTATTAGTCAGAATACCATATCCAATAAATTTTCGCGAATTTATTATGGAGGTCTTATACTTATCAAAAGACTCTTCAAGGACTGGGCACTTATATGAAGCTGAGTTTTCCAGTCACCGGATTTTTCTGTCTCTTACACACTTTAAAAAGTAGTGAAAAAGTACTGTGATTTTTTTAATGATTCACTTATGTCCGCGGTAATATAGCAACATCAACTAGAGATAATAATCCCTTAAGGAGAGATAGACATTTAAAGCATGCCTAAATTCCCTTATAAATTAAATTCCTTTGTGATTAAATTTCACACCATTTAAAGTTGCTGTGATACAAGAATACAACAAAATGGAGTTCTTTTGCTTTTCCATCATTCGTATCATTGTTTTAATTATACTTCAGTCTATTTTCTTTTTGTAATCGAAAACGGAGAAGTAATTAAACTTTACAAATCTATAAATTGTTTTTCCCTTCATAAATAATCAGCTTCTTCTATACTTTCTTTTTATGTAAAACTTGGATTACTTTGAAACATATTGACTGTGTTTCGACAGCTATATGCCTAATACTGCCTGAACCTCAGGCCTATAGATATAAATTTCTCTAGAATGCGTCATTCAAATAAATAAACCTTTTTTTACTGACACATACGCACATATACACTTTCGAGTATGACAACTAATTCGTTGGGAAGAGGGAAGAGAGAGGGAGAAAAAAGGAGAGTAAGACAAAAAGAACAGGTCCTAGCTGCCATGGTAACATAAACAAGGAGACGAAAAAAATCACACAGTTGATCACTTATCATGGATGCTGTGAGTTTATGTATCTTTAACTTATTTTTTCCTTTCCCTCAGTGTTACTAACTCTATATGTTTTCAGTGAGAAAGGTTGTATGAAGGTAAAGTTTTTTTAATATATATATATATATATATATATATATATATATATAATATATATATACTTGTTTTTGACCTCAGGCAAATGTGAATAATCAATATTTCATTGTTTTAGTCTTGTGAAATTGTGCTACTGGTGCTTATACTACTAAATTACTGCTCTAATGCTCTCACTACTAATAATACTACTCTAAATCTAGGTCAAAGCCTCCAGGTGGGCAACTTTTATTACAAATCTTAGTTTTTTTATTTATTAATTTTTAAGTACCACGTGAAAGAGAACGAATCTGCTAAGCATGGATACTAAGCTTTAAGAGTAGTTCTTCATTTGACACGATACACTGTGCTTGAAAAACACGGATGTGAAGGCTTCCTTTAATATGTGCATGCTGAATATATATATATAACTTTATTGCTGATATGGTTCTCTTTCGCATATATCTGATGAAAAATCAGATTGATGAATTCCTTGCTTAAGCTTGATTAAAATCCACTGACTTACATAGATTTCAAAAACGTAATGGGATGAGCGAAGTGTAATTGGTCATGGAAAAAGATATGAAGAGTTTGATTCACTTCCATGTAGACCGACTTCTTAGTTTGCTACCTGTACGATTACTGCATAAAATCGTTTTGGGCTAAATACTTCTGCATTATCACAGTAGTCATGTAAATTTTAACATGGAACCATTTTGCAGGTAGCCACTTCCACGTTACTAGTCATGTGAACACTGATCATGGACATTTAGATTCTTTGTCAGTTAATTCCTGTTTCTCATCTGCCTTATTTTACTGAAAGGTTTGTCGAAAGGGAATGATTTGAGAAATCTCAACTGGTTTATACCACTAGATAATTGATCCTGATACTTACAACTAATGTGGTTATTATGAAGTTGCATGTGACCCTAGCAGTTACCACTACTGTTCCAACTCTGCAGACCTTTCCTTCTGATATCAGGCACATCTAGGTTTATATATATATATATATATATATATCTGTTACAACTATCCATAATGCGATTTTGACAATCTCATTTTACGACAGAACAACACCATGCATTAGTCCATCAGATATGATCTCATCAACAAGAAAACCGTTGTCAACACAGTTTATAACATAATGTGAGTGAAATTCAGGGACTGACAGTTGAACACATCAGATTTCGAAAGAAAAGTGGTGAGTAAACACTAGCCTGCTCTATCGCCGATAGTTAGTAGGAGCACCATGAATGCCTAAAATAGTAACAAATTACATAATAGGAAAATGACTGCCGTCTAAGTACAAGTTTAGCTTACAAAGTGTGTACACCAAGACTTTTAGATATTCTAGTCAGTTTTTTATTTGACTTCGTCGTAATGTCCAACTGACAGTTAGGACCTACTTATGCGTTTCCATACATTTGAATAACCAGTGAAGTGGGAGGAAATGGAAACATTTTTGAAGAAAACCTAAAGTAGACAATACTGAAAAGCATTATAACCTGATATTTAATCTACATTATTTAACTTGAATCTCTTTATTAAATAAAAGGTTCTGACCATAAATATTTTATGCACACAGCGGTCACAATCTAAACATACAAATAGCTGCCAATAGTTTTGCTACATCAGCACTTATTATTATTATTCCCTTGGGACCCGAATGGAACATAAACCACCAACAGTAAATCTCCACTTTGTCCTGCACTCTGATGTACGCTTTAGTTGGCCTCATTTTTACCCATAGTCTTTCGTCTCTCACGATCTCATCCATATCACCCACTGAAATATGTCCAACTCGTCGTTTCTCACTCGGCTTCCACTATAGATACGGCCTGGCTCACCATCTCACTCAACAGTCTCCTCAGCGCGTTTCCAATCCATCTCCACTTTCCTCTACACACCTGTTGAACAATAGGTTCTCGGTTGACTCGATCATTCCCAGCATTTCTTGTGGCTGGCTAACTATTTTCACTGGCCATTTGGTCTTCAATATACAGCCGGAGAAAGCAGTTGTTGATAAAAGTGTGCAGTGGCCTGTTGGAAATGCTCTTGGTGATGCGCAGTGCAAGTCTCTCAGCCACATGGATGAATTGGCTGACCTGACATTTGTGTTGCAAATGCGAATCTTGTTGTTCATGTTGGCTGAGTGGAATAGATTTCCAAAGTGATTTCAGATTGGTGAAGGCACATCTTGACTTTCCGATTCTGGCCTGCTTTAACATCTTCATCCGTTCCGCCTATGGTTGAAACGATGTTTCCTAGATAGGTGAAGGAAGGAAGTAACCTCTGTCAAATCCCTCTTGTTGTTAGTGACTGATGCTGGGTGTTGTTGCTGTCACTGTTGTTGTTGGTGTTGGTTATCTTCATCACCTCCGTCTTCTCTATGTTCACCTGTCCTATATCCTGTACTCATTCACTGCCTCCTTCTTAGGCCAGTTGGTTGATTTCTGCCAGTAAGTCTTCCACTTACACTAAACACAAATCATACGCGCGCGAAATCCAGATCTTCTAGAGTTTTCTTATCAGTCCAACTTATTCCCATCTTCTCACTCGCCTCCCCACGCACGGTGTGCTGCATAATCCAGTCCACCATAATTAGGAATATCATTGTTGATAGAGAGTGGGCAGCTTTGTCTAACTGCTGTATTCACGTCAGAAGCTTCGGTGGATTTTCTGTTGTGGATCAGCTGACACATGGCATCGTCATATATCTAGCTGTTGAATGAGGTCGATGAAGACTTGGGCACTGCACGTAGCAGTGTAGAAGTAGTTTCGAGATTACTTCGTGGTCAACGCTGTTGGTAGCCTGTTCGATGATTTTGATGCGCAGAGTTGCAATCAGGTGAGCACATGATTTGTCTCTCCTGAATCCAACCAGCTTGTTTTGGCAGGCGAAGTTCTGCATTCAGCGCATCTTTTAGTTCCTCCAAGATGACGCGACCTTGTATTTTGCTTGGTGTACACAGAAGCACGATTGTGAGCCAGTTCTTGCAGAGACCTAAGTCGCCCATCTTTGAGAGTTTGACAAGGTAGTCCTTGTTCCAGTCATTAGGTACCTTTCCTTCCTTCCTTCGTTGCAAACTTTCTGCAACACTGGCGTGAGAATATCTGCTGCGGTCTCTGGACTCGTTCCCGGTGCTTCATGGGAGGGGGAGAAATCCGTCTGGTCCTGCTGCCTTGTTGGCTGGCTCTTAGCAGCTTAACTGCGTTTAAGACTTCTGCTTTTGATGGAGGATTAGTATCCACTGGCGGGTAGTTGTGTGGCTGCTGTTGGTAGTGGTACTTTTGGGATGAGTTGCAGGTGGCGGTCGATTCAAGAGTCCTTTGAAGTTACCAACGCACTGTGTACAGTGTCCCTTAACCATCTTTTAGAGGTTTCATCTGGGTTGGTATCTTACTGGATAACTACCTGGTTATCTGATATAATGTTCTGAGACTCTTTTACCCGTGGCCTACCTGTTCTGCTTCAGCTGTCAGTGTGTCATAGAATCATCTTTTATCTTTCGTAACGTCTCCATTTTTTTACTCAGTGCGATGTATATTGAACTCAGCTTCTCCTTTTGTTTCCCATCTTTACATTGAGTACTCATCTTCTCTCTTACCATCCTCCTCTCTCCTACTGGCTTCCAGGTGTCCGTTAAGAGCCATTCCTTTTTATGTCTGTTCTTTCTTCCTAGAACGGTCATACACGTCTCCTTGAACATCACATTCAGAGAGTTCCACTGATCTCCCATGCAGGTCTGCTCAGTGATGCTATGTAGTGTTTGAAACTTTTCCCTGAGAACTGCAGTGAGGTGTCTTTTGCAGTTTCTGAGTGTTGAGCTTGAATTGTGTTCTATCTCTAGTTGTTTTGAAGGCTTTCAGCTTGACCTTGAAGGTTCCTTGAAATAAATGATGGTATGTCATTGTGTAAATGAGTAACCTAGTGATATACTGGATACCGTCAATATTCTTTCTAACAACATTATAGTAACAGCTGTTGATGCTATTATTGACTGCTTGTACTTAATTGTTGCTGTTTGATGTGAAATTTGAAACATTATTTATGTGCAGTGAAGTAGAATTTCGATGACAATCCTAATTTTTGTCAAAAATACCTTTTATACAACAATATTGTTCTTTTAGCCCCATTCAACAAAATGGCAAGTCATTTAGTTCAACTCGCAATCAGTAATTACATTAATAATTATAATATTGATTAACAATTAACAGTAAAGCGTTTGCTAATATTAAATTTTAAGGTCATTATATAATGTCAAACATTCGGTTTTCATTTTCTGTGATCCACCCCCTAACCACTTATATAATGTACTATAGAAAACTAAAAGGACATTGGAGAGTCTTATGAATAGACTAACTTTTCCTGCATGTAATTTGATCTACTTCTCCTTCTGTTACACGCTCACACACATAAACACACTTTTATTAGTTTTTAAGTGAAATGTACTTTCTTCCCTTCATTTTCTCACCATTTAAATACTAATTAACTTCAATATATACAAAAATTTCTGTGATAAAATGGAAAAGTCATTGTGTTAATCTTAAGGTTACTTTTATGCATTATATTGTTGAATGTTAATTTCTTGACTGACCTTAGTTGGATATAATTACCTTGTGAGTGTGAAATCACTTCAGCTTTGTAGAAAAGACAAGAACAAATAATATAGACTGCTTTACTTATGTGCAATGTGTGCATTTGCGTGTGCGTAGGTGAACATGCATGAGTGTTTATAAGTTACGATTAGCAGAGAAATGAAAATGTATATACTTCACATCGATTAGTAATGAAAATGAATAATTGTAATAGTAATAATACCAACATAATTATTCATAACTTGAGAGGTTGAATGAATTGTGCTTTGCTTGCTGACAAGAGGAAATAAAGAATTAACTGAGAATGAAACAGCCTGGATGATTATTATCTAACACTTACTACTGGGTTTTCTATGCATTAACGTGTATGTTGTTAAAATACACACTCAAAGTGTATCACATCATCATTAATGAATGTAATATCAATTAGTATAGACATTACATCACCTAATTCGTAAAAATTGAAAATATCGATCATACAGTAATAGGACTGGTAATGTACTTAATGTCTAACTAATAAGTAATAAAAGGTCATCGGGGTTTCTTTTTCCTCCCATACTCTTTTGTTAATTCGTTTTTTCTTTTCTTCAGATGAATAGACAGCCAAATTTAAATATATTTCATTTTGCAGTCTATCGACTCACACATAATAATAGTTAAATGACTGAATTCAGACTATATTCAATAGAGAATTGTGGGGATAAATTCAACGACAGAACGTCATCTCAAGTGATATATTATTTATCTATCACTATGATTAATGTATATCTGCTCACAGTTTACGCATATAAAGGGATTGCTGAAAGAACAAATATCTACCAATCTTATTGTCGACTCAATTTGCAAAAATTATTATTATTATTGTTCCCTTGGGTTCCTAGTGGAACATAGGGCTTCAGCTGCACGTCTCCACTTGTTTCTGTCTTCTGTTGTACTTTTCACCTGAGTCCGTCTTAATCCATACTGTTTCAGACGATCTCCTCCATTTCACTCTTGGACGTCCCACTCGCCGCTTCCCTTTCGGGTTCCACTCGAGCTATGGCCTGACGCGCGATGTCACCCAGCGACCTCCTCAGCGAGTGTCCAATCCGTCTCCACTTTCTCCTGCATATTTGTTGGGCGATTGGTTCTTGTTTCGTTTGTTCCCATAGTTTCTTGTTGGTGATTCTTTCTGGCCATCTGATCTTCAGTATAGAGCGAAGGCAGGCTGTTGGAAATATTCTTTGTGACCCGCCGTCAAGTTTCTGATCCGTAAAGAAGAACTGACTCAATTTTCAAATAAATAATCAGTAAATTGTGCACAAGCCTAAAATATACACTCCATGACATAATGATAATCACTTTTACGCATATTGCATTAAACTGAATTTTTTATGCTTCTCTAAAAGTTTCTCACTGTTGGTTTTCCGTCGTAAATAACTTCTGATAGTTTAGTTCCTTCAAGGTATACAATGTATATCATATTTCCAATAATTCTTTAAAATAAAAACTGTATATATAATAATTCCTTAAAAGTTATTCACTAAAAATTTATGGAATTATCAAAGTGGCTAGTTAGAAAGATCTTAAAAGTCTGTTGTGACGACATATACTACTGTTGGATATGATTAACGGGAAACTATTCATGCCAAGTAGTATTATTTATTAGCCAGGCCGTTCACTTTCTTGATTACCGTTTATGATATCAAGGATATGACATGTTATGATCTGAATCATGTTGGTTTCTATAGAAAACTGGTGAACTGTCAACCGAACTGAGCAATGTTTGAATTAGGAATTTGATTCTAAAAGTCTGTGAAAAGATCCTCTGAATCTTTTAAATCACCGTAATAAGCTTTAAATATTTCGAGTTAATCAGAAACAGCTTATGAACTACAGTCTCGTATTCCGAGTCACTTATTGTACGTGCTTTAGTGGAGATTTAATCCTTTTTCATACACTGGAAAAGCTGGTGTTTCCACAAATCACAAATTCAGAACACAGGTAAAGTCTGTAAGTCCGAACTTTATGTAATTATTATTTATCCACAGGGCTTCAACAGCACACCTCCATTTCCCCTTGTTCTCTGCAACTAATTTCTACTGGTCCCGCGACTGCCTACAAGCTTTCATTCCCTTTTCGCTTGATCTTATCCTTGTCATCCTCGGACGCCCAACTTGTTGTTTCCTATTCGACTTCCATTTGAGGACCTAGTATGTGATGTCATCTGAATGTCTCACCACAGTATTTCGAACTCATCATTTCTTTCTGCATTATGTTAGGCTGTCTGCTGGTTCTCTGTCAGAGTTCCTTGTCGTTTATCTCTTCAGACTGGCCATTTGATCTTCAGTATCCAACGAAGGTAGGTGTTGATAAAAGTTTGTATCCTGGTGGAAACGAATTCCTGACCCGCCAAGTCTATCAGTGGAACACTGCCAATTGCTCTTTCAGAGTCAAATTGTGCATTCATGGCTATCTGATGATTTACTCGGGTCTTAAACACACTCAGAAGAGATGCTTTTCATAGAGTATCCTCTGTCAAGAAACACTTCAAAACTTGTCACAGCTGAACTCAAAGGACAATTACCATATTATTACCAAACTAGTCGCACACTTCAATCTTCAATGATGCTCACTCTTGACGGAATTAACTGTAGAAAACATTGACTATCGTCAGTAATTTTCATGATCCCATGCTAAATGCATAAATTTGTGTTCTTCTTTCGAAGTTTACAAAAAGAATGAAAGATACTAGCTCCTGTAGAGCCATAAAAGACAGCAGTATAACCAACCGATCATCTTTATTGTACAGTTTGTTTCTGGATTAATTCCACTTCTGAAGTTTCTTATATATTAAACCACATTCTCAGTGGAATATAAAGTTCTGAACTGAACTAAGGATGGACTGAAATTAGATAAAAAGTATCTATAGCTCAATCAACCTGAACTTGTGACTGTCACCTTTGTTGTGAAAGGGTCTCACATTAAAAGAACGTATATAGTGTCAGCATGTATCAAAATGTTCAGGAAACGCTTCGTGGTATAACTTCAGATTACACTCTTCATTTAAAAATTTCAAATCATTGATATTGCTAAATTTAATCATTTCTGTGTTTACTCAAGGCTTATAAGAGTAAACAAATACCTGCGTTCATTCATTTCAAAATAAGTCACGTGCTTAAACAGAAATGTCAACATAAATATACATTAATGAATGAATGAATGGGAAAATAGTTAAACTGATGAAAAGCTTTTATTAAGGACTATTCATTCTTACTACTTTTATTGTTATTTACACTAGAATCATTAATCTGCTGTTCTTTTAATTTCTGTTATGTCAACTTAGATATCGCATACATTCCAATGAAATGAAGATTTTGAAGGTTGTTAAGTGTTTACTGCGTTCTTTTCGCATACATAACTATACCTTTAAAATGACCTTACTGAAAATGAATGAAATAATAAGTGTGAGAAGTAAATATTTAAGTTGAGTAGAAATGAAGCATTTTAGAGAATATGTGGAATGTAAGGCACTTCATAAGCGTTCCATTTTGAAACCCCTGATGGCATAAAGTTTCACAATAAACGTTCCACTAAGATGTTATGGAACTGTCTGATTAATTAAGACTTCTTGACTGCGCTATGCAAAACAGAATTAAGCGAAGACTGTTTTCGCAACAAACGGTCTGAAAGTGAATATCTAAGGTGTCACAAAGTGTCCACCACTGTCCACTGATTTAAAGTCTAACAGTGGATTGAAACAGTTATATTATTTCAGTTGAACTATAATAGTTGCTTGAATAATTTCGGTATTCCACACAAGTAAAAAAAAATTGAGATAAGTTTATTCATCGTCTTCACTATGTAGTCGGGCTTGAATGAAAAGAGAAGTACTGTTCAAATTGCTGATAAGTGAGCTAAAATTCAAAGAGCTACTTCTAGACATATTGGTAGTATACACACATGGCCCTTGTAAGAAACAGAACACCTCTTCTTATATTCTAAATTAAACACTTCAGACTTTGAAGAAATTAATCAAATTTAATTAGAGTTTCAGATACTAAGGTTTGAAAAAGTTATTTCAAGACTGAAAGTGTTATCTTGCAGTCTAAATATAGTTTACTTTTCTTCTCTATACTTATAGATGTTCAGGTAATGGGCACTGATTGAAGGCGAAATAGAGGGCTTCGAAACAGCGGTCTGAGAGTCACTAATCCTTTAGATATCAGTCATTACATCAGTGAAATAGATAGATAAATAATTATCTCAGGTGAAACAAAAACTTCAAGAATATAAAAGTCCCAAAAATAAACATAAAGTAATAAAAATAATTCGATAACATCACTTGAACTACCAGGTTTATTTTTATTGCTCTACGGACTTATCTGGTCGGCTTAAGCTGAAAGACATAAAGAAGAGTCAGATCAGCCATTGAATATGTTTCGATTGACTACAACTTAAACCTCGTCACCATCATTGTTGCCTGTATGCAAAATATGTTCAACAATAAGAGAAAATTTGTATCATGTCTGCCAAACAGTTATAAAGAATTTGCACTGAATTTATGATTCATTTTTTTATTCATTTTATGATGGCTAATAATACAAGTAAAAAAATTTTCAGTCACTTTGACCTTATTAGCTTCGTTCATATCAGTGTTTGTGGCCATCTTAGATTAGTTTAAGGAATCTTCACGGTTGTGTGGTTTCCTATTCTTAGTAAAGTTTTATTTATTTCGGTTGTCTACACAAGTAGATTAGATGGACGGTATCATTTGCCCTGGAGGTTTAAACTTCATTATGAAAATTCCTTGAAGGGATGTGACACATTCAGGTAAAATATGTACAGTGCTGAAGGAGTCCTATAAACAAAAAACATTCCGGTCACTTAAAAAAATACTCGACACAAAAGGGATGATGCCTCACTACTTTCAGTAACAGACTACTTCTGTTATTTGACAAGATTCCTTTGATTTTAGGTAGAGAATCTGTCACTGTTTTGAAAATAGTTTACATGCTCATTTACAATGATTTTTGATCTAAACTAAATTCATGCCAATTCATACTTTTTATTTTCATATAAATACAAACGCATTATTATATTATTATGGTTCCCTTGGGTTCCGATCGGCTGTTTGTTTGTTCCCACAGTTTCTTGTTACTTATTCTTTCTGGCTCTTTTATCTTCAGTATGGTGCCAGCGAAGGTAGCTGTGGATGAAAGTCTGCAGTGGCCTGTTGAAAATCCTTTTCGTGACACACTGGCCAAGTTTCTGACGCGTATAGAAGTACTGACTGACTTGACATTTGGGTTGAAAATCCGAACCTTCTTCCTTATGCTGAGTGTAGAAGATTTCCAAACTGGTTTCAGGTTGATGAAGGCATATCTTGACTTTCCGATTCTGGCCTGCTTTGACATCTTCATCCGTTCTGCCTGTGGTTGAAACGATGCTTCCTAGATAAGTGAAGGAAGTAACCTCTGTCAAATCTCTCGCGTTGATGGGGACTGATGCTGGTTGTTGTTGCTGTTGGTTGGTTGGTTGGTCGTCTTCATCACCTCCGTCTTCTCTATGTTCACCTTAACTCCTGTCTTTGCTGCCTGACACTTCTAACGGTTTGTTGGTTTTCGCCTGTAAGTCTTCGAATTTGAATGAAATTAGACGTAAATCATCTGCGAAATCCAGATCTTCCAGAATCTTCTTATCGATGGTCCAGCGAATTCCCGTCTCCTCGCTCCCAACTCACAGTCTGACGCATAATCCAGTCCACCACAATTAGGAAAATCATCTGTGATAATGGGCATGCAGCCTTCTCATGCTCCTGTGTTCACTTCGAACTCCTCGCTGAGTTTCCCGTCGTGGATCACGTGATAAGTGGCATTGTCGTAAAGCTGTTGAATGAGGTTGATAAAAACTTGAGGTACGCCGTAGTATTGAAGTAATTTCCAATGCGCTCACAAAACGTTAAGTGGTTAAACCAAGGATCATTCAGTAAGTGTTATTACAGTTGCCAGAAGATGGAATGAAATAAGAATTGTGTTAAACTGAAAACTGTCAAGTTGTGAAAAACATGGACCATGGAATTCCGATACCATAACTCATTGGTTGTCTAAAAGTCTGGCAGTCTTAGGTTCGACACTTATAGAACAAAGCGGCTGTATGTAGCTCTTACTGACTTCGCGTTTCGAATAAATCCACTTTGAAAGCAAACTCCTCCGAAAAAATATGCAAAATTACACTATTCATTCTCATAGTTGTTTGTGAAATGTTTCATTTCACGCAGTAGTTTTTCCCCATACTGACTGAGATGCTACAATTCATTTTTCCTTGATCTGTTTGAAAATGGTGTTAAAATCACAGAGCGAAAATCCAAATAAACCGGTGACAATGTTATCATAAAGCAGTTTAGATGCAAAAAAAGCAGTTGAAAAAAAATCATTTTATAAATGACTGTAGGCCACGTCTACAGTATTGACGTCCTTTCATTAGCGTAATAGAGAATATTGTGCATACACCAGTTATTATCTGTGGCTTTGACTGAGTCAGAATTTAACCAAACAGAATCAAACCAATTGCAGTCTACTAAGATGCAAACTCTCTACTTATTTCTAGAGGAAGTAGATTTGCACAAGAAGTTTTAATGTATTAGGCATATATGTTCAGTTACTTGTGTGACTTAAATTTGATTTTATCTGTTAGACTTCGTCACGAGCCTACATCAGTTAGAGATCACTGTTAATGAAGAGTCTTAAAATAGGATGAAACAGCTGCCCAGTGCTCCTTGGTTCTCAGTGATCTCTCTAACTGAAGTTGTTTCGTGGTGAAACCTAACAAATGAAATGAATTCTCGCAAATCCCACAATCTAAACACTAAATGTGATTCAAACTTTGAAAGAATAAGGTTTATTTTCACATAATTGCAGTCAAAGTTTATTACTGCATGGGTTTTATTGGAAAGGAGCAAACAAATAAACAATTCGATAGGTTTCAATCACCTCATAATACCCTTTTTATTATCTATAGATTTAAACTTAATATGTTTAACAGTAAACAAACGGTCATCTGAACTAAATAACCTGGTAACAAGATCTTTTTTATTTTAAAATGAAAATAGGCCTCTGCCTCTTTCAGTGTATCTCTTATTCATAATTTTGTTTATTATAATTTCAGAATTATACACTAAGATGATTTATTAGTCTGGTCAGAGAAACTACTTTTCACGGTTCGGTGAAAACAAAAGTTGTGTATTTCTGTATGTGTGTGCATGTGTGTGTGTAGGACGTTGTGTACATTTATTACAACATATTTAGCACGAGGCAAAATACACTAGGGTGAATAAGATGCCTGTAAAAAAATTCATCATTCGTCTGAATTTTATGTCTTCCGCTCAACAAATAAAAGATAGAGACTAGAAATCAAAATGAATCACAAAACATACTGTTAACCTTTGACATTTAGAAAAGAAAAAGCTAGAATCAATCTCTTCCTAGATTTACAACGATAACATTGAGTAGAACTCAAATGAATGGATAAACGAGTTTGACCTGGAGGACAGTGAACTTTTGTACATTTGTGTGTGGGTGTGTATGTGCATCTGTATGTGTGCAATCCATAACATATTTGATTTGATTTGTTACGGTAATATTATTCAACTTTAAATTAATGTACAGCATGATGTTCCACTTTTTTCAGTTATGGTTTGAAAATTACTCATCTAACAGTGTAAATAAAGCCCAAGGCGACATCTGTTACAGTGTTTCCCTCTCTTGACGAAAATTCCTATGAAAGATAAAATGATTAAATCAGTTGTTTGTTAAAAGAAAAAGCTAATACTTTCAGATGATAACTTGTCAACTACTGACGTGTAAAAGCTTTCTTCCCTACATTCAATTCATTAGCCGTCTTAGCATCATTTAAAAAAATATCAAATTCAACCTAGGGTTTTTAATGTAGAATTATGAGTATTTGTTTAAGTGAATTACGCTGGGAAAGTAATTCGGAGGTTGCTGGTTGGAATCCTACCAGGACTCAGATTTTCATTTTACCATCAATCATCACCCAATCGCCAACTCAAGACTATCTTAGATGGTCTCATCATCAGTAATCATATAAAGTCATATTAATATATGTGTAAAACTTGGGCACTGTGATAGTAAGTAATTCCAGATTAGTTTGTTTATTAGATGTATCACACAGTGAAACAGTATTGTTATTTACTGGATGACGTTTCGAACAAAATTTATTGTTCATAATCATATCAATTGTAATCACACGACTTTGAAACTTGAGTTTTATAGTTTTCTTTGTCTTCTCCTATTTGGATATGATTATGAACAATAAATTTTGTTCGAAACGTCATCCAGTAAATAAATACTGTTTCACTGTGTGATACATCTAATAAACAAACTGATATGGAATCATATAAAGTAATCTTACCATCTATCCTTAACTAGGAAACAACTTTCCAACTGTTCTGTCAATCGAAATATTTCGTCTATATGAAATCCTATTATTATTATTATTATTATTATTATTATTAGTCTGAGGATTTCATCATGAGCTGAAATCGGTTAGAGAACTGTAGTAAAACCAAGGAGTACTGGACAAGCGTTCCGTCCTAGTTTGGGACTCTTCATAGTACTCACCCACCGGAGTTCGAGTTCAATGGCTTAATGGTCTGCGAGCTTGCCTTGCAACTAAGAGGTCCTTGGTTCGAGCCCCGGTGGGTGCTTATTGTGAAGAGTCCCAAACTAGGACGGAATGCTTGTCCAGTACTCCTTGGTTTTACTACAGTTCTCTAACCGATTTCAGCTCATGATGAAATCCTTCATACAATCAAACATAATCTCTACAAACTAATACTTGAAATATTATTATTGTTCCTTTGGATTCCTTCAACAGCACATTTCCATTTCATGCTGTTGTCAGGGATCATCTTTAGCCGGCTCCACAACTGTCTATAAACTTACATTTCCTTCTCACACGATCTTCTACATGTTACCCTCAGATCCATGTCCAACTTGTCGTTTCCTATTTGCGCTCAGCTCGAGTGCCTGACACATGATATTATTCAACTGTCACATTAAATCCTCTTTCACTAAGTAAATCATGGTACTGTTAGTCAGAATAGGATAATAATCAAGGCTAAAATGGAAATGTGATTTGCTGCAGGATCTGAATTAGCGAAATTAAAATTACCAAAGGGTGAGGATCCTAGGAAAATTCCAATAAATACTCCGACATTTTTTTCTGCCCTTCAAACATAGGTTTTCACTTGCACAGCTTTCTGTGTCTGTGAACAAAAACTCAGACTCAGGAGAAAAAAGCTCTATATGACTGTGGCCTGCAAATGTTTACCAGAATATTGCAATAGATATTAGGTTCAATAATGGATTCATTATTTTCCTGTTTGAAACTCAGAAACAATAAACATTGGTACTTACTAAAAACAAAAGTGAAATCAATTTCGAAATGGCAATCATATATCTGTTTCAGTACAATAAACTCTAGGAAACTAAGGTTTCCAAAAAATTGTTTCCTCTTGTTTTAGCACTTCTTAGCGCTGTACCAACATAGATGACTTACCGAATTAAGTTCCAAGCTCTTAAAAGGTTACTTCAATAGTGACTTATTAGAACTCATTTCATTGGTAAGGAATTTCCAGCACCAATGAGCTCATAAATGATGCAATCTTCCCAGTAATGAGACGTGTATTACCACCATGATGGAGCGCTAATTCCTTCGAAAGAAACCTAAATGTTGCACGGTGACTCCTCAGTTTCTAGTCAGTACTAGAAACATGTCAACCACGATTTTCATTAGTCTATCTATGATGTGCAAAATAAGTAATAGAGAAGATTTGTAGCTCAGGTGGATGATTTGCAATTAATAGTGTTCTCTGAGCTGGTTGGTTTAATTGTGAAGCTTTCGTCGTCCTACTGGACAACATCTTCAGCGCCATATTTAGCACAAAGTGAAATGATTTAAATTTCTTCATGAGTGATATAATTGAGTCTCCTGATAACTATCTTTACATATGTATTGACCATTTTCTATTGAATTCACGATGAGGATGTAGACACTTTGTTAACGTGGCATTTCTCTGATCGTCCTATGATCAAAGCAAAGTATGTTATCTGTAGGTTGCAAATATCACCTAGCAGAATCTGTTTTATAAACCGGAGTGTTGAGAATATACTGGAAACCTCCATACTCCAACTCTATTTTTGTAATGATCGAAGTGGTGCATTTTTCAAAACTCTAGTTCAACTTTCAAATGATATAATCTTTCAGTAAAAATATCTAGCCTAAAGAAAGTGAACCACTAGTAGAATTTTCTAACAACCAGATAATTATGAGACAGTTACTGATCCTATTTATATCTACCTTATTTGGTAAATGATGTATGTAGCTGCGTCTTAGTTTCACTTATAATTCTAGTTTACTTATTTAACAGTACTTTGATCACATTTTTCTTAATTCGTTTGGTTCTCAGACATTCTATCCCTTTTCTATCAGGTAGGTATTAGCTAATAACAATAACTAGAATAAACAGTCATATTACATCAGTAACTTTTGAACTCTCAACTACTCTTATGGTAAAACTACTATATACTTATAATGTGTTTTACCTGGATGAATGCATACTTCATGTGCTTAGAGTTCTAAATGACACCATCTAGCTTTAATTGCGTAAAGAAACACTTTCTGATGGCCTATTTGAATCACTTGGTATCTGAATTGCACTCAACACAATGCACCATATTTTCTCTAATTCTTATTGTTTTAACCATTCAGTTATGTTGTTTTTTATTCGTAAAATGTAGTCGCGCACATACTTGGATGGCTTTCACCCAATATACCATCGGTTACTATTTTACCTGAAGATCCTGGATGAAGAGGAAATAATATGCGACTAATTACGCTGGGGATTCTGTACATTTCGTAGACGCTTTGTCCAGAATGAGACTGTTATTATTATTGTTATTATCCCACTGCCCTATTACTATTTTACGCCCCATTCTTTTTGCTGAAAATCCAAAACCAGCTAATAAAAACCTGAAACTCCGATTTTATTTATTATTATTTATTTTGTTAAAGTTGAAGTGAATTCGACAGAATATTTGAATTAAGGACAGTAAACTAAAAGTCACATTTAAACATTAAATTCGTCTATTCATTTCTTGAGTTCCTAATGGAATATATGCCTTCAAGGTTTGAAGTCTCAGTAGCGATGGATTTTTTTCAATGGGGTAGGGTGGATAGTCTCTTATTACTTGCTTATAAGCTAGGTGTAGTTTAGGACTGCGTCTGTTGGGAATCGAACCCAGACCATGTGCGTGGTTGGCCAGCATCCTACCATAGAACCTCTCATGCACATCAAACAATTATAATGAAATTAATCATATGATTATCACTAATGTCGGAATTGTTGTGCAATAGACAAATAAGGTAGACGATAATGACGTCATTTGTATACACCATAATGTATGTGTTATACTACTCGTCTTACTTTCGGCCTTACTCTTCACATTCTATTGCCATTTATTTCAAGGAAGCTGTTGTTAAACTGTCAGATTACTTTCCCCCTCTTCTTCTTGCTCATTTCTCTTCTTAATTTTCTTACTGACCTCTAAGCTCTTTCTATTTACGAGCAAGTCAGCAGTAATGTGAATACAATTTTATTAACTATTAAAATTATCATTCTTCTAATCTCTCAAGTTTAAGCAACACTGGTAAATATAACATAACTGTGATACTTTAAGTGATCAAAATTTTGAATAATCAGGTTTACAACGTTACGGTTGGAACCTACACCCAAAGTTGGAAGCTTCTCATATACTGAAATTTTCAAGTATTGGTTTGTATGGATTTTGTTTGATTGGTCGGAGGATTTCATGATGAGCTCACAGCTCAGACAAAATCCCTACAAACTAATACTTGAAGATTGATCTGATGCTAACTACCGAATGGCCCTATTCAGGCCGTTACCTGGGGTTCTAGTGGGAGACCGTGACCAGTAGGGTACAGCATGTCGGGTGTGAGAACAATACTCGCCGAAGACATTTCTATATGGTCGCGCTATATCGTGAATTGGCAGAAGTTAGAATTCATGGGCTGGCCATCGGATTGGGTCCCATTGGCTTAACGGTCTACGAGCTAGCTCTCCTTGTAACCAGAAGGTTCTGGGTTCGAACCCTGGCAGTAGGTGAGTACTAATGAAGAGTGCCAAACGAGGATGAAACAGCTGTCCAATACTCCCTTCAGGTTTTCCAGTGGTTCTCTAACCGATGTCAGCTCATGATGAAATTCTCCAACCTATAAAAGTGATGATAGTGATTTGGAAAAAGCATATTTGTATTCGAATTATTGCCGGAGAATAAATTTTGACAGCCCACAGAATTTTATAACATAAAATTTATTTATGAAAACCATTAAGTGAAATGATGATCTTTTAATTTCATCTTGTTAACAGAAAACAAGAATTCTATGACAGTATTATTTCATAGCAGTTAATCATGAGCCAGTAGAATTTAACCTACAACTATACAAACACTTCAAACTGTTGACTTCACCGATATGATTGATATTTTTAAACCAGAACAAGTTAGTATTCAGTTAACTAGCTACCTGGTTGACACTCACTCCTGAGTATTTCTTTCATCTGTTTATTCATTTACCTCCCATTCATCTTATCATAAATTTAATTAACTTCATTTTGGGTTATTAATTAGCTCATCAATTCATATGATGACTCAACTAATAAGGTCAAGTCAATTAACTAATTCATATGACCCCGTAATAATTAGAAAAACTGATTACGTCATCATGGAGATAAGAATTAAAATGTGCATTATATGATCTTATTTACAAAGTAAGTGAAAAAAAATAAGTGAATAGTCATCACTACAATTGTTTATCGATCTAGTAATAAAACAGTCATCCGCTTAGAAGGGGTCAAAGCAAATGGTGAATACAAAACAGTTATGCTTTGACATAGTTTACGTCATGAAATAAGGTCAAAGGTAAAAATTTTAGTAAGACACGGTGATTCCAGGTTTTCTGGTATTTATCAGTTCAGTAAATAACAGTTGTCACCTAGGTCACATTAGATACTTCACATGGTGAGACATTAAATTAAGTTAACCTATTTATAGATTACTTACCAAGCTAATACCTTTAATATAAACTATGTTTACTTAAATAGTGTTTACCTAACTGAAACCAAGGTTATGTGTAACCTATCAGATTTTAACGTGGTTTATCATTTTATTTTAGTATCACATTCAAATAGAATAAGTTATTACAGACATAGAAAGGAGTCGTGTTTAAATGAGGATAATCTAAAACGAATAGATCAACAAAATGCGCAAATGTCTACAAGGAATACATCATTGAAACCCTTTACATCAGACTGATTACAGTAATTTCGTTTATATGATCACATCATTATTAAGTGTTGGTTAGCAAGGATTTGATTGGCTGCAAGTTTTATCACGACTTGACATCAGTCAGAGAACCTTCGGAAAACCTGAGAGTAGTGAACAACTGTTTCGTCCTAATTTGACACTCTTCAGTAGTACACACCTAGTGGAGTCCGAACTCAGGACTATCTAGCCGCTGAGACCCAATCCAATGGCCAGCCCATGAATTCCAACTTCTGCGAATTCGCGATACACATAGTGCAAGCTCCAGTCAATATCATAGACGAGTAACTGATCTCTTACCTGACTTGGTGGACCCCACTGGTCATGACTTCTGACTAAAACTCCAAGTAACTTCCTGTATAGTGCCAATCGCCAGTGAACATCAGACTAATTAGCAAGTGTTGGTTTACAGGGGTTTGATTGGTTACTGGTTTGACCAATACTGCCAGTTTTTCCAATGGTTCCCTAACTAATATCAACTCGTGATCAAACCTTTGTCATTATTATCCTCACACAATCCTTACTATTACTGCCAGGATTACCTTTAATTCATAGAAAACAGTTTATCAGATATACAACAAACTTATTGAATTTTGTTGTTTTAACTAGTAGAAAGGAAGCCTTACATCCTATTGTTTCTTGCTATCTTTGTAAAGTGGTAAATGGATACCTTCTGAAATGGAGACCTTAGTATCTGTTATAAACGCAGCCATTAGGTGGTAACAACTACTCCTATTTATCATCCATACACATAAATACTCATATGGATAAATAAGCCATGTGTTTATTCATTGTGAACTATCTCTTTCAAGTGTTCCAGCTATCTGGGAATTTTCACTTAAGGAATATTATTACATGAGATCCAACAGTATCAGACAGCATAAATCCAGTTGCAAGTGATTTACAACCATTCCGTAAGACGAAAGATGGTGGCTTCCAAGGGGAAACTACCTGACGCTTATTCGTTATGAAACGTGTTTTGAAACTAACTAGCTTCTTAGGAAACGTTCAATCGGATAAATTCCAGTCTTCATGGGTAACTAACACTAAAATGCATTCCATGAAGTTAGAATGACGGTGTGTGACTGATTGGATGAACTAAAGACTATGGTTACGCTAAATGGTGAATTGATAGAACTTGGAAATCATCTACTATCATATTTAGATTCAACGACTAAATGGTATAATATGATTATCAGCAATAAAATGTGGTCGAAACATCATCAATATATATATATATATATATATATATATGAAGCGAAAGAGATTTGAATACAATGCAAACAAGGATCTAACTGAAAATTAGGCATTTCTTCTATCAGTCCTTTTGTCTACTAACTGTATAAATGGGAATTTTCGCCATAGTGAAATTAAACAGTAATTCCAAACAACTAGAGCACATGAAATGAAAGTAAATATAATTCATCCTACAATATTTATAGTAATGTGTTTATTTCTAAATATAATCAATTCCGAATTATAGTGAAACAACTGTCCACTGCTACTTGGATTTCAGTACCTTTTTAACAAATTTAAAATCTCACAAAGCACATTTTATCCCAGTTTTGAATTATTATCACAGGATAATCTTCATATTTTTCAATGAAAGAATAACGCCCTCAAAGACTTTAATTCAACTTTGAAAAAAATAATTGTTCAGATGTACTTTCCTAAATACTGATAATGAAGTTAAATTTCATCAGAATTTGTCACCACAGATTACATCATATACTACTACAACAGCCTATCATTATAAGATTAAACTACACCCCCTTTTTATATATCACTGATTCATTACAGATTTGTTAGCTTCAGGCTATTAAAGACATTGACGTTGGAGCTGGGCTTTTTTCTTTTCACTATGTCTTCTTCCCTACTTGTTTTTCCTCTTACTTGGAATGAGTATATTAATTAAGCTAGTGGAAATAGTTAATGATATATTGTCATGTATGTGTGAAATTTTGATGGACTTTAGGGAATCTTTAATAACAACTGATTTATTCAGATACACGTTCGTTTAATTTGCTCGAGGCAACATGTCAGCATAGAACTTTATTCGTCTACTGTAAACTGTCATATCCAGTTTCATATAATCTTATCAGCTAATTCGACTGACAATCAGTTGTCATATTATATGAAAGTTAGGTGTCAGTAAACAGCTCAAGACCTGAGTATCGTGTCTACTGGCACTCATCAGTAAGGTATGTTCGGAACCTCCGTGCAATTGATGTCCTCAAAGAAATCCAAATTCGTGTCACCCAATGCTATTGCCAGGGACTTCACCACTGGGTAGGGCAAGCCCTAGAGTTGCCATGAAGGTCAATGGTAACTCCTCTGATCGTAGCATTGTGGGGAGCAGGCTGGAATGTTTTAGGAAACACCATTCCATCAGACGTTGCAGACTTTTCATGCTAACTCGTGTCAGAAAGCACAAACCTAGGCCTTGAGCGTCTGGCCTATTGCTTCTATCTACTCATGATAAATTCCAAATGCATCGTGATGATGAGTCCTACATGCTGGGGACCACAATGCAAATTTTACCGACTGTATTCATTAGATACTTAGTAGACGCTGAACATATTAAATGAGGTTTGAATTGGCAGAGGTTTAGAAATTAGCAAAACTGAGACATTCGTTCCATTACACCCTGGTATTTCTGACCTCTCAGTACCCATGATCTCAAACAAAATACATGAATCTTTGACTCTTACTGAAAAATAATGCTACTATTCCATTAAATTTGAAATTATTCACTAATCTTCGAATATTCCACACACTGTATTGGGGGTTGACATATATGCAGTTAGGTAATAGAATTTTAAACTGCAAAATCGATAGTGAAACTCTTTTGGTGGATATTAAAGACTGTTGATTTAATTATGTTAATGGAAGCATACACGTGGAATTCCTTAACTAGATTTAGATTAAAGTCCAATTTTCTATTCTCTCTATATACTTCCCTAATTGGAGTCACTGTGCGATTCACAGTTTACGAAACGAGCATTTAGATGCCTATCAACAAGGAATTGATGTTACTGATGATATCGAAGTGGATGACTGGTTTACCATTGAAAGCTGTCATAATAAAAACTGAGCTCAGTGTTCATTTCTACCCACTCATAAACTATTTTCAAGTGAAGCTTCTCCCTCAATTCATTCATGTTCAAAAGACTGAATTTCGGGTGAAAATGAGTTTTCTGGATGTGCTTCACGACGTTTTAGTCAGTAACGGATTCTGATGACTGATTTCAGGAATATCGTACCACATCGTTAACTACACTTTCAAATGAATAATGGAGGGACTTTATGATAAATTTTGGTGTCATCTGAAATAACAGTAAAAATTAGGAAACACTTTTCATGAATCACTGACTTGTACAGCTAATTAACAGTTGGATTAGCTTAGTGTTACATTTTTCTAGACAATTGACAAACAGTCCAAGATTATATGCTTGGTAACGGAAATGTGTCTCTGCGGCCTTGAGGGAATTCATTTCGTCTCTTGTTCAGGAGTAAATTGGAAGTTTCACTCTTAACAATGCCCACCTAACATATAATGACCTAGGTTTATGTGTAATAAGTTCTGGTCATAGTATATTATTGCACTGAAAGGTATAAACTAGTATCCAGTGGTCACTGTGTTTATGGATTCGTTTGGTTACTGTGAAGACAGGTTATCTATTTGGTTGTTATTTTCAGTGATGGCAATGAGTTGCGAAGACACTCTGTTTTACACTAACTTCATCTATCTCATCAAATCTTTCCTCATTAACAAATATATATTTGATTCCAATTGTTTTTACAAAACTTTTGATCCAGAAAAAACAGTTTGACGTTTGCTAGATTTCTTATTGATTATCTCTCGCTCTTAACATACTAGTCAAATCAGACACTGTTTCTGCCGGCTGAACATACCTAGTCAGCTTTATCGTTTAGGTATCTATTTACTGACAGAGTGACTCTTACGCTTTCGTATTCAGCGTATCAGTTACCATGGGACCACTATTATTATTATTATTCAACACGAAACTTCTAGAGTTAATAACTCACTATAGTTATGTGTTCGGCTATACGTAGCAACAAGAACTAGTTTACATTAATACTTAAGCGTGGGATTTCGCTAATCTATCTGCACTATCTTCAGATCACTTATTATTCAAATTCCAGTATTATTATTCAAGTATAAAACTTTCAATTAAATAGGTGAAAAACAGATAGTAGTATGTGGAATAACACATGATTCCCGTGAATGAAGTTTAAAGATTTGCTGTTGAATAACCCTTCATGATCCTTAATGTCCGTAAGAACTAACCAAGGCAGTTCCGTCTATGAATTTTGTTATCACTATATCGGGAAGAGAACATCTGTCAAATCCCACAAGAACCCATCATCATCTATACACTTCAGACAAATTCCACCTCATGATACAGACGATAATTGGAAAACCTTGGAAAAAAGGTGTTTCAGAACTCGATTAGGCTGAACAGCCTATGCTCATCTTGAGCTTTAAATATAGTTAACCGTTTTTGAAAGCAACAATGTACAAATAGATAGTAAGTACTCCGATTTAAAGCAAAGAATCAATTTATATATTTTTATACAATATGATAAACCCAGATAAAATTCATCTAAAAACGAATAAAAATATTCTTTAAATATACAAGTACTTAATATTTCTAAAATGACTGGCATATCATCCTGGAAAATACACAATAGAAATTGATTACGGGAAGAAATCATAAAAAATGAATATATATATGTCTAATTTTCAAATGCAGTTATAAGGCGGCAACTGATGCATATATATGTATATAATTGGGTATGTCCATGAATTTTTGAGCGAAAAGGTATATAAATAAACATGAGAAAGTATATATGTGTAATAATAGTACTAATCGAATATATAACTGTTCTCTATTCTGTGAATAGATCTCTAATAGAATGTTATCTAAAGCGTAAGTCTTATTTTATAAAGTAGAGAATCAAAAGTCATCAATAAAAACAGAAGGAATAATCTCTGTTGTGTGTGTGTGTGTATACATGTATGTACATCTGACACATCTGAAATATCACAGAAATGAGAAATCTGAGGCAGACTGTATATCCTGGACAATAAAATCAAACAGGATACAGTCGATTCTGTTTAGTCCTAAGAAAGGAAAGAAAAATCAAAGGAATTCATCTGAAGTATTCTGAAAAATTAAATTAGAGATATTCTATCATCTATGATTAGGGATTAGATAAGATAACCTTCTTTTTCATTGACGACGAAGATACACTGCTACTGGTATCTTCTCTAACAATACTGGTATTACTGGAATTCAGTTCAGACTTGATTATAATGGTTTTTTCACATACAGTTTGCTTCATTTGCTGATGCTGTTGAAGTTCTTCCATTTCGGCAATGGATTCATACACCCAATCAATAAACTGACGACGACAGGTTTCGGACGACATATTTAAACTAATGACTGGTCCACTTGAATTGCATAGTTGAACCCCGTATCGATAATCTGATAACAGAAAGAAACAGAAATGAAGCATTATATTATATTACTCGATATTATTATATAAATGCACCATAAAACTAAAATCATAAACGTAACTGAGAGAATATGTAATGTGTTCAGTACATTTCAATTATCCAAATCGTTTCAAATGCAGTGAGATTGGATTAACAGTCATTCAGAAGCCTTCAGTTTTACTCTAATTCATCTGCCTTGAAAGTGAATCTAAAAACAGTAAGTTATCCCAGTGATATAACTATTGTCTTATAGCCAGAACAACTACCGATGAAATTTCAGCATTGTTCAAAAATTATTTTACACATGTAACAATACCCAAAGGAATGAATCCATTTAAAAAGGTTTAATTTGCGTCCATTTCGGTTAAAGTCATAAAGCGAATGAAATATTTAGGCAATAGCACGCAATCATACTTTCAGTACATCTTTCATTCAAGTCGACCACCTAATTAATTTCTCGCAATGGGGTAAAAGCACATGGAGCTAAATGTATCAGTTAGTTGTTCACACTGATCCCTTTTATTTCAGAAGCTTCCCCCCCCACACTCATCACAAGACATCTTTTCCATTATTTCTACCATTCTACCTACTGAGTCAGAGGGTGGGTTGATTTATTTCCTGTATATTTGTTTATCTTTCTCAAATGATTTAAATCCAATTTTCATGATTATTAGTGAAACAATTTTTTTGACACTCCATTACAGGAACTTAGCAGGGAGTCTTCCACACACACACACACAAGAAAACATTTCTGCAACAGTTTACCCTCAATATTTGCGTGTGTAATCAGCAATTAGTTTCAGTGCGATTGGAACAGAATAAACAATAATAATAGTCAATAAGAACAAGTAAATATAAGCAGTGCATTGAGCTAAAGCGAACTAAGCAGAATGAGCCATGAAACTCCACGTTATACCTAGTTGAACAAGCCTAAAATTCACGTTTTTACAAAGAATTTTTAGGGTGAATTATTAAGAAGTATTTACACTACATTTTAAGGCGTCTATATATTCTTTAGAGAATACTGTCTACAATGTAGACGATTTTTAATTCAGTAGGTAAACTGTTAGTATGAGATTTTCTCTTGTCGTATAGTCGCTAAAAATTCACTAGAATATAGAAAATTACTGATATGAAACTTCCTCCACCCTACATATATAACTACTTAAAAGTACTTCTGACTACAAACGATTTCAAAGCAAAGGTAATATAATATGACCTCAAGCATAGCGGGGGATTTAAGTCACAGAATTTCCTAAGTGTTCTCAGAATAAATAAATGAATTCGATATACAATAGCCGGTTGACGAACCACTCTTTGTAACAATATACAAAACTGCAGGCACAATTACTAGAGTGGGCATATGATGTGGGAGGACAGTCAAATATTATTTTTCAATAAATGAGTAATCCAATAAAAATAATATTTAACACAATCAGTAAATGTATGGGAAACTTACAGTTAGATTCAAAAACCAGTACACGTAGATCGAGAAACGGATAAACATTGCGAACTTGGTAAGAAGTGTCACTGGCAAATGGCTCTGTAGAACAGAATATTTTTTGTGCTACATCTTGCACCACACCGGAAGAACTGCGACTTCTGACATTTCCTGACTGATCTTTAGGATTTTGGTTACGAACACTAGATATGGAATTTCTTGGTGTGTAATGTCGGCTAGCATTTTGATCACCCATAGCTACTGCAGCTGCTGTGTTCATAAGAGAATCTGACCTAAGCCGTGTTGAACTTAGTGACTTCACCACTAGTAAGATGTCATTGAATATCAGTAGATAACGCCATCGGGAATTATTTTTACTTGGCAATCGTCGGGGAGCAATCTTTTCGATTTGTTGTGCTAGTACTCTACCAATGAAGCGGCGATGTCTTTGCACAAAATTATCTGTCTTCAAGGGCCCGACCAAAACTCCATCCAAAGCTCGCAGTCTATCTGAGGGATCTGGTAGTGTTTTGAACTCGGATGCAGCTACACGGTCGTAAATGCCTTCTAGTAGATCTTTCCTGACATCATGATTAGAATCTATTCCTCGGTTATTATTAATGAATCCTTGTTTAGTCATACGTTTCCCCATTTTTCCAACATTCGGATTGTGAAGATCAGTATGTAATAACAGGACTGAATAGGCCAAAACCTCTACTGTCTCTGAATTACGAAACAGTCTATGAACACGATCTGGATTCTGAAGTATGTACACTTCTTGAAATATTTGCATTAGATAGGCAATTTTTTGAGATTCACCCTAATGAAAGGAGGAACAAAAACTTTTGATCAACGGAGAAGAAACAATATCTGAAAATTCTAATTGATTGAAGTACCAAGGGCTATCTGATATGCCAAAGAAATTCATCAACACTACCACTTTTATTCATGTATAGTAGAAATTAATTTCAGTATACATAAATTTTTGTTAAAGCAGAAATATGTGATAACTTTCAATCAGTACTCCTCATCAGTAAAATAGTGAACTTACCGATGGATGGAAATGACCGATAACTGAGCGCAAAGCATTGTCTACTTCCATTCCTTTCATATCGATCAGTAATAAAAATTCCCTGAAAGATAAATTGAAAACAGTGATTACTTAGATGAGGCAAAACAATTTGTTCACAACATTCCAAGATGAATTGTTTCCTTCGATTGTTACTAAATTAATGTGAGTATAGAGTTCACATTTCCACATAATCTATACTTTAAAGATAACATTACACTTCGTATCGTTTCAGTCACTTTTATTTAGCAAGTAAAGGTGTCGTTAAACGCTTTATTAAATGAGACACCTACAGAATTGCCATCAAGAAACATATTTAAGGAGGATTTGAATCCAATATTTTTGAATCATTGGTGTGTTAAGCCTCTAATATCCTGTCATCTACGGCTTTAACACTATAAACAATTTTAAGGAAGCTAGTGAAGTATGTAATAAAAACTTACTTTAAAACCTTAGTTGCCATTGGATTGTCCAAGAGACCGAAGTATTCTCCAATAGCTTGACGATTGAGATTTGGTTCATTCAGTAGGAAATGAGCAATTTTAGAAGGGTTGGATACTAAAATATAATTTCTGATGAGGTAATTGATCCCTTCGACAGGATTCCTAAAGTCAAAAAGAAAAAGGCACGTTTTAATAAGACGAAAGAAATTTCACATTATTTGTAGCTGAATGAATTTCATCCATAATTTTCGTAATTCACTGTGTAAAATTACCTAAGACTATTTAGGCTAAAATTCCGTCATTTGACTATCAACCCTTATGAATTTTTTTCTAACTACTGTTTCTTTATAAACCTTCTAATTAATTGCAAAAGAATACACATAGTACATCTACAAACCGTGACCACATTTATCTCGAATGACAGAGACAAGTGAAACAGTATTTTTAAAACTTCAAGTGAACTGATTGTATTTCTATTTACGGACACCTTGAAATCATGTCTGCATAATCCTATTTCAACGAAGTAATGAAAAGAAGCATGGCTAGTTCAGTTGAATTATCGTAGTCTGTCACAGAGGAGCTAGTACTCTTATTTGAAAACTACTTCTACACTACGGAGTACCCAAAGTGTTCATGGACCTCATTCAACAACTGGCTATATGACAATGCCATATGTCAGCTGATCCACAACAGAAAATCCACCGAAGCCTCTGAAGTGAATACAGCAGTTAGACAAAGCTGCCTACTCTCTATCAACAATGATATTCCTAATTATGGTGGACTGGATTATGCAGCACACCGTGCGTGGGGAGGCGAGTGAGAAGATGGGAATAAGTTGGACTGATAAGAAAACTCTAGAAGATCTGGATCTCGCGCGCGTATGATTTGTGTTTAGTGTAAGTGGAAGACTTACTGGCAGAAATCAACCAACTGGCCGAAGAAGGAGGCAGTGAAGGAGTACAGGATATAGGACAGGTGAACATAGAGAAGACGGAGGTGATGAAGATAACCAACACCAACAACAACAGTGACAGTAACAACACCCAGCATCAGTCACTAACAACATGAGAGATTTGACAGAGGTTAATTCCTTCACTTATCTAGGAGGCATCGTTTGAACTATAGGCGGAATAGATGAAGATATCAAAGCAGTTCAGAATCGCGAAGTCAAGATACGCCTTCACCAATCTGAAATCACCAAATGGCCAGTGAAAATAGTTAGCCAGCCACAAGAAATGCTGGGAATGATCGAGTCAACCGAGAACCTATTGTTCAACAGGTGTGCATAAGAAAGTGGAGATGGATTGGACAGGCACTGAGGAGACTGTTGAGTGAGATTGTGCTTCATACCATCTGTGGAGTGGAAGTCGAATGGTAAACGACGAGTTGGACATTTGTCGAGGGTGATACGGATGAGATCGTGAGAGACGAAAGACTATGGGCAAACATGAGGCCAGCTAAAGCGGACCTCAGAGTGTAGGCGAGAGTGGATTTGTGCTATTTAAGATCTATGTTATTCACGAAACCTAAGGGAATAATATTCACTCACCTATTGAATATTGTACAGCCCGCTAATAAAACACGTCTGTTATTCGCTCGCTTCATCGATTGGCGTAGTGTAGTTGTCCAACGTGTTGTGGATGATATTGCTGTTGGATTATTATTCACTACTTTGTGTAAATAGTCTTCATTCTGACTTTCCATATCTGTAGCATGAAGTGGTGCGCTTAACTGTGAAGAGAGACCAGAATCTTGGTCACTAGATCTATTCACTTCTGACTGAAGGTTTGTTGTTGGTGCCCGACCTATTCCATCCTTCGAAGGAGTAGGTGGCTTAGAAGATACAGTTCCGGTAGTTGCTGAATTAAGAAATTCAGAAGGTATAGGTAGCCTCTGTCGACGTTTCATTGTGGGAGTATAAAATGTACTTAGAAGAGATTTACTAGATCCATTGCTTCTACCGACCGAATGACTCATGCTTGTAAAATCTGACACGATTGAACTGATACTGGAATAAGTGCCATTTTGATTTTGAGAATATGGACCATCAATTCCAGTGGGTGGAATAATAAACCAAGCATCATCCTGTTCAGCAATTCGTCCCAGTGAACCAAAAGTTGGTTTGTTACCATTAGTATTTACATCAGGCCTTACAAGCTCTTCATTTTCCTTGTTCAAAAGTATAATGTTTTCGGACTTGACTTCTTTACTGCGAACAAGATTATCACAATCAGTAGCTGGATCAACATTTTGAATTGAAGAATCTCTAGATGCCTTGGTCTCTTGGGATTTAGATGTCCTAAAATTTAGAAAGATTAACAGTAAATATACATGATTTTGTGCAAGAGTTCAAACGATCGATGAAAAAGGCTTTGTATGAGAATTAACTTAGACCTAGCTAGGACAATATTAAATAAATAACAAAGAATAAAACAGGGGAAATTCTAACAAAGACTCAGTATTATTATTTTTTCAATATGTTTTCAATAGCGGATATAATGTATAGGGAAATTTTTACACCAGCTGCTCAAATATTTGAGTGGGCTGAGTCATTCATACAATTCCCCGTTAGATCCAATTTTGAATATTGAATGTGTGTGTGGGGGCAAAAAGGGGGAAGAAATTTTGCACGTGGAGGTTTAGATCTGCATCATGCCCACTTGAAACATATGGTCTTTCTCTCTCTCACTCTGTCTCCCATTCCCACACTGTCTGTTTAGATTTCAACCGTCTGACCCTGTGTGATCGAAAAATAGGGTGGTAAGGTAACTACAATAAATACTTAACCCTTATACAACACACCACCACTAAATAAAAGATTCAACATACACGTGCAGACAGAAACAATTTTTTTTATTATTTTTGTTTGCAAAATCATCTCATATTTTTCAGATCTGGGCTTTATGTGATCCACTTATATTGTTTCAGTACAGACACTAAAAATAGTGAGTCATGAGGTCGCATATTGAGATCATGACCTTGAAGCCTATAACTGAGATCTCAGATATACATTGAATGTACGGTAGAATGCAAAATAACTTTTTTCCCAAGTAAAAGCAAATTACTGAAACTGAAATATTCCTTTCAAGAGGAGGTACATTCGATACACTTTTTATTATCAACTATGGAGACTACATTTATGAATTTAAGGTGCATACGATTTCTTGGGAAAAATAACTGGTGCTCAGAGCAACTTAAATAATTACATAACCTAGTGAAAATTAGAGAATTAGATACCAGTGAAAAAGAATTAAATGATTTTCCCATCGACTGATTGGACAGAAGTGCTCGGTATCAGGTTGAAATGTCGGCTCCTTGTACAGATGCTTCGACGATGTCTGGTCATATAACTTATAGACATCATGCATTTATTCCCCTTGGTGAATTTGAATAAAGCAAGAACAACAGTGATTTGTGCAGAATAATATGGTGCCATCATTTATTTCGTTGGCTTCTCATCAACTGCTTACAGCCTAAAAATGTAAGCAGTTTATGTACAGAAAAGTTTAGACATACTTGCAAATTTTTTCATGTCATGACAGAAAGTTCTGTCATGACGTCATGAAAAAATTTGCAAGTATGTCTAAACTTTTCTGTACATAAACTTAATAATTTTTTTAGGCTGTAAGCAGTTGATGAGAAGCCAACGAAATAAATGATGGTACCATATTATTCTGCACAAACCACTAGTGTTCTTGCTTTATTCAAACTTAGAGGCAATTGATAGACGGTGACTAACTGTGGAATGCAGGATGTGCATTTCGTCCCATTGGGGACTCATCATCTGGCATACAATTAAGGAAAATCTTTTACTTGAAACGGTATAACTTTGAGAAGACTAAAGAAAACAAGTGTATAATGTGTAATAAGCATACAATAATAAATACTAATTCAAAAATGCTGGTTTAGTCGTGCATCATTTCCAAGACACAGTAAAGCGAATAACGAAAAAACATATTGTCAAATGAAAAATTACTTAGTCAAATTTAATTGTAAACAGGTTTAATCGAAACTTATATCAAATAGTCCTAACGACATTAGAAGTTAAACATACTCTAGATTTAAATAAATGAGCTGGATAGGTACACTTTATACAATACAGTGCAAATTATGACTTACATTACAGTATCTCTGGCAAGGCGTCTATGTCTTAAAAGACTTCGTCGTGATTTAAACACTCTAGTATATGGTGTAATGCTTTGTTGACCTATAGGTGTATCCTTTACGGTATTTTCTACTGGTACATCAGTTGATAACTTATTCGAGTCGGTGGGGACCGATAATGTACAAGTAGTTGTTGGAGACGAATGTGGCAGTGATCTTCTTGGATGTTTAACATTTTTCTCAAACCATCTTGTCAAACTGCTCTTCCGTTTTGTGCACATAGTTGAGTTCCTTTGAACTGTCTCAAGTCGTCTATTTGACAAACAATTAGCAGCTCCTCTTCAGCTAATGTATTTTCCTTTACTTCAGGTACCTCTTCACTTGTTTGGAAATCTTCTTGTAAACATAGTGGTGACCTATCCCTGTTGATAATTGAGGATTTCCGTCTTTTCCATGTGTTAAAATCGAATTGTGAATTATTTTTCTTTTCTGCTCCATTCAGACTATCAGATAATGTTTGCTCTGAAGGAAGAAGATTCATGCTGATTCGCCTCATAAATCGTGTTAATTTTGATGAAGGCACTTGTGCTTTCAAGTCAGTATTCACCGATGTACTTTGATTTAAATCTCCACTTTGCACATGACTTGCGTTTAAGTTAACATTAATATCACGTTTAGTAGCGAGAACTGGATGTGGGGTAGGACGTATGGATGTGAACCTCGATCGTGGTCTGGGTCTGTTTGTCGTAAGTGGTTTTAAAGCATTCAGTAATGTCGGCGGTGATGAATCCATTTTGATAAAATATGATCAGTATAAAAATAATCTTGCTGCCAACAGCATACAAATTATTCAAGGAAGAAAACCTTTCTTTTTAAGCGGATCATCCTTTTAATACTTCTGGCAAGCAAAGAAAAATCAACCAATCAAATGCCTTGGGGATTTTAGGTGTAACGAACCAATCAAAATTGAGAAGACTAAAAATCTGTCCACGCGACAAATCGATTCGTGAAATTTTAATGGTGAAAAACACCAATAGGTCAAAATAATTAGCTTGTTTTTGGTGTAACAAATAAACTTGCATAATGCGGAATTTAATTTGTTGACTAAAACTGACATGTAATTTATAAGCATGATAGAAGTATCTTTCGGCTAAAAAGTAGGAATTGGGCAAAACGTCATTTGTCGCAGAATGATAGCAGCATGAAATAATTCAGAATTCTTTACCTTATTTCGCATTAGTTTAAGCATAAATAAAGGTTATCCTGTTGTTATTTGGTGGGTGGTGACTAGGAATGGTATCCAGGGTGCACATTTCGTCTTATTTGAGACTCATCACTGGCTATACCTGCAATCCTCAATGAATGATGGTTTTTTCCCACTGAAACTCGAACGAAGCATCCATCATTTCAAACCTCATCGAAGCGTCCGTACTAGAAGGTGACTTGTAAACAGAGACCAAAAATTTCGATTCAATATAATCAACTAATGGGAAATACAAAACTCAACTCGACAGTTATCCTAGTGTTGATAATGGTGATTAAAATTTTCTACTTATGATTCTATATAACTAATTACCTTATCTGAAAACAAGTTTTACTAGGAAGTTGAAATTCAGATAAGTATTAAGAATCCTTTATATTTAACTAAAATAACTGGCAGTATCAATACACTCAATCATGTTGTTAGGACTACAATTTAAGTGGCTCAGGCATAAGGCCTCGTATATAGAAAAAATATATGCGCACCTGTAATATGAGGAAATGTTTTTCACGAATAAAATATTCGTCTCATAGAAAGGGTGACCAACATTTTCTGAGGCTGTAAGCAAATAGGTTTTCTGTAGTCGGATAAAATATTACTATGGTAGTCAGCGTAAGCTGAGTTTCATTAAGTGAAGAATTCATATTATATTACATTATTATTATTATTCACATTATTCGAGACAGTCTTGCCTGGTCATTCATTCCGTTTGTGACTAACTGAACTATCTAAATAAAGTGAATGATGTTAAACCATTCAGTGAACAGTGTTAAAACCTTCCAAATATAACAGCAGTTTTACAAATCACTGAAGTAATAAGAAATAATTGAATACACTTGCAGTGGGAAACTAGTTATAGAATAATACGATTTTTAGTATTTGGACGAAGTAAAGAGAAAATTCTTCCATACAGGGGAAGTTAACCATTGATCAGCTTCTATTGCAATCAGAACTCCACTTAGAATTGGTATGGTTACAAAAGCAACTCAGACTACCTTCGCATACCTCACTGATACCATCACTAGAAATCAAGGTATGCCACTGTAAAACCTGAACAGTGAAACACAGGCCTTCATGCTTTAAGCTTTGAGTTTCAATGACGGCAGAATTGTCCTAACGGGATGGGATTTCCAACCTCCTCTCTTTTCTGCACCTACTACCAGCTAGGTGTGGTTCAGTAGTGCGTTTACCTTTGACCGAAGACTGACCTTCCGCGTGGTTGGTGAGTATTTCACTGTTGAAACACTGACACCTAATAGATTAACCAAGTGATGTATTTATTCCCTAGATTAAAACTTCCTATAATAATAGAAGAATTCAACAGACTACCTACAGACTAACACTAATGAAAATATCGGAAATTCGTCTATGCATTTATAGAAGACAAAAGCTTTGAGGTCGTCAGTAAGATTTCACTCACTTTAAAAAATATATAAAAAATTGAACAAATTACACAATAGTGGGATGAGAAATAGTATTCATCCCTATGAATCATCATTTCAGTATGTAGGTTACATATGCGCAAGTATACACTAATCGAAGTGTGTTAAAACGTCATTTTAAAAAAAAATCATTGATGAATTTTTGTTTATTTAAATCATTAACAGACTAATTAAAGCATGACAGGTATTTTGTTTTTACAGGAGCAATAAAAATGTCCAGCTTCCAGTTTTTGGACATGTTTATTTCTCCATGAGGCTGCATTTTATATGTCCGTATGAATGTGTACAAGTCTATGTATGTGTGTGAGTATAAATCACTTACAAATGTACACATGTATATATTTATGAGATAGATTTGAAAATGAGGTCAACAAAGTAAACAGTTTGATGTGGACATAGATGAATAATGATGCCTTTAAAATGAACTGTACATCATTATTACTCTTGACAAGTTAACCAATAATATGGTTTTATAGTATGTCAAAAATTTTTGAGGTAAATAGAAAGGGGAATGGAAGAGGGAATAAAATAACACTAAATAGCTAATTTTCTATCCATTTAACCTGAATTTATGATAAATTAAGCGATAAGGATAAAGTTAAGTAACAAAACCAATTACATACTTAAACTCAGATGATGAGAATTTCTCCTACGAAATTACCCTGATACGTGATTAAATGCAGAAAATAACCGATTGGTATAATGGTGTTTCTACAAGTTTGACAGCTTTATAAAGTATCTGACGACAGAGAAGAAGAGAGGGAGAGAAGGAGAGTAGGAGAAGGATGCAAATAGATGGAAATAATGGTTATAAAACATCCAATTACCTAATGCTTTTCAAGGTGAATACGTGTTAAGAAACTTAAGCTTTAAAAGTTTTCCTAAGCTTCTTGTTTTATAGTTACTTCAATTTTTAAATACTGATGAAAGCATGGATAAAATATAAGCATTTAAATAGGTCAGAAAAATTCACTCATTTAATGGATAATTACTTTAGTGTAGAAAGAGAAAATATGTAATTGAACACTTCGAACCAATCTTTCAATATTCACGTGTTAACCTCTTAAGTTGATGGTCATGAACTCAGTCTACCTTAAAGGCATGCATACTGATTCTAGTTTGTAACGAAAACTAAATTGAGGTCAATGATGTTACTAACAGAATGTAACTTTTTACAGTGCTAAGTTGTTACTACAGGAATGCCCCTCGAACGTGTTGAGCACATATCAGTCAGATAAGCAAAGAAGCCGTGTACTGATCAAATTTAAACTTTATTATATATGAATCAGAAATATATTCCTTGTTCATTTGGGCTGATTCTCCCACTGAACATAAATATTTCAAGATTGATTCTTTTATGAAATGTCGTCAGTAAGAGTACTACCAAATTCCAGAGTGACAGTGTATACCTCTGACGTCCTAGTTGAAATTCTTTTCCAGTGTGTCTCCACTACCCTGCTATGGATGGAACCAAGAGACTTTAGGCTACCAGATGACCGTTTTTATCATCCATCTACTAGTTTGAAATTCAGAGACCTATGGATTCTACCTCTTAGCATTTCGACATTTAACACCCCTGTAATCCAGCATGTTCCATAATTAACTATCCTAACACTCAAAATGAAAGACTCATTTCTTCAAAATATTTGTTTCTTGGCTTACCGATTTCAAGAGGACTTTTAAGGTCTAGAATTTGTTGTCTTTTGTAAAACAACACACAGTTACTGTTAGCGTGCAAATCGAGAATGTTTATGTAATCACATACATTTATTCAACACTGATGATGGTGCAATGCATAACTTTCTAAGCTGTGTTCTAGATGTCAAAGAACTACTTGATTCGATCTTTTTATACAACAGTGGAAATGAATTCTTTCTCCCTACACCCCTTGACTGTCTTAAAGGAACATTGACCAATCCTGGACAGTCAGTCGCATAAAAAAACTAATCAATCAACAATTAATTACTGCAATCCTCCAGAAATTTTGAATGATTTTTGTTATTTAATACAAAGATACACAAAAATAACTTCAGAGAACCTAAAAGCCGCTTCCACACACATTGTGCCGAATAAAGAATATCTCTGTCCTCCGTCAGTTAGTGGGTACACATATATTAATAAATAAGAACTTTTATTACTATTATTATTACCATATATGTGAACCAGTTCACATTTCTAGTAATATGATGATCAAAATACTTAAATATCATGTAATTCACCTATGAAGAGAACAAAGCTGTATATTAGTGAAGGATTTTAAACTACAGAGTTTAGTATATTTCAATTCTTAGTAGTTCTTTATACGAGTTCCATTCTTTATGACAGTTATTATTCTTAAGAAAACCAGCTAGGACATCCAGTGTTATGACAATGAACAGGCTATTTCGTCCAGCTCATTCATATAACACGAGCATGAAACTGTCAGTGACTGAAGCATAATTAAAACCCAACCAATGATTTTATGACTCTTATTCTACAATCCAAAGACTACTGATTTGAATACTGATGTAACTCAAAGCTTATTACAACTATGATCATCACTTGATCTTATCTCAGTAGTTCGCCAGATTAAAAGTTCCTTGTTAAATCAAACTGACAATATGGTCAAATTAACCAAGTCACTGGATGTATGTATCTACTCCTCTGTCAGTTAGAAAGAACAAATATCACATTATTATTATTATTATTGCTATTATTATTATTAATATAAACTTAAATTGCGCACTGACGTGTAATCATGTCAAAATTCAATAAATATACTATTCCGATAAAATAATAATGACTCTAAATGCTTAAATGATTAGTATTCACCCTAGTTGTTTTTGTCTTTATAAATGAATACAGAAAAATCTCTTAATAGACAAGCTCTACACTCTGGTCACATGTTCTAAATGACAAACGTAAAAACATATATATATATATATATATTTATGAACAAAGTGTGTACTATGTTAAAATATTGATGTTCTCTCTCTACTCTGTTTATGCAGTATAGTAAAATCAATACTCATGATTAATAGAGATCATTATGCGGGTAAATATATTATGAAATAGACACGAGTATACGAAATGTCTGTATATGTGTGTGCAGGTAAGAATGTATGTATAAACAGGTAGTCTCTAGTGTTATATAATTTATCGATCGATGTCAGTTACGTAATTTTCCAGTAGGTTATTTAGTTGAACTTTGTTTAGATCATATCTCACACTTAGAAAAACCATAAAAATTAGAAAAAAATATTGATTATGGAACAGTAATATGTAAATGTCAGTCCATAAACATGAATCACTATTATTTGAGTAGTAATCACGAAAGCAATGTAGGATTTTTTTCTGATTTATAAAGTACTGAAAATTAATCCGCTGAAATGAAAACCTGCTTTGTGGTTTGATTATAGCTTGATTCCACACCGTATTTTTGGTACAAGTATGGAATTTTCAGCATGTGATACCGGTAGCCCATATTTTGAAGGCCAACCATTGATATCAGGTTTGCGTCGGCAGGGAATCGAACCCCAGACCATGTGCATGGTCGGGGAGTGTCCTAACTGCTGTGCCATTGTTGACCCATTGTTACATTGAGCCTGAATATTATACATTAGTTCGTTTACAGTTAGATATTCATTTTTCGGATTTTATTATATTTGCTCACCAGACAAGTCATGCTGTCTGGTGAAAATAGCATGTTATATAGATTCAGCAAAAATTTTAGGGGATTTGACAATCCATACAATTTGTTTGATACCACTAAACTAGCAGACACTCCACAGTTTGCAGAAGATTCGATAGGGTAAATAAGTATTCCCACTAATAGAAAATGAAATATCTTGAAGCGAAATGGCAAAGTGTAGACGATTCAAAAAATAAGCTCGTTGTCTTTATTTAATGTCATGCTGTCAGGGGACATGGTTGAAGCTTATCACTTAAATATATTAGACACAAGGGTATAATGAAAATAAAAAAGGATAACAGTTGAAAGGGTCGTTAATACCCTTAAAACTATATCTAATTTTTCAGCTATCAGACGAAAATACATCCAAAGCCAACCTTACATATTGGAATAGTCCAGTAACATACCGAATACACTCAATCAAAAATAACATCCCCTTATACATTGAATATATAATCGACCAGTAGTTAATACTGTGACTAAATATTTACCTCTTTAATCATATCGAAAACATATAAGCTTATGACAGGAGATTGGTGCAGATGTTAGGATGGCCTATCACATATTATATGCTTGTCGCTCAACAGTAATCCAACTCCCTTCCAAATCTCAAGCTTATGGACTCAAAAATAGGGTACACTGAGATAAGATACCGATCAAACTGTTTTTTGAACCTACAGGATTTCATCATGAGCTGACATCGGTTAGAAAACCATTGGAAAACCTGAGGGAAGTATTGGACAGCTCTTTCGTCCTATTTTAGGACTCTTCATAAGTACTTATCCACCGGGTTTGAACCCAGGACCTTCTGGTTATAATGCTAGCGAGCTTGTAGACCATTAAGCCCCTGGGAGCCGAACAAATGGCTAGCCCATTAATTCTAACTTCCTCCAATTCATGGCATAGAGAGACCTATGTTTTATACTTATTCAAGTACCTAAACAGGTCAGTGATATACAGGATCATAGTGGCCATTCACGAAACTAAGATTGACTTTTGTCCGAGTGAAACATCTTAGTGCAAATCAAAATTCAGTGAAATGGAAAAATTTCTCACCCAAATGTTCATTCCCAAAATTGTGGTGAAATCATGAGGCTGAAAAACACTAGCATACAAGCCAAGTTAGAAAAACAAGAAAGAAAGAATACTACTAAATGCACAAATTGTGTCTGCAGTGATCACACATAACAAATAAGACTAATAAATGTATAGTCTGATTAACGCATTTAATATAATAACACACGTGGTCAATGCCATTAACAAATGGTGTACCCAATACAGTTCATATGAGGAATTCATGAATACTAATAAGACCTCAAGGTGTCACAATAAAAGGCATTAAATATCTGCAGATTAATCAATAAAAATAGAAACTGTGTCTTGTGTATATGTATACTAACATGTAGACAGAAAATTATCCGATGTGAGTTATTTCTTTCATGTTATATACTGTTAACACCTTCAAATTAGAACGACTGTTAGGTACAGACACATTGACATTATATATATATATATATATATATATATATATATATATATATATATATATATGCATAAATTCTCATTGTCAAGTTTACTCTAAATATTTCTATTATACTTGAATGTAGATTTTCCCACTAAATGCAATTGGAAACATTAGAAACCAAAGTGATCTTGACAGTTGTTTTGGTCCTAATTCTGGACTCATCACAGTGCAGGTTCGCAATGATTCTCTAACCGATATCCGCTAGTGATGAAATATGCACTGGAATTCATCAAAATCCTTACACCAATTTCCAAAAAATAATGCTCACTTGCTTCAAATAAACTTGAAGACCACATCTAGTTCACAAACGCTCATAGGGAAGTAAATAAATCTGTGATAGGTGTTGCTGACCAGATTTTGTAAGTAGTATATTGTGTGTGATGTCCTTTGCAAGAATACTGAGTAGCAGAGGGATAGATTACACGGCGAGGAAGAGAAATAAAAGATCGTTGTAAGATAACAGAGAAAACATAAAAGGGAGACAAAAGAACCAGAGTACAGAGAACATGTACAAATGGAGATTTTAATATAAGATCCAAGTATTTTGCCGTATCTGTACATCATTTTGTTAATAAATAAATCTACTACTGAATACTGTCATGTTCTCCTGTTACAAATTTTGCATTCGCTAGGGAAAACCATCCTCTGCAGAATCACAAACACATCATCATCAACACAGGAACCTATAGTCAATTACATTAATTCTTATTTGCATTCTTCTGAGTAACATCAAATTGCACGTTCAATCACCAGTTGACATCAGTTGCAGAACCACTGGAAAATCAGCCGGGGGTACCAAGTCAGGTAAGAGATCAGTTACTCGCCTATGATATTGACTGGAGTTTGCACTATGTGTATCGCGAATTGGCAGAAGATGGAATTCATGGGCTGTCCATTGGATCGGGTCTCAGCAGCTAGATGGTCTACAAGCTCATCATGAGAAAGGAAGGTTCTGAGTTCGGACTCCAGTGGGTGTTTACTACTGAAGAGTGTCAAACTAGGACGAGACAGTTGTTCAATACTCCCAGGTTTTCCAATGGTGCTCTGACTGATGTCAACTCTTGATAAAACTTGCAACCAATCAGATTTTTGCTAACCAACGTTGGATAACATAATATTAAAAAAAGCAGAGTGAAATGAATGAATCAACAAGATGTAAATGGCCAGGTGATATATATATATATAACTCTTGTTTTTGGTATCTCGCGAATGTCAGCCAGGAAGCCTACATGAAGATTTATGAAAAAAGAAAAGCAAATTCAAGACTGATGGCTAGATGAATATATGCCGTAAATTAGTCTAACCACGTTAAAGCCTTCTTAAATTATCTGTACCCTAACTTACATTACAAATTAGGGGAGGCAACAGTTCAAAATAAAGAAATATTAATGATACTGATAATAACTGAGGAGAACCAAAATAAAAACTCTCAACTGTTTACGGGGAAATTTATCAATATAATCATAGCATTATACTTTATGTTTATATCAGTAATCACATGTGTATTTAACATGTAATAAGTAATAAAGCACTAGTCACTATCATTCAATGAATTATTCTGTGATACATAGAAATATACACAAACTAGTCGCTTAAACGTAATCATTACAACTGTCTAGTCTTGGCTGAGTTGACTGAAACGTATTGATCAGGTATTCGACTTTACCACTAAGCTGTCAGAAACGACACTGCATAATCGTTGACTTCAGCAATAAGAAAAGCACGTGCAAATCTCATTGGGGAAATTCATTTTCTCTAAGATAACACATATGCTTCTGTGATTAATGCCAATCGGTACATTACCTGTTGAGAACTTTTTAAATGTTATAATTATTGTGTAACTAGTGTCGCTTGTAACTGATAGTTTTTTGACCTACTCTTTTCTAACACACGTTTCGATAAAATAGTATGCTGAGTGGTACTGCACAATTTCGTGAGGAGAAATGTTATAATAGTCTCTGCAGTTTAGTAATGTTTTAATAATGATCTCACTGACCTCTATAATAACTACTTTGGTGTAAAAGTCAATCTGACTACAATTCCTACAAATTAGCAAGTCAGTTACTACCGATGCAGTATACAATCTCTTAGCTTATAATCAAAATTTACCCATCAAGTTTGCAATGACGTCATTTAGCTGAATGAGGTAGCAGTGTATTTAAGTATTTGATTTTGATTTTGATTACAGCTTGATTCCACACCGTATTTTCAGCATGGATATCGGTAGCCCAAATTTTGCAGGCCGACCATAGATACCGGGTGTGCGCCGGCAGGGGGTCGAACCCCGGACCATGTGCATGGTCGGCGAGAGTCCTAACCACTGTGCCACCGACGCACTGAACGCAAGATGCTTAGCTGTAGGAGCTCTCAAACACGGCTCCCTATTTGTTGATATTCGCAAGCTCAGTAACCAAACTGCAAACGTGGTAGATAGATCGAGGGTTTCCCACCGACTGAAACCCAATACCTAATGTTGAGACTATTACATTACTTAACTTGAGGTAAGAAATTTTTCATTTATGTAGCCAGTTTGAATATACTGACTAATGATCTCTCTCTATCAACATATATCATCCTTGGGTAACTTTCTTTACACCTATGACTGTGGAGAGTCCACCTTGATATTACTTATTTAGCGTTAAGATAGATCACATCCATTGTAGGAAGATGACTTGATCGGCAAATCAAAAGATTTGAAAGTATTTAAGCATTGAGATACAATCTACCTGGTTTGATTATGAGTGAAATAAATAAATCTTCCTAAGTCTAGTAGCAGTCAGTGATCTTGCAATAAGTCCGTTGTCCCCAAAAAGAGTGAACAGTCTCTGAAAACCGAAGAGTCTTCGATGTCTACTTCGCTCAGACTCTATCCATAGCAAAAATGAACTTGTCAAACCTTCCACTTTTGCAGATATTTCTTGATCACTCGCCTAATGGACTGGGATTTATTGGTTCCTACTTGTCCAGTGAAGTTGTAAACTCAACTGAGTATAACTAGACGGTATCTGCTGCTGAGGTGACAGAAAGAGAGATAAAATATTTATCCAGTGGTTTTTGTTTCTCACATTTCCCATAGTTCATGTTAGTTCTCCATAAGGACTGTACTCAATTCATGTTATTATTATTTCTATGGTTACATATTTTACTGTGTTGACAGGTAACTAGGGCTAAAAGTCCCATTTTGGTTACCACATTAAACATGAGAAATGAAACTGTATATCTTTAATTTGACTTTTTCTACTCAAAATATTTGATTATATGGAACCTTACTTAAAAAATGTAGCTAAAATTAACTCATACCTAATTATTTTTTTTGAAACCAATAAAAAATAGACTAAACCAATAATCCTGATGAAATTGAATGAAGACTGATGCACCTGCTGAACTCTTCCCACAGTTACCTTTTTATTACTGCTGATGTACTTCTCTTGTAACCCCTATTTTATTGTTTACATTTAGCTGCATTTAATCTCTTCATTTTTTTTCGTGCTTTCTTCGCCTCTCTCCCACCTTCATACAGTTTAGTCTACCACAGAAACTAAACACACATCCAAGCATGCATCCTATCACACATTCACAATGTACATTATCATGATAAGCTCTGGTTTTAGTCGACAAAAGTACATAACTGTCAACAGTAATTTAAATTGCTAACAGTAATAATATTGATAGTATTAACAAACAGACTAAGATATTGGTTTTACCCCCAGAAAATGAAATGAAAAAACATTATTATTATTATTTGTTTTTGAGGGAGGGGGAGATTATTGTTCAAACTGATGTGTATATATGTACAAATATTAAATGAGAGAATGTACCTAGCCACCTTGAACAATACAATGGGAAATAAGTCTTCAGAATACAACCCCAGATGGCTAGAAGGGAATCACCTTTTTCCATATTCTTACTATTGTTCCCACTGACTAGTACTCTAGACACTGTGGGACACAATTTCTCACTTAGTCTACCTTTATCCATATAATAAATACAAACCATATGCACCATTAACCCATATTCATATTTTTAACTCGTGGGTGAAAATGCGGGAACCACGTGTCCTGTTGTTTTATGTAGAAGGCTAAGGGAGAAAAACCACAAGATGTACAATGTGTCGAAATTCAGCAAACTGAACACGTTTATTATCAGCCTCATATTATACTGTTAATTGACAATAATTTTCAACCTTTCACATCCACAATGCAGTCACCAGCAGTGTAAAGTAAAAAGTACAAACATTTTTCTTACTGAGAAGGGAAAAAGATTTACGGACTTTTAACGTTTAAGTGTTGATCAAATACAGTGGGAAACTATAGAAAACCTGTTAGCTACTTTTGGTACCATGTGTTACAGATATGATTCTTGAAATTATCTAATGGACTAAATTGTTTTAACAATGTCTCCTTTGAGGAAGGAACTTACTGATAAGTACACTGTTAGCTAATCACTATGGTTGTAAACTACGATTAGCATTATTATGGTGTTAACAGAAGTCTGGTAACCATGTAGTGAGGTATTAGATAGTTGAAGGCAATTGGCAGGAAGCCTTGCTTTATCTAGGTTTCGTGTTAGTTGGCGCTCATCAGTCAGCAAGCTGTATCTGCAAACTTGAAGAAACTCATGTCCCTTCTGAGATTCGAAACCACGTATAACAAGACACATTACACTAGTTACTGACTAGTGTCCAGTCCAAAAAATATCCAACACAGTCCTACAGGAGGTCAATAGCAAGCCCGGATAGCTCAGTGGTAACGTCTCTGACTGCAGGCGGCACTGGGCGATGCGATTTCAAATCTCAGAAGGGATATGAGTTCCTTCAAGGTTGCAGATACGCCTTGCTGACTGGTGAGTGCTAACAAGCACCAAACCCAGGTCAAACAAGACTTCCTGCCGACTGCCGCCAACCATCGAATAACAACAATTCACAGTGCGCCGTGATGGCGAGCCATCTTCCATAGTGGCCACATTGCAAACTTGATGAATAGAATTCAGTCTTCACCAAAGATAGGACTAGACACACACATTACACTAATTACTGACTAGTGTCCAATCAAAAAGTAGAGAAATATGCCCATTGGTTAACAGATGGAATAAGCGCAGACTACAGGGACTTCAAATGCTTGCTAACGTAAAGGATTTCAAAATTAATAGCCTATCATTTAAACATAAACAACTGAATCGAATTATATTTATGCAGAATTTTTACCTTTTTACTTTATGATTTGATTTAAAACCAAAACGAAACATAAATGTAATGTGTGGTAAAGATAAAAATGAGGAATTAGATCACAGCAGAATTCTAAACAATAAGCTTTTGCGATTTCATTCAATCCTTAGTCATCACCTATGAGATGAAAATTGACTCAACAGCATAATACTGTCAGATAGTTTTTTTATTTACAAGTAACACTATTCATAAACAGTGGACTCGATCAAGTCAAAGGTAGAATTGAAAGCAGCTCATGTATGATGACACTAAATGGTTATGGATACAGTTCATCCTAAAGTACTCCGTGGATCTTTAGGCCTCTTATAACAACCATTGACTTAAAAATACAGCATTTATTTTGATTCAACTGCTTGGTTTTCCCCCCAGGTATCACACGTGTTTTGTACCAATGTGTCAAATTACTGGGTTGCATATTCTCTTCTTATAAGACCTTATTGTTAACTTTTTATGCGTTTATTAACTATGAAAATATTCAGAAATATAAAAACAATAGAGTATAAATCATCTATTGGTGAGTATTACAGTGGTATTGATTTGTTCTTATCATAATAGGGTCACGTTGACAAGTGGTAATTATTTCTCACTAAATCATGTGACACGAGTAGAATTAATTTGTGCATATTTGTGTTTGTGTGTGTGTTATGTTGTGTAGTGTTTGTAAGACAGGCTTAGTGATATTTATTCATAGAAAATGATGTAAAATGCCATCAACCTTCATTGAATAATTAGGCTTAATGTTATCATTGTGTTTTAAATGTCCTTGAGAAACTGAGGGTGTTAGCGTAGCTAGCAAGCACCCATTGGAATGAAGGGTAGTCAAGGTAAATATATGACAGTAATAACAATAATAATAATAATGTGGTGTTAGCATATCTATTATTTGTCTGAATTTATTTGTGTCCTGAAATAACTTTCTACAGTGACGAATTTATCGAGGGATTGTGTTCTACAGATGAAGTAGTGTAGTGACACAACTATGTCTGTAAAGTATACATTATACAGCTTATGGTAACCACCATATCACTAAGCTAGAATTTAGACAATTACTCCAATGTATTTGATTAGTCTAACTTCATGCTGAACCATTTTGTAAATTTTCAAGTATGCGGATACTTATTTATTATCTGCGTTGTTCAGGACTTAACACCAGAGAAGATTCTTTACAGACAAATGAGGATGAAAGGTACTATCATATTGTAAGGAGGAGATGATCAATACTTAAGTATTTATTACTAAAATCAACGTTTCTATATATTGCGTAACACTTTTTTTTGAGGTCTGAATTCTAGTTTTGAAATAACCTTATTTGTGGAAAATTCCTATTGGGATATTGAGAAAATCAAAAGAAGTGATTCAGCGAAGAGATTTCTTTCATAAAATTTATTCACAAACTGTACAATGATAATAATTAGCTTTGTTTATATGTTTAATAAACCTATTGGTATTTGATAAATTAAACTTTATTTTACGCTTCAACAGTTTAGTGAAAGTGGATGATGTTTCTGACTATTCCTTCTACTTCTGAGTGGAGTGAAAATGTAGCCAAAAGGTTTTTCTACGTTTGTATTTAAAACCTGTACCACTTAGGTATATATTACCTTAGATTATCAATACCCCCTTTATTTAGCTCCACTGTTCGTCCCGGTCATGAAAGGTAAATCAAACTACAGTCGGTTGATGGACAAATCCTGTTATTACTATATTGTGCTAGTTTTAAAATTATCCGTACTATAGACAAAATCTGCTTTACAAAGAGAGTGAATTAACTCAAAACACTTGTATACAAATAGCCTGACGGTATCTTTTATATAACTTAGCCACTTTTCTTTATTTAGCAAAATAACTGATCATTTGTAGAAACAGTGATTCAGACTGAAAAGAAATCGAAGATAGCTAACAAAATGTTTTCAGATTACTGATTTGCTACTCCATTAGTTTGGCCACGTTAACCAAATGCTAATCAGTTCCAAATGTTACTTCAACTTCCAAAAGTTTCTATCCGATTGTCGCATGGGTGACTATTCGTTGTCATATCATGTACGCAGTCATTTGTTAGCATTTTATACGAAATCAAAATGACGTAGAAGACGAAATAGTGACTGAATAATCATTAAGTATTCTAGGATAGTCTTATTAATTTCACTTCCAGAGTGTAGTCCATCAACCCCCAAGATTTATTGGAAGACAATGTATCAATACCTTTTGTTGCACTTAAATATATTTGAAAATTTCGTGAACAATGAGAATAGTACAGGCTGATCTAAACTTGTATCCTTAATACATGCCTTTTAGAGTAGAGAAGCAGGCTTGATAAAAAATTGCACCATTTGTGATCAGCATAAATATGTAGTCATAATTCAGTTAGTGAAAGTATGAGTAAGCACATATTTTGTCTCATTATAGGACTTCATGGTGGAAACTAAATACAACTAAACCAAATTTTGGCAGTTTGAAAATTACTCATTTCGAGGTGAGATTTCAATATAGTTATTATTCGGACACCGACAATTTTCAGGTCATGATATGTGATCTATTTGGTGGTAACCTTAAATGGCAGTAAAGAAAGCAAGTTATATACTATTGACTGATTGACATGAATAATTGCAGCTCGGTTGCAAACTAGCAAAACGGTCGTCTAGTGTTTAGATTACTTCGATCTGACTTGTAAGCACTACTTCTTGATGTGAGTAATGTCCAACTACTCATGCCAGTCAACCGATAGTATGTGAATACAATTCACTCCCTGATTGATCATGTTTCTTCACCTTTTCATGTCTTCAACTCTTTTATCGATTGTACTAAGCTTTTCTTTAAAACTTCATGAAAAACATGAAACAGTATATCTTGTCTCCAGTCCTCATACACTATTTTGTAAGTAACTCACACAATCGGATCATGATAACTATGAACCAGTATTAAAAGGTCCCCTAAATCCTCTATCATGTAGGTCGGTGGTTCAGCGGTAGAATGCTCGCCAAACACGCACGTGGTGCAGGTTTCAATCCTCGGCCAACGCATTCCTAAACCTTGGTAAGTCAGTAGTAATGCAGGTAAAGAGGAAGGTTGGACATGAGGCCAGCAACTCTACCCCATAAAAAAGAATAATGCCACCACTACCGAAACCGCAAAGCTCTAGCTTAGAGCTCTCTGTGTTCCACTCAGAACGTACAGGAATAAAATAAACAATAAATAATAAATCTTCTTTCAAAAACACATATTAATGAAAGACTAAAGTGTATACATAATAGGCCTATTTTAGTCTCAAAGCGTGTGCTGGATGAAATCTGTCTATTAAGACAAGGATAAGTCGACTGATAAGAAGTTGTGAATCTACCCAAAAGGAAGTTCAACAGAGCAAGAAAAAGCTGTTCAACACTTCTCTAAGGTCTAAAAATCAGCTACACAGTAACACATTACAATGAAATAGTTACAGTATATTAAATATAGTAACTATTTCTTCGCTGAATATAGTTCGTTTTAAAACAGTTTCATCTACTCTCTGAACAACAGGTATAAAGTAAATTTGACAGTAAGTTTCAGTAAATTTAAGGTTGCATATGTCGAAATAAATATATATATATATTCTCGGAAAATAAATTATAAATAATGACACTGATAATGTTTACTTATATTTACCTTTTACAGCATATACGCTTCCTCATTTTTACAACATTAAACAGGATTATGTAGACGAAAGTGATGTGTTCATAAATCCAACAGGTATATGTGTATAATATTGTACTTTGTCTGTATTAATGTAAATGCACAAATATACAAGTACTCATAGCACACACGCACAAACACACACAAACACAAACAGAGGATTTAATCTTGACTGTGAGCTGTTTATGCAACTGTGACTATACAATAATGCAAGTGATGCATAAATATGCAATTTAAAGAAAATCAATAAAGCCTACAACAATGAGAAATAGACTATTTCAAAATCACATATTGGTGCTTATTTTGTGTATATATAATATTCAAATCTTATTAGATTTGAATTAATCATTTGCCAAATTCTTAAATAATTAGATTTATATTTATTAGAGAAGGTTATGATCACAAGTAAAAACGACGTAAAGACGAATCAACAGTGAGTCTGTTAGGCGTTCGATACTTATAGAAAATAAATACACCTAAACACACCAAACACCATCCTATATGATCATTTTAAAAGAGATTTTGTGTCATCATGGTAATGTGCTTTTTATTTGGCCTAGTGTTGGATCCTGTGTAGAAAGTAGTTTTTGACACTCTTTGATAACCGGTGATTCCATATCTCATTTATATTGTGTTATCTAGTCAGTATTCATCTGCATATCGTAAACACAAACTGTACATCCCTTATCATCAAATGACTCGATATACCTGAAATGTGGATGTGACTGGTGCTCTTTAAACTGAAATGGGTATCTCATTCATCATCAGGCTATTGATTATCATTGGAATTAATATACGGTTGGTGTTCCATAGTGTTGCTACTTTTATTAGCATGAATTACATCTATCTGAAATTGTGACTTCAGGTTGAATTGAAATAAGTATTAGTGGTAAGATAAAAAAACTCATTCTTGTGAATAAGCGTCAGACAACAGATTGTAGCACCTTAATCGAAAACAGTTTATGCTATTCAAGAGCACGGATTGATACTACAGACAAGATAATAATCCATATTCTGTTGAAAAATGTCTCAAACGTAGTACATTTGACATCGTCTTAATTCTTTCTTCAGCCCACTTAAAATAGTCATACCACTGAAGTATTATGGCTAGTGTCATGTGAAAATGAAATGAGGTTCTCTGGTTATTTAGACTGTTTGTGTTTATTCCTGATAGAATTATCCCTACATATGATCCACTAGCTGGGCTGTTTTGACTTATAAGTGTTTTATCCCTGTAGAACATGATTTTTTGTATTTTATTTGCAAACGGAAAAAGAGAATTGGGTGCAGACTCATATGACACTATTTCAAAAGGGAATATTAACAAACATAACGATATAGTTCTTCTTATGCAACTGAGAAATGAGCGTTAAACTCTATATTAAAGATGGTTGATTTTTCCCACATAAATTCACGTGTAGTCAACTCATTGTGAGAAGTGCAGTATTCTTCCTATAAACATTAGTTGATGAGGATTAGTGTACTTTTCATTTATGCAGATAATTTGGTGATTTAACTCTACACACTGTAACCAATATGCAATTTTTTTGAAATTACTGATCCATAACGATTTAGCTTTAAAGCTACACATCAAAGACTTATGCAAAATATCCTCTTAAATGTTTTTTTTTCTTATTCTACTCCTTCCTCTTTTGAAAAGAAAGTCATAAAGAGGAAACGAAGTGAAAATTGTATAAATCCAATCTGATTTTAGTAAAGATCTTTGGTCCGGGATTATTTGAACTATGCATTATGTTACGACAGTCATTCCCCATCATCAATTCGGTCAACGCTTTTGATTACTGAATCCTATTATACCTACATGGAATCTATCTCAAAGCAAATTGGTTAATTATGTACTAGTTATTAGATCTTACCTCCCCGCCAAATTTTGAGTGATTATCTGAACTACTTAATTATATTTGTCTGACATCACATGTACCTTTCGTATTTCCAGAAAGGCCACGTTTAATTATTCGTTTTTGTGTAAAAAGTATAGATGGATACTTTGAAGAATCAGAAGAGTAATTTGCACATTTATGCTTTGTGCAATTGAATAAGTACTTTATAGTTCTATGCTTTGTGACACTGAAAATTTAAAAGACCATAGCCCGCAACACTCAACTAACATGTATTCCAAAAATAATCAATATCAGTATCATATTGATGAAAAAAATAGGTAGGAGATCCTTTGTCAGTCTTTTGTGATTCTAAAATCTCCTAGATCATAAATCGGTCTAAACAGTTTTGTGTTTAACCACGTCCATAAGAATCCTTCGCTTCTTTCCTTCCGCTCAATTATATACTGAGGTACACACTCACACAAATATGCATATTAATTTTGCGCAATAATGACTTTGTGCACATGTTTTCATTCTTTCACCAGTAACCTTTCTTTAATTATCTTTTATCCAGATGTATGGTGACGTGTATTTCCCTCCAGAAAAGTGCTGATAATCCATCAATTAAGCTGTGGAAATCCAGTTATTCCGCTTGCAGTAAAAGCTAGTAGGGGGCAGGGGGAAATTTTCGAAAGGTTATTTCAATTAGGTTGAACAGAATACAGAAAACATAAAGGATTTTTGCACTGTTTAGTTAATGGTGGCAAGGAATTTAACTTGGAGACAACCGTTTCTTGAAATCAGAATTTCGAAACTTAACTTTAAACAAAGCCTTACCATCTGTGTCTCTGTTTTGGGAAGTGAAGGTTAGTGGTTTACAAGACAACAGTTCACCTGCTGCCTGAGTACAAATCTTTTTGTAACAACACTCATTGTATCTGTGTATACAAATCCAAACATTTCATATGCGTGAAGCATTTAGCGACAATAACAAAACTAAACTATAAAACTATATGCGCTTCTCTTACGAATTGGTTTCAGGTTTGTTTTTCATTAGAAATAAATGATGTATGCCAATAATAGGTAATAAGTGGTTAGCTAGTTTTGTAGTATGAGTTACTGAAATACGTAGACAAAACTGCAGAAATAATGTTTTTAAAAAATCACGATTAGACTATTTACATCAGTTTGAAACTGCTTATTTCACCTTTTTAAAATTAATTTTTAGATGATAGCACTGCTTGTTGCATTTGCCAGCCTACTCGTAATTCATACAAATCTTCACGTGTACTAGTTGACGATTTCCAGTGGAAATATCAAGTGTTTGTTTGGAGGGATTTTATTGCTTTCAAGATTAATCGCGAACTGACTTCAGTGAGAGAACCACTGAAAACCAAGGGGTACTGGACAGCTGTTTCGTCCTAGTTTAAGACTCTTCGGCACTACTCACTGAGATTTGAAATCAGTCATATCACTACAGATCAACACTTGAAAATGAGTCTAGTGCTCACTAGTGACTGACTACAGGATGAAAGTACCTGAAGTTCTAGTGGGAAGTCATGACCAGTAGGATTCCCCAAGTCGAACAAATGCTCAGTAATATAACTGACTGGTGATCACGCCATACATTGCGAAATGGCAGAAGTTAGAACTGATGGGTCACTGAATCCCATCTGAACGGTTGAATGGTTGTGGGTGCATACTAATGAAGAGTCACAAACTAGGGTGAAATAGATGTCAAGTACTCTCTGGTTTTCAGTAGTTCCCTTAATGAAATCAGTTTGTGATCAATACTGACAATATCGTCTAACACAACTCACTGTTCTAGAAAATGACTATCTATCTAATAGAAAATATTAGTGAGGAATTTGAAATATTTTAATTTTATTCTCATAACTGTTTATGTGTAAATATTTCCATCTCATATACAATTCATCTAGGTTATTTATATTTTTAAAAAATCAATCAGATTATAATGAGCTTATTGTTTACTTATCATTATATTTGACTTTCTTTTATCATAATAACAGGAGAAATGATGAATTATAGGCAGAACAGTAGCTTGTACTACCTGAAGAATGATTTGCGGAGTAAGCGAAATCGATGAAGATAAGGTAAAGAAGAACAGTCGGATATTTCTTCATTTTTAACCGCTGTGTTCAATACATTTTCCTCTTTTCAGTTATCCTACTTTTTCAGGATTTTATAAACAATAGTACATACTTATCATGATTACAGAATTAGACTCTTTGACTGTGTGTGTGTGTGGTTGTTTGGACATTCACGGACACTCATTACTTTAATAAATCTTATCATCGTAGATATGGAGGCGTGATTATAATGACAATAATAATATCATGATTTAATTTTATTGTTTTATTTACTGGTTGTTTGTTTATCCACTATTTATTTGCTAATTGTTGGTTATTTCAAAAGTCAGTACACTTTTTTCATTATATACTCAAGAAAAAAGTGATAAGAGAACTAATTATAAGCGTTAATTATGTATTCACTTTCTGATTATGAGACTACCCCCTCGAATTATGATACCTATATAACCATTTATTTATTTTTAAAATAATCCTCTAATGGACATTTTTTATGTTCAGAGAAATAGTCATCAGTAGAGTTGAAAAGTTAATTAGTATTATTTACAGAATATAGACAGAAATAAAGGAAAACAAATAAATGTATGATTGGTTACAGGATTTCATCATGAGCTGACATCGGTTAGAGAACCATTGGAAAACCTGGGAGTACTGGTCAGCTCCCTAGCGATTGGCCCTATTCAGGTAGGTAGTTACTTGAGGTTCTTTTGGGAAGTCGTAACCAGTAGGGTACAGCTGGTCGGGTGTGAGGACAAATACTTGCCGAAGACATTGGCTAGTGGTCGCGGTATATTGTGAATTAGCAGAATTTAGAATTCATGTTCCATTGGAACGGGTCCCAGTGGCTTAATGGTCTACGAGCTCACCATGTAATCGGAAGGTCGTGGGTTCGAAATTTAGTGGATGTGTACTGATGAAGAGTGCCAAACTAGGACGGAACCATTGGCTGTCCAGTACTCCCTTCAAGTTTTCCAATGGTTCTCTAACCAATGTCAGCTCATGATGAAATCCTGTAACCAGTCAATCAAATCCCTACAAACCAATACTTGAAAATGTATGATTAATTAGTCCAATGTAAGACTGTATAAGATCGCATTTATTCAGGGTGAATTCCTTCACAAACCACTAGTTTTCTGAGAACCAAAATGAGCTAAAAAGCCATGAACAGCTGTTTTTCTTCTCCTAGCGATTCTTCAGTAGAGTAGACTAATGACTGCACGTCCTTCAGACTATTAAGCAATTATGGTACCATTCAGCCACTAACTTGGGATCGGATTAATGTTGATCCTTAATGGAATTAAATTTCAATAAACTGAAAATTTGAAAGAAAGACTGTATCACTCGTAGATGTCAATCAACACTCAAAGGATTACTATTACACTTAAAGCCTACAAAGGCACCTTATGCTGACTAGTTGACTTAATTTCCAATTAGTCGTCATTGCTGTTGAGATGTTTTCGTACGAGACAGCATAAACTAGAGAACTAATGAAAATCAACCAGTCTGTTAAACATGCATTTCGTCCTCCTTGAAATTATTCAAGTCAATGTACCAATAAATATGTGTAGAAGAGAACTTACGCGTATCACTTATCAAGAATTTTTGTAAGCTGGAAAATGTGAGCTATTGGTTTCTCACTCGATGGCTGGATGACGATATTTTGGCCAAGTAACAGTCTTTAGCTCAGTTGCAGATATTACTGCAGGCAATCATTACTGAAGATTGACAGGTTTCAAGCAAAACTAATGTCTAGGATGCTCCAGTATTCTTTTGATTGATGCCCATAAATGAAAAACATGTACATTGACATCTATCACATGTCAATAAACATCTAAAATAAGTTATTACTTGTGTTCAATTTAATGATGTCCAAAGTATACAGGATCAACAAAGCAATTAAGTGCGTAATCACTATTGGAGTGAATACTGGATTAAAAATGTCGTGTGACTGAATTCTAAGTGTTTTCAAATAATCATGTATTATTCTATGCGTCAGGCTGTAGACTTTCATCAACAGGCGTTCTTGTCCAATACAGAAGATCAGACAAATGACCAGAAATGATAAGCAAAAAAGAGTTCTGGGAACGAACCACCGGGGAACCTATCACCCAACAAATATACCAAGGTTTTATGATATTGCAGTAAGTAGATTTAACTTCCCAGTGTTTTACCAACTTTAGTTGATAAAAAATATCCCAGTACTGTTTTGTTCAATTCTTTGATTGTTCATCTTCAATGATTACATCTGATAGTCTAGTTTGGGATGTTTTATGCTTGTATTTCTTTAACACTGTTACCAAATAAAAATAGGTGTTGAAGAGTGTTGTTGTCTGAATCACTTAACCTTCTTTTTTTCTACATAGTTCATTGGACTCTGCAAGTGAAAATTTCTAGTCCATTTGGCTAGCTCGTGATCAGGTTCAGTGATTCTGGACCTTAAATAGTCAGTCACTTTTACTACATATTTAAAAATTTCTAATATATTTAAAATACAGATCATTGAACAAAGAATAATGTCTTTTGATCACTTCTTCTTGAACCTCTATAGTTAAATATTCATTTAATGTAAATAATAGTGTAGTGTATACATAAAGGTTTTCTGTGGAGATGAATCAATACATCAATAATAATCAAACAATTTATTTCGGGATTCACAAAGTATAAATTCCAGTGTTGTTGAAATTTGCTTCAGAGGAAATATTTGTGAGATATCATGTTTGCTGTAAAGTTATATTGTCACAACGAGAGACTTTGTTTAAAGGTAATGACAGCAATATATAAGCTGTAATTAGGTTAATGAAACTGAATGATTGCGATTGTGAACGACATTGATTACTTGTTACTAAAATTAAAGACTTTCTTTAGATCTACTCAATCAATACTCTCTGTATTTATTTTACAAACACTTTAAATAACTTTCATTTCTGATGAGTCCAAGAATGGGACGAAACGCGCATCCTGGATTCCCCTCTTTATCGCGATCAACCGAAATAACGTCACATCAATTCCCAGACATCTCTGAAGCGTCAGTACTAGGAACCAGCATGTCAGCGGATACCGAACGTTTCTGTCCAACAATAACCAGTCAATGAGAATTGCGAAATTAACCTGAAGACAAATAACAACTTTCATTCCCATACATTTTTATTCTTCTGTTTCAAGTCAGTCAATCAAAGTGTTTCCTATTTCAGCTATCACTTCTTATGAAGATATAGGATTAGCTAAGAGTATTTACCACCTGATGTTAAGTTGTTTACTGTTTGCTAGACTGTTTTTACACAGCATGTAAACAATGTTACGTTATAGTAACTATCGTCTTAATCCCTTTTTCAAGTCACACAAACATAGTGTAAAAGACGGAGTTTGAAATAAGACTCTACGTTATTAACGGTATTCCAAGACCGTTATCAGGTCTACACAATGATCAATTCAATCAATAACTAAGTTATACTTCTCTAATAATTCAATTCGGACATAAGTGGAGTAAAGAAAAGTGTATTTGTATGGAACATGATAGACTAGTGCACGTGACATAAAAAAGTATATGGCGGTTGAATTTAAACCAAAAGGCGAAATAAGTTTAAAATAGCATGAAAACTCATTTTTTTTATTCCTTAACGTTCCAAGTGGAACATAAGGCTTAAAGCTGGAGCTTTGAAGTTTCAGTAACAGCAATGTTTATTTTTACGGAATGGGGTTACAAGCCTCATACCCATCTTTACCAGTCTTATTACGGGCTTTGCGAGGTAAAGAAGTTCTTCGGTCGAAGATCGAACCTCGCACTACATGCGTAGTTGGCGAACATTCTGCCACTGTGCCACCGACGCCCATTAGAACTCACAGATTTGTTTTTATTTGATAATACACTTCAAGTGAACAACTATATTAGATAAGGTTGTTTGATATAACACACAGTGGTACAGAAGTAATAAACTAAGTGACGTTTCGAGTACAATTTATTTCTCATAATCATATCAGTGTACTCACACGGCCTCCTAGCCTGCTTTATACGCCTTAACGTACACCGTTATTTGATTGCAGTTTTCCACATACCTGGGATAGATGCCTCGTCATTCAGTTGGCTGGTATCGATTCGATGATTAACCTCTCTGTCTCTACCTAACTACATTGCTTTCTAATACTTTTACGCTATCCTAACCTACTGTTTGATTATATGCAAGTGAATTCACTGCAATGACCAAGCTTTTTCCATATCAATTAATTTATCATGAACAATCATTCTAGCTGTAGCTGAATCTCTATATCCTGGCAATTTAATTGACACTGATCTACTAGTTGACCTATGTAAATGATCTCAGAGGCATTAAGTGTTATTTGGTAAATTATATTATTTTTCCTAATTTGGTCTGTAACTCGATTAGGGTTAACCTGTGAGTGAGTTGGTTAGTTTGAATGTCACCATGACTCCAGCCTAATTAAGAATGCTACGTAGGGCCACTTTAAAATTCCCTAATACTTGTAATACTATTCTCATTATTTCTATTACTTCTCTTATTATTCTTATGGGTCTTAATGCAATTTTAAATGGATTCTGGTGAGTAGTTATTGAGTAGTAATGTTTTTTGTTTATTTGATTTCATTATTAAAACTTCTGCCTTACTAATCAGACTCCTGGCTCATTTATCTAATCAATCCTCTATCAATTTCAGGTGGGATCATTTGAAGTTTAATTTTTTTAGAATGTGAGTAACATCTTCACTCGAGGTTTTTTTAACACAAATGTCATTATACTTGGATAAAAATACACACGTGAAGTTTCCTCTTTATAAACCAGGTAAAGAAGCATTTGTAAAAAAAATTCCTGTTCAGCCTATTTGTCCTTGAGTTGTTCATATCTCTAGTAGTTTTCCATTTTGTTCTGTTGGTCTTCTTAGTCTTAACAACTAAATTTCAACAGAACAATAAGATGATTGCACTTTCCACAGCTTGTCATTTCTAAATTTTCCCTACTTAAGTGTGCATAATGCTTCAAGCATACACTTATAGGCTAGTGTATCCGTACTTTGATTAAACTGTGTTAATCTGCTGGTACTTTAAGGTGACTTACTTTTAGGGAATATTTACAACAATGAATAATATTAATAGGTGTAAATGCCACTTGGAAAACTAATAATAAGTGAAATATTCAAATGAGGGAGCGTATGAAGTGAGTTATTAACCCATGGTCTAGTTATTGTAATTTATTATCAGATGTATTTGAATCTTTCTAGTTGGATATTTATTTCCAACCAGTTTCTGAATACTTTGAATTCTAAGTCAGGATCTTGCATTCATTTCATTTGGTTTGAGGAGTCAAAGTTACCCAGTTCATTCTTTGAGAAAAATGATGAAAATTTTTCAAATGAATGCAAAACAGATCTAATACAAAAGCTACTCACAGCAGTAATAAGTAGTATGGCATCATTAGTCATGGATTCGAATGTGTATTCTACTTTATTCCTTTACGTTCCCATAGAACATAGGGCTTCAGGTTGGAGCTTTGAAATTTCAGCAGTTGTGTTTGTTTCTACGAGGTGGGGTGGCTAGTTTTATGCCCAACCTCCTCTCTTTACCGGTTTTGTAACCGGCTTAGAGAGGTTTAGGAGTCCGTAAGCTGAGGATCGAACCACGGACAACGTTCTACCTCTAAGCCACCGACGCATTTGAATGTCTACAACTCCAAAATTCACTTGAAGTCAAAGAACACAAACTTGTTTCAACAATAAAAGAAATGACGACAAACATCAACCATATAGTTTTGTATTCATTTCAGTATAAACAATAATCCAGAGGTCATGTCATTAAAACATTAAAACAAATATTTTAGCATAACAAATTAAGCCTAACATAATTTTTAAACAGATGGATTACTTTCATGTTTACTGGAAATATAAAGATAAGCTTTAAATAAATACTGTGACACGCGGTGGATCACAAATAACCTCCGCTCAAATTACCTTAAAGTCAATCTGCTATTTTGTTCCCCGTGTATGTGTCGTTATTTTTCTTTTCTTTTCTTTCTTACATTAATCTCATTCCCCACCCCCCCCACCGACCCACCTCCACCCTCTCGATATAAAATTAATCCCATACTTAGAAAACTGAACACCCCTCTTGCCCACCGGTAGAAAAGAGAGTCACTGCTCAAAAAGTAACAAAACTTTACATATGTACAGAAATGAAAATAAAAAAAAGAGAAAATTCATAAAGTTAATATAGGCTATTTAATACAAAATGTATTTGTAAAACATTGTGTAAAGTCTATGTGATGTATTCTTGAGCAGGATTATGTGAATTTGAACAACAGATGTGTTGAACAAAATGGTCACATTAAGCACCATATCAGAGAAGTAATACATAGAAATGCATGACTAACTGGACGAAAAGCCTATCAGACTGACTTCCACATATGTCGATTTTTACCAGTTCAACTATGACTGTCAAAATAACAGTAATTCATTTTGACTATTTAAATCGAAGTAATCATTTCATAGACGATTGTTTGTTTCCAATCCATTGATGTATTGTTTGAAAAACACGGTAGAGTTCCTTCTGTCTAGACAGATTAGTAATGAAGGGAACCAATTAGTTTTCCCAGGTTAACTGACACATGCTAATATTAGTAAAGAACTCACGACATCTTTAAAGAATACTGTTACAACAACCGATGAATAGTCGTTCATGAAAAATCTCTCGTCTAAATTCTAATGATTCTTTTTATTATGTATCACACATTATTACTGGTCACTTTCCTAATTCAGGAAGACGTGTAAGGTGAATTAAACCAGAAAGTGTTTTACTCACATATGCTTAGGCTTACAATCTGATAATTCAACAAAACGATTCTTATGCCAATCCTATATAGATGTGTAGATTTGGGGCAAGATTTAGCTTCACTAAAGAGTAAACTATTGAGATAATGACAGTAAAATGATAAAAAATTAATTGTATTCAAGGAAAAACAGTCGATTCTAGGAGTTGATGGGCAAAATTCATTCTATCCTTTGACTTTCCTCACACTATACAATTTTACTGGATGGATTAAGATTAATTTCCAACTGGAAAATCGTTCCACATTGACCTAGTTGTAACTCAAAGCATGAGTTGTTCTCCATGTAATGATATGCCAAAGAATGAGGTGATGAGTTGACTTTCAAACAAGACCCGACTATTGCACTTAGGTTGGTTTGAATTCGTTTGACAAACAAGTAGAGTCTATCAGTTGTTATTCTTCATTGTACGTAAAATACATTTTTTCAAACCTCCTCAGTTTTTAAGTGTATACATAATATCTTTTCGTCATTTAAATCACCTGTTAATCTAAAATAATATGAATACAAATTATACGGTTTTATTGCCACACTGGATATTCGCATATCTCCCAAATACTAGAAGAAAGCTGATAACATTTTCGCATTAATTTTACTGCTTAGTCTGCTCAGTAGTATGTTACGCCAAACAAAATTTTTAATCATATAGAATTATAGTTATTTGTTGTAGTAATTTAAGAGATTTTTCATTATATACTTAGACAAATACTGAAAACCTCGGAGCACTGATGGGTTGTTTTTCTGTGATTTCCGGATTTGAATTCGGAACGCTCATGTTCCTTGTCAAGCACATTACCTCCTACCCAATGAGTTAGAATACAAAAGTTTACATTATTAAAAACAATGAATACACGGTGAAATTTCTCCTCAGGCTGATTCATTTTGAAGGACTATAAGAAATGCTGACGAGAGATTCTTTCCGTTTGGGTTCAACAAGTTTCAGGCAAAAATTGATAACCAGAAAAGGTACTAAATATTGACATTGACTGGTCACTTTTGTCTAACCAGTGTGACGTATTTAGCCCTTACTGTTGCTAAGTGAACTCTATCAGTCAGGTTTGCAATTTGATCACAAAATTAGGAGATTCGCCATTACTCTGAACGAAGTCCTGGTTTCAGGTTCCCTGTTTGTTTTCATCCATCAGTAAGGCGTATCTGTAAGCTTAAATTAACTGATGTCTCTGCTAAGATTCGACCCCGTGTCATCTGATGTTGCTATCAGAGTCGTTACCACTGAGTTATTTCGTTGAAGTGTTTTGGAAAATAGCTGTGATTGCAGAATATTAAGTGTTAAGAAATAATGTATTTACAATACTACCGGGAAGTTCAATATTGGATTTTGAATGCATTTGACCGCGAACATGGTGAATAGGTCCTGAAATACAGCAGGTGATCAGACACTTATCCCCCAGTTTCCACCGACTTCTCAGTTAACGTCAATCGATGATGTAGAGCGCTTCGAAAACTGAGATATTACACTTACTATTAGGTTGAAAGGTGAAAAATGGAGAGTAGTGGCATAAAGTTCATCATTTTTATAAACACAAATCATTTAGACAGCTACTGAAAACGTTGGAGCAGCTGAACAGCAGTGAACATCAACGACATTATGTTGGATCAAATGTATGAACTGAAATCCACTGGTCCATATTCTACTTATTGTTTACATCATATTCACATAACTATCACTGAGTATTATGCTTGTCTCTAAGTTAGACTAATGAATTCATCTGTAGTCATTTACCTTCTATATAATGCATGTACCGACCCCAATTATTTCGGTGGAAAGATAACATTTTCATAAGACAAGCTAACATCTGCTTGAACAACTAGATCTGTTGTTGTTGTTATGTTTATGTGTATGTGAATTTCTCTGTTTACCTTCTTTATTAATCATGAATATTTTTTCTGCTTCATAGGAATATTATTTTCCAAAGTCGGTGTAACAAAATTTCTTGTAAAAAAAAAGACAAAAATCACATTTACAGAGAAAAATCAAAAGGAATTCACATCAAAGTGAAAATTTCACCCCTCTTCACCTGACAACTAACACCACTGAAGAAAAGAAATGACTACATTGAAAAGTGTTAAAAAAGCAAAACAAAAATCAGCAACAACACAGAAATATATACATATGTATGTGAGCAAATATACACATGAATATGGTTACAGTTTAGGTTCACTCAAGCATAATACCATGACCAAGTGTGTCATTTAGCTACTGAAAAAAGTCTGTCTGTCGGATACAGGACAAAGTTACTTGCTTAGTTTCAATATACAACTAAGAAATGAACGACTTAATATTCCAGATGAATGAGGAAAACAAAATCACGTTCACTGAACACATCCTAAAAGAGGAGATCATGCAACATTGAAAATTGAACATATTTTTCATTCGCCTTATGATTCATGTCTATCGGAAAAACTTGTTTCACCAGCTAATCATCCGTAAAAATAGATTATTGACATACATTTATCTATGACATAATACTAGGGTATATTTATTGCCTATTTTTATACGAGGTGGAGTTCAAAAAGCTTCATATTGTAATGTGTTTTTTATGCCTATAGATACGAATAATGTAAATGAAAAGCTGTAGCTTTTTTCTAAACTATTGAATCCTGAACAAAATAGTTTCGATGCTGAAGTTTATTTAAAAAAAGAAACATATAGTCAGGTCTATACATCTTCTTATGAAATACATTATCCACAAAGAAACGTTAGTCATTTTATGGGTCACTGAGAATCATATGTAGTCATTTTATTGGGTAAACGAAATTTACAGTTGCTACGACAACTAATAAATTAGCATGTTTCATGAAGAGATAATATCAAAATTAATAATACCAACATATTTACTACCCGAGAAGCATTTTCACTGCTCTTTGATATTACTGGACTTGTTTCACCTTCTTTTAACACTTTAAGAGTATACATTAGACATTGTCATGAATTCAGTGAACTTTCAGTCAATCCTCCAAGTGGCCATTGGTGGAAATAATGATCGACATTTTAAATTATACTGATAATCTGGATTACTTATTAATAGAGAGAGTAAATTTGTACTGTTTTACAACTATTATTATATGACTGTGTACTTCTGATGTAGACCTTTCAGTTCTACGCAAAGTAATGATGAATTACGGTAACCAAAAGATTGTGTCATTTATTTATTTCCAGTGAATTCCAAGGACTTAATCCTGAGCTTGTTATTACCTATCAAGTGTAACTTCAAGAAGAAAATTGCTCGTAAAAAGAACGAAAGCTGAGCTTTTCAACTCAGAATCATATATGTCACATGGTATTTAAACGAATCACTTAAGAATCATATTTGATGCATTACTTAAGTGGTGGCTGACTTTAACACAGAGATTCTGTCTATTATCAACATTATTCACACTATATGATGGGATAAATAATGAATGTTGATTATCACGAAACAGACACTGCAGTATCATTCAGTGGTTCACAGCTGTTTGTTACATGGATTCACTTACTTTAATCTAAAGGGTAATATTAATTGTTTCGATAGACGCTCGATATGAGATTGTGTTTGGAATAGCCACATGATGTATCACACTAGTAACCAAGTTTGTGGTGACTCTCAGTGAAACGTAAGACAAATCAGATGGTTAGTTCTCTTTCATGGGTACAATCTTGCATGACAGTCACCTACCTGAACAACTCTTACAGGTATTACTTATCATCACCTATGCAGTTTTATTACAAGGAATAAGAAAAGGGGAATATCTTGACAGCTGGAAGACTGGAAAGAGTGTTATGTGTATTGTATGAGTCTCACCTAGTTTAACAGAATTTGTAGTATTGGAAACTTGGTTTATGTCAAAGTAAGTCCATTCACGAACAGATATGATATAGGGAATCACTGAAAACTACGGAACACCATAAGCCTCTTTCTTCACAGTCTAAGGCTTTTAGACAATAGACACTCATGAGACCAGCAGGAATCAAATCCACTACATACAAGCCTCGAGGTAAGCACGCTTGCCATTGGGCTATGTGATGGTGACGGTACACTAGAAGTTGACAGAGGCTAGAATTCGTAGTCCTTTAGATTCCAAACCAGTAATTAAATTGTAACATGCTCTTCTCGTAACCTGGTTTCTTATGGGGTCATCGGTGCGCAATGCTGCAATGTCTCAAACCATAACGGTAGGAATGTGCAGTATTGCAGTGTGACTAACGCTTACCAATCAACTTGCATTTATGATGAAATCTACCTTCAAATACAATTGACGCATGTTTACTATTCAAAAAATTCGAAAATAACAAAAACTTTAAGTGGAGCATTTTTCAGCCATTTTTTTCATAAACCTATTTTTTGCATAATTAAGAGAGATAATAATGGAAATTTTAATACAAAAGTAAAAACTGCAGTGTGTGACTCTAATTCCAATGAAGCTGACAAGTTAATTTATTTCAAGAAGTTTCAGATTAAATGGACTATTATTACCATTACTGTTATTATTATTATTATTACTGCTATTATTAAGTTTCAGAGCAGAAATGAGATAGGTGTACAGTTGTGACACCTTATCCTCTTTCACTTTTCCTATGTTTGTTTTTGCTCTTTTCAAGTATATAATTTAGTTAAGATTCTAAGTTGTGTGTTGAAAGGGGTATCCCACTTACTCGTTACCTCTATGTTTCTACTGTTTGGTTGACAACCCTCTATCCCCTCACTGGTAGTCAAAACGTAAGCCACTAATTATCAGCTCATTCTCATTCTGAAAGCCTAAGGATTATCTGCGTATCTCCAGTAATGATCAGTAACTGTCAAGTAACTTCTTGTGTGTGTGTGTGCATTGTGTGTGTGTATATGTATGTATGTATTTACATTTCATAACTTGAAAACGGGAGTGAACTACTGTGTAAAACTTTTGTGAATCACAGTTTCCAGAACTTCACCGAAAGTAATCAAGATAAATCAGTTTGTGCGGCAGCTATTCAACACTTATGGTGATAACGATAATAATCTTACCAGTTATGAAATTTAGCTTCATTGCGATAGTTAGGTTAATAGAACAATGGAGTTATTTCATTGAATGTGTTCATATCGGAATAATAAATCTCTAAAATTATTATGCATAATTATCCCTTTTATTTTCTTTGCTAAATCATAACAATACCTTTGGGAAAACCAATAGTCACATTTATTGGATAGTTGAACTAGTTAAGTAGTTAAGCTACTGAAATGAACTGACTCAATCATTTGACGGATAATTCATTCAAACACTGATAAATTTTTTATTTATACAATGGAGTATAAAAGAAAATGATATCTCCACAGAATATCTATTAGCTTTTAGTGGGGAAGATATAATTTCCTCAGACAATCTAATCATAATCTTCAAAATATAATAGGTGTGAAATACCTAAGTCTGTATCTAACTGAGGTTGTCCATTGTGGTCTAACTACCACAATTTTGTTCAGAAAAGACGGTAAGTAAAGTCTTCATATATTTTCTACCAAAAACACCAATAGATATCTGATACATTACTGATTATCTTTGAGTAGGTGAAGACCCCTCACATAATGGTGTTCAGATAATCTTCATCTGGCCGATATGAGTGGTATCAAACTACTCATATCAGTCAGTAGTATATATCACGCCTCACATTTCGCTTACTATTGTCACGTTGTTCACAGTGTCGAGTAAATCACATATTGCGGTTTGAAAATTTTGAGCCTCCAAAGGAAATCTTAATAAAAATTTACATCACATATACAGCTAAATGCAACCATTGGAGGATTCTATTACGAAATGTTCTCAATTTTGCAAGAAATTCAACTTTCACAATGACCGAGTTGACAAATCTCATCTGGTATTAGGGAGTGTATCCAGCATAAACCAACTAAACTTTTTCTTATACCCCTTATTTATGGATTCGACCATCCTAAATTTACAGTTTTACTTATATTTATTCAAATCTGACTTTTTATACGATATCAACCTTTTAAATAGATGTGTAGGACAAATGCTTATCTGATGAGAATATCCGAAATGTGTTGCGCAAGTATATTACACGCGCCAGATAGTTTATTCCTTCTTATTGTTCTGTTTAAACTATCATTATGATTGGTGAAACATTTCTCTTATATAAAGGTTTGGATCGGTAACAGTCATTAAATTATCCTTTCGTTATCCAACAAGCAAGATGATTGAACTAGTAAACAAGTGCATCGGATGGATCATTCTTTTACTGTATAACTCTCGGGCATCTTTAAAATTCAAACTGCTCATGAAACTTCTGTTGGATGTTGAACTAGTAATGCCTGAAATAGTCAAAACAGGAAATACTGTCAGTGACTGATTTCCAATAATGAAAAGATTATAAGAAAGATACTAGATGGTATACCTTTCAAAACAGTAAGTCATAAGTTTAAGTCATTACACACCTGGAGTATACGTTTATTTATCTCCTGATATGTTAATGGCATTAGACGCATTCATCTTTGATCTCACTATTGGCTACCATCATATTTACAAAGAAAACACTTAAAGCTTATTTCAAGCAATTGGTCTACTTTAAACTTTGTAAATGTCACAATTATAGGATGTAATACAAATACTCTGTCCTAACAATGCCCATAGTTGATAGTTAATCGGACATGGGATTATCCCCACCCTCATTATTGCATTTTCATTCATTCTGTGTTACTAGGTTAAAAGAATTTTATTATTAACTAACTTAAAGATTTGCTTAGTGGCTGGACAATAATGACAAGACATGATATAAAGGCACGTTTGCCACGTGTGTACCCTGCTTTAATTATGTAAGCACATAGCTTACATACAGGATAGAAATGGAGCAATTGACAAGTTGGAGGTCAGTGATAGAAGTTATCAGCTTATATTTTCTGTGTGCTTGTGTGATGGTTTGTGTACGAGTGTGTGAAGGAAGGAATGAGGAGGAGGGTGGGGAGACAATGATGAAAACTATTGTATTCATGGCAATGATAACTTTGGTTAGAAGACAAATAAAGAAATTTAAGATTTATTGCTACTGTGGTGACATTCTTTGAATGAGTCATCATAATTGGTAACATAATTCTACTATAATAAACCCCTATGTGTAATTTCTGTAAAACTACTTAAATCATAACTCTGGAATTAAAAATATTCAGATGGTTGAAATTAAATTCAAACATTTAGAGTAGTTAGCAAAAGACAGTTTGAAGTTTAACAAGAAACTGAGTATTAAAATATAATTTCCCTTAGCATAAATTTACATGTAGTCAGTCTTCATAGTACTCTTTACTTGCATAAGATGCAGCAACTAGTTGAATTTAGTATAATGAATTTTGTCAATTTCTACTACTTTAAAACCATCAAGTTAAAGTTGTGTATCCACCCATCTGACCGACTGATATTTTAACGCAGGACTTTGCACAGAAGTGCAGCAGTTCTAGTTGCCACACTCTAAATAGCTCACAAATGTAGAGAAAAGAACTCTAATGAATGGAAATGTACAGCAGAAAGAAAATGTACATGTAGAATTATGAGAATTAAATGGATCTGGGAGATTACAAGAAGTGAATACATCTGCACCATTACGAATCATTCTAAGCCATATTACCAACAATCTACAGTTATCAGTCCCTAGTCTCTCGAGGACCCTAGTAACGCAGTATATACTTCTAAACTTGACGCAAACCCAGAGTCAGAAACTTCATGAACCGATGTCATGTTTCTGTTTGACTACATTTTCACAACTTAATCGGATGTTAACTAGCTTTTATTGACGAAGAAGGAGATGTTTTGGCATGCGCAACACGTGTCACTGACGTCTCACCCGATGTATCCACACAACTCGATAGGCTGACTTTCCCAATCACAATGAAGGGTATCAGTTTTCAAGTTTCATAGCTTCCAAAACGGTTTCATCTACATGAACGACGAAACCATCTCCTTTTATTTATTTATTTATTTATTTATTTATTTACAGGAAAAATACAGCTAATAATAATAAAACACCCTATCCCTTACGTGCTAACAACCCATTGTCCATACCCTACTTAAAAACGAGATCAGGATAAAATTCCCACATCACTTCTTTCACAGCATTCATACTGGCCCCGTAATAACGGCAGACTTTGTAATCCAAAGAATGGGATACTTTCATGGTCATTCTTGTATTTTCACTTCCTGGTCGCTATTCTTTAGGTTGGCCTAAATAACTTTAATAACTTCCGTAGGTGATTTTAAATTTGTGTTACTCAATACAGATAAATTAGACCAACCAGTCCTGACGATATACAACCCACTCAAACTAAAAAGGATACTGACTGTTTACTTAATCATCAGTAAACTAAAGTGTACGCATCACTTGCTTCCATTCAGATCACTTATCTCATTTTATGCGTTGACACTACCTTGTGTTTAGATGTCGTTTCTGAACTTCTGCAAATGGAGTTTTTCCCATACAAATAGATACAATAATAATGTTCTACATTATGCGTTATCACCTGACACATGAAACGACTTATTTTCTTTCTTATTTCTCAGTAGTTTTATTAAATCTAAATTGCAGACAACTTACCTGGCAATTATACGACAAATTTAACAGTTACATTGTGTCAGCATTCCAGGTGTTGCCTTTAACGCTACACAATATTGTATTTTAATACTAATTGAAGAGGCAAGGTGAAATTTGACAAGAATACGAAGTCTTTCTTCTGTGTAAGATGAAGCAGTTATTTTTTAAAGTATTTTATTGATAGGGAAATCAAAGTTTTTTGTCATATACCCATCTATATCTGCCTTAATTAGTTAAAGCATGTGTGTTTATAGGACGGGCTTGTTTGTGAAAGTATAAAGATGCGTGATAAATACACCTGTCCAGACTCCGTAAATTTAGATACGTGTTATAACGTGCCTTAAAGAGCTTAAAAGCTATACACTAAACCAGTCGGGAAATATTATAAAAGTTATTACTGAATACAAATACAGAACTACTGATTATGGCAGGTGTTGATCAGTTAAAGTTTATTAAAGTGAAAAATGAATTATCAATTAAATAAGACAGATAGGAAGAAAAACAAACTAGATTGAATCATTCAGAATTCAGTACAGAATAAGTGGTCATTTAATAATTAATAATATAAATAATTCGCGTGTAGGCATCAAACAGGAAACTGGGCGACAAAAAATGACTTGTCTACTGTGACTTTTTTTATAAGACTCCGGGAGCTAATTATCTGTTGTCCTCTGAGCTTTCATATCTAATCGTGAATGTTTCATCACCTGGTTAGGAACAGTTATTGACTGTCAATAAGCAATATGAACATAATATCAGATGTGAATTTATCTGCCAACACTGACGAACTTAAAAAAAGTTATGTTTCCCAGTGTATTACACAAGAACTTAAAGATACTTTCTGTGATAAATAAAACTGGGGATTTCGACTATTGGTTTTGGACCTATTTTACAAAAGTAATTGGTGAATACAGTTATACTACAACTTCGAAGATGACAAAGTGGGTCACAAATAACTTTTTTAGCAGCAGTGAATGTTTCATCACCTGGTTGTCAGTTTTAAGAGTACTCGTTTTCTTCCATTATCACAGACTTTACTCAGGTCACTCTGCGACATGCAATAAATAGGATTAGGAATAAAAGTTTGCTGCTGTTTAGCGTCACCATATTTTGTCGGAGATTATGTTACTGATGAGTCCTACTGAGCTTAAAACACTGAAATCTTGTTACCATTTGTAAAAGCCAAGTACATATGTTACACAGCACTGTGTTTTATTTTGCTCATATGGCATTGTCTGGTACCTTATAGCTGATTCTTATGACTCACAATACCAACTACTATAATGTAACTCAGTCCACATGACATCAATTCGTCAACGAAACTATAATTAGCCTGATATTTGCAAAAATATCAGTCACATGTTTGTGTGCAAGGGGTGTATATTATCACTTCAAATTTATGTTGCAGTTAATTGAGGTATTTTCCCCATTCCTGTGCACCTTCTCATCTCTTTATGTGTATGTGTATGTGCGTATGTGTGTTTGATTGTTAACTTCACCTGAAAAAACACGGTTTTTGGACACATCGTTTAAAAACACCAAACACATTCCTTTCAAAAAAAACTAAAATATTTCCTCAAAAAATAAAGTAAATAATCAATTGAGTGTAATGAATAGGTAGAAGATTGTTCTCTGTAACTCTCTTGTCTTACACCCCCTTGCCGTCATCGTCTACTTGACCTGAATTGTTATCTTAATCTAAAGATCATTCAGTGTGATGTCAAAGAATAACTAACTTCAACTGACTTTCAATCGTTTATCTTCCTTTTCTCTAAACTGTTATTTTAATGCGTAAAACTGAATGAGGTAGCAAATGTTTGGGTATACTTTTGACTGCATTTTCAAAGGAGAAGCAGATTATTCCTCACACGAATTAATAGATTATATAAGGTGGGAGCTGGATGGGAAGAAAGTTAAAATAGACACGAAGAGGGAAGACGAATAGGGATCATGAAAATGGATCATAAAGAGGTCATAGGGTAACACAAACACATAAGTATGCACACGAACAACCTGATGGGGGCAAAATATGTTTTTTTTCCGTTGTCATAAAACTTACACGAGGTCTCATGTCACATTTTAAAAATATTTACTTTACGAAAACATGATGTATCAGAAATTAAGTGTCATTTAAAATTAATGATGGATACTCATTTACCAAAGATTTTAAATAACAAAAGCATAAGAATGAATGGATTTGAAACTTTTTGATAGATTTGAAAGCAGATCACATCAATATTGAATGCAGATCAGTCACCTTTGACTATTATTGGAATGGTTCACCATTATGCAGCCGTAAGGGAATTCACTATTACGAGATGAACCCCAGATGTTCATTTTTAATTGGAGGAAGATAACTATTTTGGTCATTTGTAGGAAGATTCATGAAGAAATGAGTAGCTTTTATCATGAAGTGACATTAATTTTCAATTGTTGTTTGAATGATACCAAAATGCCATAGAAAGAGCAACATGATGATCAAAATATAATGTGTGCAACCCTTACTCGTTAGTTTCTACTTTGAGGACAGTAATGATAACAATACTTTTTAGGCGATTATCGTGTAAAATTTACTCAGACTTTTCAGCATAATATTATGACAACATAACCAGTGGATAAGTATTGGTACAATAAGTCAAGTAGATACGAGTGGAAGTGAAGTAATTAACAGTTATACTTGAATACTAATTCCCAAAATGCATTATACTTTTGGGCTGTTATAAGGATAAAAGTGAAACTGTTTTCTACAGCCACTGTTTGCATGTTCACGATTTGAATATGTAGATGTATGCGAAACTAATATGTGGATAAAAATATCTAAGTGTAGTCTTATGCACTAACATAACATATTATTAGTGTAAAGTAATTGAGATACACATCTTCTTCTTGTAAATAGTCTTTTGTAAAGAGTAGACGTCGACTAGTCCTGAGTTTTGGGGAAATGTTCACCTCAACTTTATGTAATTCAACAACAATTTTGTTCCTAGATGCAAAAAGGGTGTTTTGTTGACTGTTTTCCTTTTACACACTTAAAGTGTACCAATTAGCAGATGTCGTACTCATACTACTAAATAGTATATTTCAAATAATCGTTGAAATTCCTAGATTTACACCATGATGTTTACAGTCTATGACTGGATTACGTCTTTAAAATATTCCTAATGGTGTACTGAACAAATAAAAAACTAACTTGGCTAACACAGCTTTCAGTCGTATTACGAGTGAGTTTTATTTCTCAGGTCATCAATTATCACCGGTAAAAAGTCCGAATGTGGAAGCTAAACCCTTTCTTACTTAAGAGGTGGGGGCTTAAAGTGTGCACTAGTGCGCAACTGGAAATTAAGGAGTATCAGTTACCTGAATTTCACCTAGTCTACAAGAATACTTATTCCTAAATTTATATAGTTTGAAACGACGTGCTTCATAGGAGAGGGATTTATCCATTGCTAACTTACGTAAAATAAACTGTCTATTGGAAATTATTCAGTAAACTATTGAAAATTCAGCTTATTTTTACTGCAAAATAATGTTTTATTCAGTATTTATAGATATTACTTAACTGGCTGTATCTGTCATTTAGTCCTCTAAAATTATTTAGCAAATCAAATTGCCATCCGATGAAAGTGTCTTCATTTAGGGCAATTATATGGTATATTCCTTTTTTGAAGTGGCACCAACTGCTGTATCTGGTGGGTATCGTCCAGTTTCAATAAATAGACCAAATACGCTAGAATGATTTCATGAACATTTAAAAGCATCCACTCAACTTTTGAACTTACTGCCTCCTTAAACCCATTAGAGAGTGCAGAAATCAGTATTAAACGACATTTTCGGATACAGATGCAGCAAAGGTAACCCAATTCAAGTACATTATGCCGCCGATATTATGTACATCAGGAAAAATTTTTAATGGAAAATTCTGTTTAAAAAGCATATTAAAAAAAAGAAATAATTTGTCATTAAGCCACCATAGCAACGGACTACGGTGCTAAAATTAGCGAAGATATGCAATGAAACTACCCCTTCATTTACTCAAGTATGCTGAGTTACGCACAGATGTTTGAATTAACCGGTAAGTAAGTCATATGACTTAGTCAGTTTTCAAATATTGAAAGTTTTTCTGTGTTTATCTTTAAAGCGTGTTCATTTATAGATTGTGGATATGAATATATTTAACAGTTTGGATTGAATCACTATGGAAAAATAGAAGGAATCTATATGTTAACTATTAATTTTCAGTAAAGTATATTTAAAAGCTCAAAGAAGTGTGGACTTTGTCACACTTTTGAAATGACACTATTTGTTGCATCCACAGGAGGAACTGACACTATAAAATGACAATCTCAACTGAATGAACTTTAGAGGTTGGTGAGTCGACCATAATGAATTCGATATAATAACTATCTAGAAATAAGTATTTCTTGGATATTTTCAAGATTTCGCTAATTAAAAAGATTGTTAGTCACTTCTGTGATAATTTAAAAGCCTTATGGAAGTGTGTAAAAATACTTGACTAGTCCTAAATATGGTTATTACATAAGTGGAAATTTGTTTCAAACTGTAGTGAAGCAAATGTTATGTGTTCAGTTATGTTCAGTATGTTGTTTCACAGGCTGGTGTGATTTTTTTAGCTATTCATGAATAAACCCCATGCATATATTAATGGAAAATAAAACATGTAGTTCAGCGAAGAGTCTGTTTTCGGCGAATTCTTTCACTTAGCTGTATAATCGCAACTACATACAATTATTTTTGTTTGTGTTCATGTTGTTACGCAATTACAATACACTCATTCAACTTCTTTTATGCAATGACTAACATTGACAACTATTTTTTAACAACTCATCACCACTACCCTCATACTAATCTTCACCCCCACCCTAGTAACAATTTGATTAGTCATCACATGTTTTGTAGTCTTTTGATGACATAAACAACAACCCTAACTAATTTTTTAGCTAACGGTCTAGTTAATTTGAAAAAGCAGTGCCATTAGTCCATAACCAGGATACCTTACGCAATTTGTTTCATGCGTTTTAGGCAGACATTTCATATTAGATTGATTATCTGTTATGTAGCATACTTTACATATGAAAGCCGATTTTGTTACTGAATCATCCAGATTTTAGCACTTCAGTTCACAACCATAAATTCGAGTGTCTGTACCACTCAATCAGGTTCACGGATCAGATAATTTTCATAAATTAATTTTTGTAAAAACGATAAAAGTCCTTTCAGGGTGAACGACTGTCACTGATTTCACCTATAAAGCACTAATGGATATTCAAGCGTGAAGCACTTATAACACTTGAGTGAAATGTTCTTCTACTTTTTATTTCACTTACATTAGACTGTTTCTTTAATGATCCCTAGTTCCTCGCAAAAATATTTGCCTAAGGGGAAGTTACATTACTTTATTTATTCTTTATATTAGCCTAATTAAGCTATTAAATATCAAGAAAAATATTTACACAGGTTAGAATGGTGAATTTACACTAAGTGGATATTCAGTAGTCGCGCAGTAAATAAAGTTTAGGAATATGCACATTTAGATATCTGACTTATATTATAACTTATATCTGACTTATAACATGGGTCCTAAACAAAAGAAATACATAAGGACTGTGACAGAACACTGTAGTCTCTTGACCGAGAAATTCTCGTTTTTTTTGTATTTTTGCTAAAATCATTTCCTAAGACGTACAGAAAACAATCTGTGGGATTTGTGACTAGTTGTGACTTGGGGGGTTTAAACATTCTGATTATTCTCCTGTTTATTACGAGATCACTGGAATACGTATTTACTTAGTGCAGATTAGTTGTGGTTTTCTATTTTGTTATTTGCCGATGTGCTCTAGAATTTCAGTCATTCAACGAGATGAAGACTATAGCCGTTGGTGTTAAATAAATTGTACATGAATAAGAATACAAACAGAAGTCTATGGATAACAGAAATTAACGTGTAAACAAAACAGTGGTTTAGTCAACCACAACCATCGGCTTTTTACTTAATCTTGTCTAAAAGAGAGAATGGTGTCAACTGTTTTACCTGTCACGAGCCTCATTTTTTAATGAAAAGTTCATATTTAGTTGCATGAATAAATCTTTTCTTCATTATGCCGACTAAATTTTATTCTACATCTGGATATCAGTTACTCAATCATACATGAAAAATAAAGCAAACATATGTTTCATCTTCTTCTGTTTGAAAGTGTTTAAATTATAAAGTTGGTTAACAGTTTTTGCATAATTATACTATTTTAATTGTTTCATTATTTTTATTTCTTTAAAACATATTTTCACTAGTGCATAGTGTATTCATTGAATAAAGGAAGAGAATACAAAAAGTGTCATGCGGTGAAGTGATCACACAATAAAAACGATTAAGCATTATAGGAAAAAGAGAAGAAGATAATGAGTAAACTTAAAGAAAAGTGAGTCAAACAGAAGTGAAACGAAGAAGGAGAACAAGACAGCTTTATTCACGTACATCAAAATTCTGTCAATCCTACTCAATCTCAGATATCAATAATTGCTTTGAACATATGGTGCGTTTATCGTTTAACCTTGAAATACACCTAACTCTATATATTTCTATCTTGCTGTCACAAGTCAACTGTGTTAAATACTATTGAAGCTTTCTATTGAATGAGCAGATGTGCGGAACAAGTCAGCTCAGTAAATTGCTTTTACTATTAATATTATTATTGTTATTATTAGAACTTTCAATAATTATGTTAATACTACTTTCCACAATGTTAATCCGTTAAAGATTAAAGAATCAGTAAAAGGGTATGTGCATATTATTTAGACCGAGACATTATAATGCACACGACCTGTGGTGTATTAACCTTAATGAAATAAATTCTAAAAAATGACGCAGTAAAAGGATTTCACCAACTGTCTCCTTCAAAAACAATACAAATAAATGAAAAGAAAGTGTATTTAATCTTTTATTTTCCCTGTCTAAACATGTTCCTGTTTTTTATCACAATTTTTGGTGACATTCTCTTTTAGAGGATGATCCCTCACTGTAAGTGAAGTTATAACAAGGATTATGGAACCTTCAATAACTGATGAAATCTGTTTCGAAAATGGAATTCATAACTGACATGTTTTATAGCGAAGAATTAAGCCCCATATTCTGCCGTTCTGATTCCGCTGAATGGCGTTTTCGAAGTGATTAAGCTAATAACCTGACGGTTTCAAACAACCAGTCACCACACTGAGAAGTACCAGACTAACTTCAGTATTCGTAGAAAACTTTTATCTAGGCAAGTAATAAATTCAAAACCACTGGTTCACACAGGAGATGACTTTTGGTTGTTTCCTTTTTGTACAGTTGTAAAAGTGAAAAGTTCTAAAATTTTTATCACCTTCAAAAGAAACAGTTTCCCATGCCAGTCAATTATAAAAGTCTAGAAGTAACTGGAATTTAGTTGACCAACAGCTTGCACCCCGTTCCGTTCCATCTAAATACTTAAAATCGATCAGTTATTTCATCTCAAAGTCAAAAATCTTAAAAGTTGAGTTTTACTGTTAGTTATTATTTGAAAGAAGTGACTTTTCTGTTCATCTGAATATAAATTAATTCATTAGGAATTTACAACACTCATGAAAGCTAGTTTAGTCAGTAGTATGTGAATAATTTAATTTCTTTCCAAGTTATTTTAAAACTAAACATATTTTGTGATGATTGTACTGATAGGCGTTTTGTAGCTACGGAGGTTGGAATAGCTGTTGAAAACCACAGATTACTGATTTACTATTTTATTTTATACTGTAGAATTCACTATTCAAAATATGTAGTTCAGGAAGTTACAGTACAAGCTATGGGATTTCAAAACCAGTGGAATAAGCCTTAATTAGGGAAAATAAAAGTTAGTATGACTTTTGGGATCTGAACAGTAAATGATCACTACTCCTTCTTTGTTGCTGAACTTTGGATGACCTGAAATATGAATTGACTTTTCTCGTTTTCTTTTTCCTCTTATTATTCTGATTGAATCGTCAGTAATGAAGAAAAGTAAACCAGAAACAGTAAATACACTATTGACATGTAAATTTACTTGTCATAAACGTTATATTTTATAAGCCTACGCTACTGTCATAAATTCAGGTCATTTAATCAACACGTTATTCAGTTAGGAATATTTTTATGTTTTTTTTTGTTCACTCCACTGGTTTATCTATTATTCCATTTTACCGAATGACAACGTAATCGTTGATGTACGGAAGAAATGGATTTCGTGTAGTCAGGTCAAAGTTGTCAAAGCACTGACAAAGAACACACTCGTCATCATCTATGATAGCAACAAATAATCTGTCATTCTACTGTTTGTACAATTATCCCATGAAGCAACTTCAGTTGTTTTATGATGGATGAGTCACCAGGTTACGGTACCCGAATGAGTTAGTTTACAAAGGAAATAAATCAGTTATCAACAATGAATAACAAATGTTTCTTGATATATTAAGTAGCACTGAATTGTATGACTCTAAATACCTGTGATTTTACTGCAGATAAAAAGAGAATTAGTTCTATAGAGCGAAAGAAATAATGAGCGACCTCATGAAGATCAACCGCTCATTTTGAGTTTCATATGGACTATATGAGGTGGCAACTGTCTAAAATAATATTTATCCTCCTTCATACAATGATTTCAGTCAATTTAAGAAAACTGACTGGTGAAGTGAGCCTCGTCTGTTATCAGTCAGTCAACAGAGTTCAATCTTATTCGTTTAAATGGCGTCAAAAGCAGTCAAGAGTAGTTATATAAAGAACGACGGAACAGAACATGATATCGTTATTATTTTGGACTGCTGTTATATGAGTATGTTTTAATCAGAAGTCACTGTCAAAGTTCTAAACTATTAAAGCATTACATTTGCAGTTAATTGTGTTCTCTGAGCTGGTTGGTTGAATCGCGGAGCTTTCGTCGTCCTTCTGGACAACATCTTCAGCACAACTTTTAGCATAAAGTAAACTGATTTAAATTCTCCATGAATCATAGAATTGCGTCTCCTGGTGACCATCTTCGTGACTGGCAGTCGATTTACATCTGTACTGATCATTTTTTATAGACTTGGATTTTGAACTTTCTAGTCACATGGTTTACTTTTTATTATTTGGTATATTTGGTCTATATTAACATATTTGTTAATCGCATATTCGCCTGAGTACCAGGCTTCTAGGAATTCTCCGGCACTTGATGTTTCCTCTGTTTAAAATTTCGACATTATCCCAATCATGTGACGAGAAAGTTCAAAATCCAAGTCTATAAAAAATGATCAGTACAGATGTAAATCGACTACCAGTCACGAAGATGGTCACCAGGAGACGCAGTTCTATGATTCATGGAGAATTTAAATCAGTTCACTTTATGCTAAAACTTGCGCTGAAGATGTTGCTTAGAAGTGGGACGACGTGAGCTTCGCAATTCAACCAACTAGCTCAAAGAACACAACACCTGAGCTAAAAATCTCTATTATTTCAAAGCATTATATTTATATACACATCTTAGTTAGTAGTAGTATTCTTGCAGTTTATTTTTGGATACAAACTACTCACAGCAGTCAGTAATATGAATTTTTCAGTGAAAAGAGGAAATAAACGTACAGTTTAGTCTTCAGTATAAAAAGATGGCATGTATAAAAGTATGATTCAGAGCTTAACTCATTGATGCAAGCGTCACTCTGAGTTCCTTTAAACTATTTTAATGGATGAATATGCAATTATAGTTGAAAATCCTATTCGAAGACTGATATCTTTATTGACTACATATCGTGTCGCTTACATAGGGATCATCCTGCGTCAGATGACGAATGTATTCAGAATGATCTATTTTTTTTAAAAATTCCTTCCCTTCCCTTCTGAATTTATTACCTTAAGAACATTCCACCTACTTAGTTGTAAATTCAAGCAATATTTTCGGTAATTAGAGGTAACCATTTCAGCGGCTGACGGTCAAAGTTCAGTCATCATAAGTTTGCGGTTGATATGGATAATCCTGATTTGTGCGTGTTATAAGTTGTTGTGCAGTATACGAGTTGATGGATGAAAATGTTTCCAGTTTATAAACAGTACTAAAATGCGAGTGTATAGTCTTTAATCGATATTTACATACTGGAGTAATGACCGAGGTTTAAACAAAACCTAGTTACAACAGGACTATAGTCGAGGATTACTGATCAAATCCTAATAGCACGTTTTTCTGTTGACAGGGGACCAAGTAAAACTGGAGCAGTTTATTTATCACCATCATCATCATCACACAAGCAACCGAGAAGTAGTAAGGAAGAGGTTGAAGGTCACTGGCTGCTGAAATAACCACCTAACGTGGTCCTTATTTTTTATAAACTGTAGCTGTAGTTATACCTATTGCACCAGCGAAAACTCAGTAACTAGGTGATTAAGTCCTTCAAGTAAATCAAAGTCCTGTAAAAACAAGTATGTAAAAGACATGTCTAGTATATTGGTCCTGAATAGGTTGAGTTCTTATAACAACCTCAGTATATCCTTGATAAATGAATAAGTTTGACTTATAGCCTGTTACATCAATCTGTAGGTGGTCTCTAAATTTCATTCATGCCTTCATTTAGTATCCATCGAGTAAATCCACAAGACAGATATCAAGCATGTAAAACTTTAATTTTCTTCTAGACTTGAAAATCTGCGTGAACTAAAATTACGTTAAAACTGTTTAAATATTTTTTGTTTTACTGAATAGAACTTAATCCTCTTTTGAAATCTAGCTAATAAGCTACCTGTGGTTTACCTAATGAATTCATAATTAATACAAATGATCACAGGGTTAATTTAAATAAATTTCTTTAATCCAAACACAAAATGCTGGTTAGTTCATTCTAAAGTAAAAACATCACACGCAATCTTCAGTGGACGCGTGGTGACGCGTGTCATTATCAATAGTCTCTTGGTTACTGATGTTACAATCATAGTGTGTACAATGGCGGAGTGTGTGTGTGTGTGTCTGTGTGAGCTTAGAAATTGACTTGTGTAGTCGAATTCTTCTTAAAGAAAATGATTACAAAAGTAACAAGATGAAAAGTTAATCTAACGTCTTCAGCTAGCTAACCAACTGACTGTAGATAAGTAATAATTAGTTTCTAGGACCCTGTATGGATAAAATCACCTGTAAAATAAATCATTGATGCTTAGTTACTTGTACACTTAAAGCAACATGTTTATTTAACATTCGCGTGCATTTTATCTGCGCCCTAAAGTTTCCATTTTTCTATTCAGTAGTAATAATAGTGATTAAAAATATCAAGGATGAAGATCAGACAGTTTTGATGATGTAGTCATTATAATGTATATGACATCTATATGTACAGATGTGGAAAATTAATATTCATAACATGATGATATCCGCACGTAAGGACTCTAATATGATCCTAATTATAACAAAAGCTTAAAACTATTCATTAGGAATAGATAAAAAAATAAGGGCAAATGGTTTATGTAAAGTAAAACATCTGTACACATTTACTTTAGTAACAAGAAGTCAAGTAAGTAGCCTTAAAGGAATAGCGTGGCTTGATATAGAAAAAAACCTATGTGAATTTGCTGTGGCATTTCTTACATACTGTTAGATTCATGTACACCACATTCAAGTGATCAGAGTTAAAATGAAAACTGTCTCTTAGAGTTTATATAAAATATATACTATTGGGTTTATATTGTTAACTGGTACTAAATATACTAAGCAACAGCCCTAAGATTGGAATATGACTATATCAAAGTTGGATTGGAATATCCTTCTTGTAAATAATCAGTTTGGTAATATGGTATTATAAGAATAGCTACGAAGAACAAAGGAACTGTAAAGGCATTCGGTCAACAAATAATTCTACTGCTTGGCAGCAAGATATTGGCAATTCACTTAACATTAAACCGTGATATGATCACTTATCCTTCTCATAACTATTGTAAAATTCATAGAAATGTATTGACTATGATGAGTCAGAATAAAAAACGATTTATCTTCGACTTATTCCAAATAAAATCGAAAGGATGGAATTGTTAAATAAATATGTAGCAAATTCACTGAAGGATCTCAAATTTTAAGTTAATTACTTTGTAGCGGTAAATAATTCCCCAAAATTATTAACCACAGCAATCATCACTCAACATTGGATGCTGACCATCACTGTTTAAGTCGACTTGTTTAGCTGAAGGCTTACGGTCAAGCATCCCCGCCATTTGGTGCTCCGTCGTGTCACGTGCGTGCACGATTACTAGCTAGCTAAGCATTCATTCCTACCCGCGATTTGGTCCCAAAATATATATCGTATTTGGACGACAAAATCTGGTCTTTTGCTTTACCATTTGGTACTCGAAGAACGAACACTATAGTGGTTGTTGGTATAAGATCTTGCGTTAGTATAATCCGTACAACTCGCGAACGTTCGATACCTACATCACCTAAACTGGTGAGCCCAACCACGAACTACATCTTCAATTCACACGCAGATAATCCCGGTGAGTTCGTTCCTTTTTGTGTTTATTCTTGTACTATATTGTTGTCGGCACACTTTTCGTCATGAGTGATCCTAGCCCCAAGGTTATTCGCATACGATCAACCGCCAAAACAATTCAGCTAGTACCATTTTGGCCAGATAATGCTGAAACGTGGTTTCAGATTGCTGAGTCTGATTTTTGTGAACATGGCATAACCGATCAACGTTCACAGTTCCTTGCAGTTATTCACGCCCTACCGCGGGAATTCAGCAGGTGCGTAACTCTGCAGATGTCGGTAAGTAACTCGTACGAGTTGCTAAAAGCATCCATCTTAAAGAGAAACGTTCTCACAGATCGACAACGTCTGGATGAGTTATTTCGAAACATCGAGTTAGGAGATCAGTCAGCCGTGAGCATGCTGGCAAGAATGAAAGAGATCATTGGCCAAAGTCAGTTCGATGAAGGACTGTTTAGAGAACTATTTTTATCCAAACTGCCACAGTCAGTTCAGACTGTACTTGTGACACTTCAGGGTGTTCTCATAGATGATTTAGCTGTCTCTGCAGATAGAATTCTAGAGATAACGAAACGGCCAGTTGCCGAAGTATACTCTGTTACCGAACAGACTTCGAAGAAGGATTCTGCAATGATAGAGTTAATCAACTCCGTCCAGCAGATGCTTAGGTCAAACAAGCCTAGCGATTCCTCCTATCGTCGTTCTAAATCCCCTCAACGGCTAAACGCACGTGGACGATCTAAGTCCAACACACGTTCTCTCAAAAATCCTGACTGGTGCTGGTACCACAACACCTATGGCAAAGAAGCGAAATGTTGTCGAAAACCTTGTGATTTCGACAAAGCCTCCAAGTCTGTGGGAAACTATCCCGCCGGCACGCGTTAGCGGCAACCGTCGCCGGTGGCACTAGCCGCTTACTTTACATCTATGATGTAATGAGCCAGACTAGATATCTAGTCGACACAGGCGCCGAAGTCAGCGTCCTTCCTGCTACAGCAGCAGATCGACAGAAGGATCCTAACCTCAACCTACAGGCTGCAAATGGAAAACCAATTGCAACCTATGGTCGGAAATACGTCTATCTGAACGTAGGTTTACGCAAACCTATTCGGTGGATTTTTCTGATCGCTGACGTCACAATGCCCATCATCGGCACGGACCTACTTAATCATCATGATTTGCTCGTAGACGTCCGCCGTAAACGATTAATTGACAACACTACTAGTTTGTCTATCAAAGGCATAACTTACGTAGGCCCCAGCTTGTCAATCGTTAAGATGAAAGCAATCCTCGATCCAACTTTTCAACCGATTGTTGATAAATATCCGGAACTGAATTGCCCATCTAACGACCTCCCGTGTATAACCAGCAATGTTATGCACCACATCATAACCTCAGGACAGCCCGTGACATCTAAAGCACGACGACTGGCCCCTGACAAACTGAGAATTGCCAGAAACGAATTCGATCATATGCTCACCCTTGGCATCATTCGGCCATCGAATAGTCCATGGGCATCCCCGTTGCATATGGTTCCAAAAAAAGATAGTAACGATTGGCGACCCACTGGTGATTACCGGCGAGTCAACGCCAAAACAACTCCTGATTGCTATCCATTGCCTCACATACACGACTTGACGGCAACGTTATCTGGAGCATCTATATTCTCCAAAATCGACTTGGTTAAAGCATATAACCAAATCCCGATGGCAACGGAAGATATCCCGAAAACGGCTATCATTACGCCTTTCGGACTTTTCGAATTTCTACGTATGCCATTCGGCCTCCGGAATGCGGCCCAAACATTCCAAAGCTTCATCAACGAAGTATTTCGCGGTCTCGACTTTGTATACGCATACTTAGACGACTGCCTCATTGCCAGTCCAGATAAGGAAACTCACCTTGGACACTTGGACTTGGCATTTGAAAGGTTGCGCCAACATGGTGTTACCATCAATATACAGAAGTGTCAGATAGGCGTTGACTCACTCGATTTTCTGGGTCACACTATTGACTGCCAGGGCATACGCCCACTGGCTACCAAAGTCGAAGCAATACTGAACTTTCCGGAGCCAAAGACAGTAAAATGCCTTCGCACTTTTAACGGTTTGGTAAGTTATTACCGACGTTTTATTCCTAATTGTGCTTCGCTAATTCAGCCATTAACCGATCTCCTTCGAGGGAACAACAAGGCTATCGAACTCGACACGTCTGCTCGGCATGCTTTTACTCAGGTAAAGAAAGCTATTGCAGATGCCACCCTTCTTATGTATCAGGATCCAACGGCACCGTTGAGTATCTCGGTTGATGCATCAGACACTGCAATCGGCGCAGTTCTGCAACAACTAGTTAACAACGAATGGCAACCACTCGCCTTTTTCTCGAGGCGCCTTCAAGTAACTGAAACGAAGTACAGCACATTCGGGAGAGAACTTCTAGCTATGTACTGTGCTCTACGTCATTTTCGACATTCAGTTGAGGGTCGTGAATTCATCATTTTCACTGACCACAAACCTCTGACGTACTCTCTGAACTCAACTTCAGATAAGTATTCACCCAGGGAATCGCGACAACTAGATTACGTTTCACAGTTTACATCAGATATTCGCCATGTTTCCGGAGTGAACAACACTGTGGCAGATGCCTTGTCACGTATTTGTTCTTTCACCCAAATCGACGGCATAGACCTTGTAAAACTGGCTCGTCTTCAAAAAGAAGATATTGAGCTTCAGCGTGAGTTGTCGAAAACAACTCTACAACTAGCCAAGAAACCCTTAGGTATAGGAAAGGATACTATTCTGTGTGACATTTCCACTAGTACTCCTCGCCCCATCGTGCCTAAAAGTTATCGCCGTAACGTCTTCAATACGTTGCATGGCTTATCCCATCCAGGTATTCGAACTACTGTCAAACTCGTAACTAGTAGGTTTTGCTGGCCTGGTATTAACAAGGAAGTAAGGGAATGGGCACAGACGTGCTTAGCTTGCCAAAAGTGCAAGGTAATAAGACACACTAAAAGCCCCCTTGGCACTTTTCTTATCCCTGATGCCCGTTTTGAACACGTCCATGTAGATTTAGTTGGCCCCCTTCCAGAATCTCATGGATATACCTATATGTTAACCTGCATCGATCGCTTCACACGATGGCCTGAAGCAGTACCCATCAAGGATATATCTGCTGAAACTGTCGCACGCGTCTTTGTAGAGAGATGGATCGCAAACTTTGGATGCCCATCTTCCATAACAACTGATCGTGGGCGGCAATTCGAAAGCGGTTTATTCTTCGCTTTGACTAAAATCCTTGGTTGCATGCGTTTTCGAACGACAGCCTACCATCCTCAAGCGAATGGTATGGTAGAACGTCTGCACAGACAGTTGAAAGCTGGTTTATCAGCTGCAAATAACACTCACTGGACTGAATCCCTTCCGTTAGTTCTCCTAGGGATACGAAACGCCTTAAAAACCGATGCTGGTTGTACTACCTCTGAGCTAGTATATGGCACAACACTACGACTGCCAGGTGAGTTTGTTTCTCCCTCGAGCTTCCCACCAGTGGTAGATCACTCCTCATACGTCAGCAGGCTTACAAACGCTATGCGTTCAGTTAAACCTGCTCCCCTCCGACCACAGTCCATTGATGTTTTTGTTCACCCTTGTTTAAAAACTTCTTCACATGTATTTGTTCGTCGCGACTCGGTACGTCGTCCTCTAGAACCCCCATATGACGGACCATATAAAGTGATTAAACGTACTGATAAATTCTTCGTTTTAGACAAAAAAGGCCGCGAAGACACCGTCAGTATCGACCGTCTCAAACCGGCTTACTTGGAAGGTAATCCTATTAGCCTGGAGCTTAACGTACCCGATAATTCACAAGTAATTGAATCTACTTCAGTCTTCGAAGAACTCCCTAGCACGGCGAAAGCCATTGAACCTTCGGTCGATCACTCTAAAAAAACGCGTTCTGGACGTCACGTTAGATTCCCAGAATACCTTCACACCTATCTCACATAACTGAGTGACACATCAATTCTTTTTATGTTGCATCATTTAACACAAGTAAATGATATTTTTCCTATAACCGTACATAAAATTATATAAGATGTATATATTTTTTCCCGATATTTTGAACTTTACATTATTTTACTGTATAGTAGATGCATGTCATATTTTTTTTTGGTAAAAAAAACGCTTATTTGGTACATTTTTCTTGACAAGGTTCTCAGCATTCTTGTTTTCTTTTCCAGGTGCAACGGGCACTGGACAGGAGACAAACGAAGCACGGGATCCAACGAACAACACTGAGAAAGCTATGTACAGACACCCTATTAGCATAGGCAGACAGACCAGCAGGCTCTCAATCAAGCCGCTCGGAAGATTTTTTTCACCCATCAGGGAACCATCGAGATTTTTTTACTTCCGGCTGGTCATGTCTTAGGGTCCTCACAAACCCACTAGGGGGGGAGTGAGCTGTAGCGGTAAATAATTCCCCAAAATTATTAACCACAGCAATCATCACTCAACATTGGATGCTGACCATCACTGTTTAAGTCGACTTGTTTAGCTGAAGGCTTACGGTCAAGCATCCCCGCCATTTGGTGCTCCGTCGTGTCACGTGCGTGCACGATTACTAGCTAGCTAAGCATTCATTCCTACCCGCGATTTGGTCCCAAAATATATATCGTATTTGGACGACAAAATCTGGTCTTTTGCTTTACCATTTGGTACTCGAAGAACGAACACTATAGTGGTTGTTGGTATAAGATCTTGCGTTAGTATAATCCGTACAACTCGCGAACGTTCGATACCTACATCACCTAAAACTTATTCAGTATGAATGAATGCCTAGTAAACATTTCGAAGTTCGTAGATTTTACCATCAACTAGAATAATCACTTCTACACTCTAAAAGATAACTCATAAAAATATGCAATTACTGATCAGGCTTTGAAACTACCTTTTTAGGTGTTTGGGGTCATGAATGAGCAATAATCTTAGATAAATGTGTCTCTGTTTAACTATAAAAGTAGTATGTCTCTCAATAAAGGACAGAAGCATTGCAAACTGTTGGTATATATATACATATATATTATTGTTTTCTTTAATTCCTAGAAGAACATAGGGTTTCAGCCGTGCGTCTCCATTGCGTTCGGTACTCTGCTAGAGTCTTCACCTGGTTCCAAGTCTGCCCACACGTTTTCATCTCCTCTTCACATGACGTCCTCCAAGTCACCCTTGCACTGACGACCAACTCGCCGCTTCCCTTTCAGGTTCCACTCGAGCAATGGGTTGTCTAGTGATGTCACTTAATGGTTTCCTCAGAGTATGGCCAATCCATCTCCATTTCTTCCTGCCTATTTTTTTGACAATCGGTTCCTGGTTGGTTCGCTCACAGAGATCCCTATTGCTGATCTTTTCTGGCCATCAGTTAGGTATATATATATATATATATATATGTATATAATTGTTAAAATAACAGACTGTCAGGGGATACAACGACAAATAAGAGACATGGAATTTAACTAATCGTGTAAGAGTCAGTAAACTCAAAAGTAAGCAGATATTAACATGTATGAGATTATCAAACAGAATTATACAAAAGATGACTCGAAACAAAATAAATTTAAACTTCCTGTTTATTCGGTTATGAAATTTGATACTATGAAGGATTAGGAAGCTCGATAAATGACTTGAAAAGTTAATAAAAGAAATTCGTGAAAGTGAGGCGAAATGCGATGGGAAAACAACGAATTCGGTTTTAAGGAGGGGGTTATGTAACAACAGGACTGAATATAAAAGTTTAAATTAAGTAAAGGAAATGAAGTGACAAATAATGACACCTTTTGATGAACACATCCTTCTTTTATTTGTGTATATATTAATAAAATGCATTAAATGAAAATGTGACTTGTTATTAACTTGTGACATTTGAGATTCTTGTAAAAGTAGAATAATAGGCATAAACGTGACAGTGGAAAACTGCATTAGCTAGTATTTCAACCTATTAATACAAACCATTTAATTGCCATGATCTGAGAAGTAAATAGAAAAGAAAAAAATAAGTCGGAAATATGAAATATGATTAATTCAGTCTTTCGTAGAATGAGTTTAGTAGATTTATATACAAAGGATATACATAAAATTATTCAACCTAAAGGATAATTGGTCAAGACTATTCACGTGTCTAATTACAGGCAGTGTTAAAGACTATTTTGAACGTTTTTAGTCCTGGTTCACCTGTCTTCATTGTGAACCAATAACAACAAATGAAACGTCGAATATGAGGTGGGACTAAAAAGCTGTTGTTTCGTAGTACTTTTGAAGCCCTAGCAGAGTAAACTTATGACTCTGTGGGGATTATGGTGATGGTGGTGATTATGAGGTCAACGAGCTCATAGCCATCGGATTTCGTAGTATACATCTTTCCCTCCATGTGGCAGGATGAAATCCAATTTTTTTAGTTTTGACCATACAAAACTTTTTAAAAAATTTTTTTCCAATAAATTACTGTACCACTGAGTTACTTACATTAGTTTCTTAATCCTCATATTGACACAAAGCATTCTCCTTCATATTGGTACATTAAACTGATACACAATATTCAACATAAGATAACAGTTACTAGTAATAATGTATTGCAGCCTACATAAACAAAATAAGAGTGACTGAAGAAAATGCTGTGTCTGTGAAACAAAAAAAAACTAAAAATAGTGAAAACTGTATAAAGAAGACCAATGGACAAACAAATAGGAATAAATGCAAGGAATCTCCTAGAGTCGTGAAAAAATATGACAGCCATGCCTATAGTTTGTTGGAACTACTAGATATTTAAAATCCAGCTTTAAGACAAGTATTCACCTCAATTCAGTTCCAGTATTTCTTTTACCACGTACATCAATTCCAAGTCGGCAACGCTCTCCGAACCACGGATATGAGTGTTAGACTGAAACTACAGGCAACTGACGAATGACAATGTTTTAAATAGTAGGAGTATGAAACCACAGGTGAACAGAGATTAATGTATCAATCTCTAATTCGGATAGGATAGAGGAGCTGCTACACTTAGTGGAAGAAACACTTCATTACACGGAATCCTGCACACCTTGTTTTATCTGTTGTCATTATAATTACTGTTTTTCTTAATATAAGTAAGAAAACAGGAAGATTTGACTGAATGGTTCAGCTACACAGAAATGTATCGAAACGATAATAAATCGAAAACACAGTACTTTTATTATTGGCCCGAATTTGTGTTAATTGTATAAATTTATTTTCGATCACCATTCCTAAATACATATCACATTTTTTTCATTCCATTTGACACTAAAGACATGTTTAAACTTGTATAAAATTTCGAGTTTTGTACTCCAGTATTTCGCCACTTATTAAAATGTACCAGTGCGTTATGATTTGACGGAATTTTTGGTAAAACGAAAAGTAGACCGGCTACTCCACTGAATAACTAGTCAAATTTATGTCAGATATAAATCAAATTTACATAGTCTAAAACACAGACATGTTCACCTGCAGAGATAATGAAAGTGGTCGACTGAAAAGTATGTCAATTTGCCTCGGTTGGATTTTATGGCCTACAGCTGGAGAGTTGTCAATTTTTACCTTGTTATCGTGTTTACCTATGCTTAATTGTGATTATTTTTAAGCTTTTTTGTTTTGTTTTAGTGTGAAGACAGTGTAACAATTTTATGGACATAAATTAGAGACACGGAAATGTAGGAAACACGGGATCAGATAGAGGAAAACAATATTTGAACCTCCTTTCTGTAATTTTCAATCCATTTTATATGCATTCCTACAAATGTTATGATGAGACTAGGGAGGAAATAAATTTTAAGTGTATCTTTCTGGGAAAAGTTTGTTACAAATCAGTGAGAGAAAATAAAACGGTGATCAAATGCTAAAATCCAGTAAGTATGTTGCATTTTCTTCTTTACTGCTTGAAATTAGACCGGCTAATTTAAATAACCAGGATCTAGTTTATAGGTTATTCCGAATCTGCAAATGATTGCTACATGTAAATGTTGAATGATAAGGTTTCAAGGTACGGATTCATCTTAGGCCCTTAAAATACATTCCATTTGTATGAGGTTGGAGATACGATTATTCTAGCTAAAAATACATGAAAAAGTTTTAATTTCATAATTGTTGATACAAACCAGCAAGGCTTACATAGAAACCAGGTTCTGAGACTAGTTCTGGGACCAACGCACCAAACTTGGTTAAGTAGTCTTACAATAATCTAAAACCACTAAGCGATGAGTAGTTGACACTTATTTGAATTTCTGTGACCATATGAAACACTAACTAACCATACAGCTTTGATGAGAAGTCTATGTCTATTCAAGTTAGCGTACCACTAATTAGAAGAAGAATATAAATTAAAAACTATTAAAACTTTGTAACTTCTGTTTTCACTTCATATGATTGTACTTATTGCGAACAATTCAACAAAACACAACAACAAAAGTTTACTAATTTCAGATGTTAGATTTCGCCACGAACCATCTTCACTTAGAGAGATCACTGAAAACCAGCAGCTCTTTCGTCCTATTTTAAGACTATCCAGCGGTGTTCATCTACTCTCCCACCAATGATAGAAACTGGGACTTTCAGGTTACAAGGCGAGCTTGTCAGCCACTAGGACTGGAATTCAATGACTCGTGAATTTTAACTTTTTCAATTCATCATTTAGCACCATCCTCAACAAAGTGCCTTTGGTGAGTGTACACTTAGCTTCCATACTGCTGTTTTCAATGATCTTCCTATATGATGTCAGTTAGTGATGAATTAAATTAAATTACTGAAAATCCTCACAAATTCCTAAAAATTTACAAACAAGATGTATATTATTAGATAAATAATTAATTCATGAAGAACTGATAGCTGCAGACTCTTCGCGATGTTTTCATTGAGTTATTCTCCTTGCTGTTACAAATATGTCCTGTGTTGTATCATTTATTCTATATGTGTTGATTTCTCTTCTGTATACATCGGGTGAAATAATACGTTTGTGCAAAATACTGCACTGGTGCGCCTACCTGTATTCCTCATGGTTTGTGAAACTACTGTATGTTTAACTAGTTGATATGTTTTCGTACACCCTCAGGAAATATAGTTTGCACAAGAAAGGGAAAAGTGTTTCTTAGTCAAGTACTAAACTTCTTATTTTCCAATATTCCTTTTCTTTGTTGATACATCATGGGGATATATTTTCAAACCAATCTGTCTTACGTGATTTGAGACATCACAAGGCAACAGAGAAGAACATACACTGTCCTACTTTCAGTAGGATGCATAATCAATTAGAATACTTGCGTGTGTGACTCTTGTGTTAGTTGTCTTACTGCTACCTTTAACTTTTCAGCTTGTTTTATTTGTTGTCAACATGTGATCCTTTACCATTCCTCATAAATATATATACATATACATAAATATATATGAGGAATAATTTATTACTATAATTTAGGAAATATATCATAATTGTCAAACTACAATGTTTCCACCTGTATTTGAGTTCATTCTCTTCCCTTCATAATTTTTTATCAACTACATAAATATAAACACTAAAAAGTAAAGCAAATACTAGCCCATAGGAAATGTGGCGTTGACATTTATAGCCATATTTTGTATATATATATATATGTAAGGACAAAAAGTAGTCAGACCTACTGAAGCTATCCAGTTGACAATAAATAAGTAAACACGACCCAGTAACAATAGAGATAAAGTATTGTTTAACTGGGAATAAACAGGCTTGTCGCTAAGCTGAAAAAGCACGTTGTGGCAACAACGAATAAACACACAACATGAAGCTATCAAACATTAATCTTCTGGGCTATATCTATCTGTAAATATGGACATTTGTAGGCATAAAATTAATTAACTGAAATGACACGGAGTTAATTAATTTGTCGCTTGGGGAAATGTAATTTGTGATTATTATTTTCTTTTTCATGTCCATTTTTGCTGTTATTTAGCTTCTGATAATCTCTCCTCATAGTTGATAAAACTTGAACAAAGCAAGAATGGAAAATTCTAATTAGGTAGTTAAATGGAGGGTAGAATTCCGACTAATTACACTTTTGTGTGTACGTGTAATTACTCAGTTTGTGTAACAAGGGGAATTATTGATAACAATTAAGAGATAAGATTCACAGCGGATGTATTACGTGATGATACTGATGCTGGAAACTGAAATTTCACGTATCATGTCCTGTTATTTAAGAATTGTCATAGACTAAAATCAAAGCGTCAGTTAAACAATTAAGGAAAAGAAGAAGGAAAAGTATAACAACTAAGTTGAATGTTTTCTTTCAAAATAGTTTTATTTGAAAATATCATTTTTTAAATGGGTTTTACAAATGTGTAGTTATAGCTATTTGCTAATATTAACTGCACAGTGATTACTGTTGACTGAAACTTGTTCATATTGTGAATTTCAAGTGGTGTGAAACAATGTTGGTTTATTCTGCATGTATGAAAACTTTAAGAGTATCCTGCAACGCTATTGAACGTTTTAATGAGAACACTGACTCTTCCACACATTATTATACTATACACACAAAATGTAGAACGTTAGGAAACTAAGTGGAATTAATATCTGACTGTAACTTCAATGATGATTCATTCTTTCTACAATGTTCTTCGAATACTGTATCAAAGAAGTACATTTTCACTAACACTCGTCTTTCTTTGTGCTTTGTATTAGAAATAAAGCCTAGGTATTTGGCTTCCTAAAATAAATAAACTTTAATTTAAACGACCACGAAATCATAAGAAAGCAATTTATGCTTAAGTCTCATGCCTGCCTCTCTTAAATCATGATGCATAGACAGCTACACAATTTATTATCATTCAGTGCACCTTCCAATAACTTCATCTAACTAATATCCAGTGCGATATTTGTCACACACTGTTGTAAATTTACAGAATTCTATACAAAAGTTGTTTGATTTCAGTACATCATGACTGTTTGTTTTAATTATTTTGCCTATTTCAAATTCTTTTTTTTTAATTCATGAAAAATCAACATTCGAACATTAATAGAGAGAAGATCAGTAGTTCAGCGAAGAGTCTTTTTTCGGCGAATTCATTTTCACAACTGTACAGTCGCAAATACATATGGTTATTTTGTATGTGTGTGTACATTGAATTTGTCAAACAAAAATACAATTAGTAAGTTTTTTGGTAGAGTTACGTAATATAAAAAGCTTTCAAAGGAATTGGATGTTGATATGAGAGGGTAGTAACAAAAGTGGTGAGTTATCACAAACGATTGTTAATGAAGAGTTACGTAATAACATGAATAGTTTGATGAAAGAGTTGTGCTCAGGATGAACATGGAAACAAAATAAAATGCGGAATTACGTAAGTGTTTTAAGTATTTAGAAAAAACAAAAAACAACCAAAAGTTAAGTCAAATCAACAGAGTTGTTACCATGATAGTAGTGGCTGAATAATTTTCTTTTTTATGCATAGTTTTGGTTCTTCTAACTAAAAGCCTTTTGCATTACGTAACTCTACCAAAAACCTTACTAATTGTATTTTCTTTTAATTGGATTTTAGATTTTTCTGTCGATTGATTGAACCGAAGTGCTCAGTCTGAGGTTGACATGTCGGCTTCTTGTGCAGATGCTTCACCGATGTTTGGGCATTTAATTAGTATTTAATTGGTGGATGGTGACTAGGAGTGGAATCCAGGATGCGCATTTCGTCCTATTTAGGACTCGTCATATGGATGTACCTGCATTTCTCAGTGAGTGATGATCTTCCCATCGAGGCTCGAACCCAGTGCCCATAGTTTCAAACTCCATCATCACTCACTGAGAAATGCAGGTACATCCATATGACGAGTCCTAAATAGGACGAAATGCGCATCCTGGATTCCACTCCTAGTCACCATCCACCAATTAAATACTAATTAAATGCCCAAACATCGGTGAAGCATCTGCACAAGAAGCCGACATGTCAACCTCAGACTGAGCACTTCGGTTCAATCAATCGACAGAAAAATCTAAAATCCAATTAAAAGAAAATACAATTAGTAAGGTTTTTGGTAGAGTTACGTAATGCAAAAGGCTTTTAGTTAGAAGAACCAAAACTATGCATAAAAAAGAAAATTATTCAGCCACTACTATCATGGTAACAACTCTGTTGATTTGACTTAACTTTTGGTTGTTTTTTGTTTTTTCTAAATACTTAAAACACTTACGTAATTCCGCATTTTATTTTGTTTCCATGTTCATCCTGAGCACAACTCTTTCATCAAACTATTCATGTTATTACGTAACTCTTCATTAACAATCGTTTGTGATAACTCACCACTTTTGTTACTACCCTCTCATATCAACATCCAATTCCTTTGAAAGCTTTTTATATTACGTAACTCTACCAAAAAACTTACTAATTGTATTTTTGTTTGACAAATTCAATGTACACACACATACAAAATAACCATATGTATTTGCGACTGTACAGTTGTGAAAATGAATTCGCCGAAAAAAGACTCTTCGCTGAACTACTAGTCTTCTCTCTATCTAAAATTTACCGAAACTCCCCAATCAGCTAGTCTGTGATTTATCAAGTGTTTAGTAAATTAATAAACCAGAAGGAAAGACAATCTACCAATTTCTGTACATAGTATAAATGTGACATTTATATGATCAGAGAGCAGTAAAAAAGAAAGAAAATATGGGAAATAACAATACAGAAACACTATGTCACTAAGACACAAATGTGCAAAATTCTTCAGTATGTAGATCAGCACACACTTCTACGCACTATCTGATTCCTTTCATGCACTAATCTCTAAAAGGAAACTGATGAAAATTATAATTTACCTTGATTTTACCATAGGAACTAAAGTTGTGTCTTAATCAGTAAGAAAGTATGCACATTCTCTCCTATCTTTCAACAGGTGATTTCATTTCACTAATTTAGCTGCAGGCCATATTACTTATTAGGCTAGCCAGAAAAATATAAGCGAACATATAAGGTTTGTTTACACTTTACAAAATTGTAGTCATACAGCTGGATGAAACATATGAGAGGAGAGCACATGGAAGTTTTGTGATTCTATTTGTTACTAGAATCTTTCTGATGCAGGTGGTGAAAGTTGACGATATTTCGATTATTATGATGATTTATCGTACTGCACGAGTTCATGACATAAATAGGAGAAATAAGAATACCTTTTATTTTGTTAATGACATAATCAACACTTGGAAATGTAAATTCGGTAGATTTTATTAAGGTAATACTGTAGCGTGTGCTACGGAGAAAGCAAATGACAGTGTTGCGGAGAAACATGGGAGACGTGAAAGAAACACAAAGAGACACAGTATGAAGGGACGGCAGAAGTAGCACAACACCGAAGACCTGTGCAAATGGTGATTTGAAGGTGTACTTAGTTTCGCTATATAGAGATACGTAATTGCCAAGTCTCTCGTCTTCGACCTTTACAATACGATGCTCTGCTTCCTATTAGTATTTACACCATATTCGTACTAATTTCTTTCATGCAACCGGTTCCCTTTATTAGTTTGAAGAGAGAAAGAACGAACATGTTTGCAGGATAATACGAGCTCGTTTTATTTCGTGGATTCTCATCAACTGCATACATCCTAAACAAAATTTCTTTCAGTCACATTCTGAATCGATTAAATTCGTGATCGAAAAAGTTTGTGTCATCAATGCAAATCGAATTACCACCACAACTGACTGGTAATAACATGGAAAACAACTAATGCGAACTAATGAAAGATAACTGCACTTTTTCGTTTTTCGGCATTTATTGCACGAAGTTCGAAAATGGTGATGTTTGTCTACGTCTCCAGTAATAAATCGTGTGTAAAATTTAAAGATTCATATTTTGGCTCTTTAACAGACCTAGAATTTTGATAATCATAATTGTGGTAGTTTGAAATGACTCTGCTGTATTACCTGAACCGCTCCGTATACACCCCGAACGAGTAAAACAGCCGGGCAGTGTTTAGATTACCCTGATGTCACTGGCGAATACTAATGACGTAACTGGATCCCGACCGCACATATCAGTCAAAAGCATATATCGTATTTCATTCCGAACAACTTCATGATTAAAAAATCATCTAACTTAGAGAATATTAAATATAGTTCGGATCAGTTTGAAATATTCCTAGTGCTGCTGAATGTTTCACTACAGTATGTTAGACTTTTATGTTTACTTATTTTCGGCGAATCAGGATCTCTGAGATTATTTAAATACCAGCAGTAATGAATTCTTTAGATTTTCTTTCATCACTTAGAAACCATGAAGTTATCAAGACCCAAGAGAAATATATTTTGAGCCAGTTAACGTATCTGAATATTGTTAGACTGAAAGTTAAAAATCAGAAGAGGAATGGTCAAAGTTTTAATGCAAAATATAAAGGAATTCAGTCTGCACCGAAGATAGGACTAGACACATTACACTAGTTACTGACTAGTGTGCAATCAAAAATATCCAATACAGTCCTACAGGAGGTCAGTCGCGAGCCTGAATAGCTCAGTGGTAACGTCTCTGACTGCAGCACTGGGTGACGCGGGTTCGAATCTCAGAAGGGACATCAGTTCCTTCAAGGTTGCAGATACGCCTTGCTGATGAGTGCCAACTAGCACGAAACCTAGGTCCAAGGCTTCCTGCCGATTGCCTCCAACCATCTAATACCAACAGTTCACAGTGCACCGTAATGGCGAGCCACCTAGCATGGTGGCCACATTGCAAACATGACTGATAGAATTCAGTCTGCACCGAAGATAGGACTAGACACATTACACTAGTTACTGACTAGTGTGCAATCAAAAATAAAGGAAACACATTTCTGGTAAAGTTAGTCTGAGTGACAGATATGATTTCTATCACTCATCACCTTTTCTTTATTTATGATACGATAATATTATCGCATTAATACATTGTCACTAAAGATCATATTTCATAGTAAATAGATTTATTTTGCGTAACTTTATACATTGTTTTACATAAATAAAGGTTACATTTGATATTGATGTAGGGAGAGACAAAGGTTCCATGTAGGTATTTAAAAAGAAATGTCTGAACAACATTTTTCCTGAATGAGAAATTGGATCTAATCCATTACTGAATAATGCAAAGAAAGGTATGATATACTCATTTAAGGAAACACTGATGTCATATATATATATATATAAATAATATATATTATATATATATATATATATAATATATTTTAGTTAGCAACCTTGTTATTTTTGTAACGATAAGCCAGATAGTTGTAGAGAATATAGATTATGTTTAACAGTGAGATCTCATCCTTTTCCGACGCAACACTGCATTGAAAATGAATTGCTGGTATCACAGGTGTAATATCCAAGGTTATGACACTGTTAACACGCCTTATATTAGACATATAGGGCTTAAGCGATGGTAAATCCAAACAAATTTTGCGATTGTTTTTGCACCTGCTGTCGTAATAATTTTTTGTTATAACGGAGCTCCTACATAGCTCTCAAGATCATTTTTCATCACGGATTGATTTGAAATGCAGAACCATTATGTATCAAGAAGCACGAAGTAGTTGTTATGTTCAGGTCAATTCAGTGGTACCAGTCCGCGGTTCTATATGGCATTCCGTCAGGTACTCTGCTGACAACCGTTACGTTTCTCAGCTTGCCGTTTAAATGAAATTCAATAAAAGTAATGATGTATGGAATAGTTTATTATTTTTCCTATTGATGTCATCATTCATATTTCACTCTGAACAGACTTAGTGTAGCACCTGTAAAGGTAGTACACATGCACACATTGAAATTTTAGGAAGAGATTGAATTTACCTACATCTAGCGACTATCAATACATTCATAGTCAAATCTGATACACTTCAACCTACTAGTGTTTAACATGTAACATCTAGTTAATTCACGACTTGGTATGTAAAAAATTATGTTTCCATGTATGACTTGAAATACAAAACATTTTGAAGCCATAAATCTAAATTTTTATTATGATTTATTGGTTCACATGAATGGCTACCATTGAACAGACATCAAAGAATTATTCGACATTTGTTGTTAAGTTGAGCACAAGCCTTCTATTAATCCCTGTGATCGTCATCTAGTCCATTAATTATGTAATGATAGTAATATTGTCGTAGTGATCTCAACTTGAATTAAGTCCTACTGTAATTATAATGACTAGATGTCTATTTTCGGCACGTGACATTGCAATTGTTACAAAATAGACTGAACAAATGGTTCGACGGCTATCAAAAAGAAAGTCAAACTAATTTGGCGTCAAAATTTTCAACTCAGCAACTATAACAGATGACTAGTATAACTAAAATTACTGATCTTCTTACTGTTGCAAATGCATTCATGTTTCCTTTCGTATGGAAAGGGCGTAGAATTACATGAGAAAAGTCAAATGAGAGGATTGTTTTCAGCTTTCCACTTTACAGAGTAGCAATATATCTTATTTAATAGTGAAGGGATAATTTGTGGTTAATATTGTTAATCGAAAGTTAAAGTAGAGATCAGTGTATCTGAGCATGACAGAGTGAGAAAGAAGGAAAGAGAGGGTGAAGGGTCCACTTTATGAAATAATAATCGCTTAGTGATATGAGACTAAACCTATCAATTTCTTTTATTACTACTAGTATAATTAAATCAGACAATGGGACATGAAGTCAACAAAATGTTTACTTACTGTAGGTCACTAAAAAGACTTGATAACTCTAGAGTTAGTTTTTCCACCATACACTGAGACTATTTGGAAAACTACAGAAAATTCGGATTTGTTGGACATCTGCCTAGTCTAATTACACAATTAATCATGAGTGAACATTTAGGAAATTCCTAATTGTGGGGGATTTTTCAGTCGTTTTACATCAAGAAATTAGTTATGTTCTGTCATTTTTTAAGTCATACTGACCAGGTTTCATTTTGAAAGAATTCTGTCACAAGTTTATGTTTCTTCTTAATAATTTGTATGTCTTAGGAATCAGTCAGCAGGAAGGTTTGTTTGACTTGGTTTACAAGCTAGCTGGCATTCAGTATCAAGGTGTACCTATAAGTTTGAAAAAAGTTCTTGTTTACTGGGCGATTCCAAATTGCGTGGCTCATTGCCAAAGTTAGATAATTTGTCAATAAAAATATTTCTATCACGATTAATGCTTTTTTGGATGAATGATTACACGAATTAGCTGTCTGATGCTAACTTTTCTAAACACTTAGAACTAAACAAATACATTGATTATCACTTTCAATTTGTATATAGTTATTACCGTTCTACCACAGTTATCCATCATTTGTTATTGTAGCTATGGATTTACTTATATCTCAACATTTGATTTTTGGAGAAAAGAGGGAGGTTTCAGCACTGAAGAGTTCAATCAATACTTGCTTGTAAAATCTTTAATCAAGCTGAAAACTAAGAATTTTCACAATCCAACACCGTATCCGGTGACTTCGAAAATTCATTCGATAATCACCATAAAAATCTAATCAAGTAATTCCTGAAATCAGATAGGTGACTGTTGGAAAAATTCTATGTCCGTCATGTATTTGAGAAACTTATTTCACCTAAGAATTTTACATTTCATTTAAGTGGAGCAAATATAGTGCAATATCTATGTCCCCAGATTGCTTTTTACTTTAGCGCGATTATTTTTATTGGATATATATATATATATATATATATATATATATATACAATACCTGGGCACCGCGGTAGTATGTAAATCCATTTGAATTTGTTTATTGGATATGTCACACAATGAAACATTATTTACAAGGTGACGTGTCGTACACAATTTGTAGTTCACAATGATATCAAATGTAACTGCACAGTTTCGAAAACTGATTTGTATATCAACTATGAGATTTTGCAGTTCTCTTTCTTCTTCCCATTTGCTGCAAGGGCGGTATGATTTTCTAGATGTCGGGGATGGGTACTTAGTCATTCCTACCTCATATTTTCTCAGGTGATTAGGTAAATAAAGCCTTAGTTATCATTCTCTCCCTGATTACCCACCTACTTGCCGATTGCGAGAATACGTTGTTTTTCTGATAAACTACATCTTTTAATAATGCTGCTCATTTTTATCAGAGGGGTTAACTGCAGCTTTATCCTGATCAGACTGCAGTGTCCCCAGCACTACCCTCTTTCTTATCAGGTCCTGGACACCCACCAATGCTGCCATGCTTCCAAGCTGCACATACAGCTCTGGATTTCCCTATCTTTGAAGGCCTCATGCTATGGAATCCTCATCTGATTGAAGGCAGAGACTAGGTTATGAACAATAGACTGTGTTCGAAACGTTATTCAGTAAATAACACCGTTTCACAGTGTGAAACAACCAATAAACAAGTCAGCATGGAACTAGATGTGAATCACACACGAATTAAAACATTATTTCAGATATGAAACATAATCTTCTGAGGCTTAAATAATGAACCACACATTGTTTCACACTTTTTTGGCTCCATTATTTCCCAAAATAAAATAGGTTGTATTTGGAAGTTGTGTACATAATCGAGTCTTAAAGTGAGACAAATAGCTAGAATAGCTTAGCAGTATAATCTCTGAATAAGGCAGTGAATGAGTCAGATTTAAATCTTTGTTGGTACACTGTATTCACCACTGTTACAGACACACCTCTCTGTCTATTGGCAGTAACCATGACAACTAGTATCATGGCCACTATTTATGGATTTCCAATACCTGAATGTTAAGACTATGTCACATGAGTAAGAGCTATACAAATTCTTTATAACTGATAAACTATTTCTGTTACAGTGGACACAAAACATAAGCAGGTCATCTGTAGTATCCAGTGTAGTGAGGAAATGTTCAAACAGCTTGATTCACGCGACAATCGCTTAGTCCTCTTGAAATCAAGTCTGTTTTCAGTTGGAGATGTACAACCATCCAATCACACAAATTTTAGCCCATGTTCTTGTAGGTGACATCATGACCATAGATATCCAGAGGCAAACTTAGTTTTTGCTAGTGTTTATCTACTTACATCTCATATATTAACAAATTCAGTTTAAGACTATTTGTGATGGAGTGGGTGAGTCGGTGGATCTCGCTAACCACTCACGTAGTCCTCAGTCAATCTCCATCCAACGCGTTCCTTGACTTCGCTTGGCGGATAAATTGACCCGGTAGAAGGGAAGGTTGGGTGTGAGGCTAGCCACTCCACCCTGTAAAAAGCAAATGACAATGCTATTAAAACTCAAAATCTGAAGCTTGACGTCCTGTTCTACTTGGAGGGCAGAGGAAGACAGTAAATGAAGAATGTAGTGTGCGAATGGATAGAATAATTTTATGCTTCCTAATTCATGTTTTCAAGGTATCGTCTAATAGTTGGTCAAAAGAATGTACTATATGATTTATCCTTTCATATGCATTTACTAATTAACACCTAATAGTATTAATTTAGTGTAATAAGTAAGGCATCTGCACTACCAGCAGTTGAATGAATTTTAACAGAAACTTCTTTAAAACAGAAACCATTTAGAATATCACACTTGCCTCATAACGTGAATGCACAGATTTCCACTCCTGTGGGTTCATGGAAGAGCACTACTGTTAAAGTCTCACACTAGGAAAACACAAATGTCTAGTGTTTTATAATTTTCTATAGCTGTCTAAGTGATATCGGTTCATGAGGGAAATTTCCTTGAAATTAAGTTCACTTCCTAAAAACCCAAAATGAGTTTCCCTCACTAACCCAATATACTGAGACGACAGTATATGATACTATAATTGGTATCAAGAAAGCAAGTAAAAACTGCAACACAGTACACATTACTGATCTGTACGACTAGTAGGAAACCACTGACATCAGCTGGCAGTAAGCGCTACCTATATCCAGCTGATTACTTGAAGGACTAATACACAACATGAGTAGTACCCAACTACTTATATCAGTTAGTAGTACATACTTTTTCATTTATTGAATTTTAAACCCAGTGAAAATCATCATCAAGCTTTATAGCCGACTAAGCGTATGGTACACACATTTGTCTACATATTCTCAATCATGAAGGTAGTGTACAGAATGTCATCATTACAATAATAGATGAAAAATGACAATAACCACATTGTGAGATTAAGCAAAAATAAGGCAGTTTTATACACAGAAAATTGCTTCATTATCTACAAGATCTACTGAAAAAGAAATTATTTTATTTACAAAAGCTTCTAATTATTTAAGAGGAGAAAACAGATAGACATAATTTATGATAATTGAATGAAAACAAATGTTTTCCTACCAGGATTTGAAAATCAACTCAATTCAGATCTAAATTTAAAACTCTCATTCCAGTTCTTACCTCTCTGGTTATTCTCTTTTTTAATAATCAAAACAACTCACAGTAATTAACCATGAATAATGAAGTGTGTAAGATGTTATTCAAATTCATGGTTTTCTGATTGTGATTTTACTTCTTTCATCTACCCTTAGAATTCATGCAATTACAATATCTATGGACTCATTCAACTGGATAATCCTTAATTATTGCTTACAGTGTAACGTGATCGATGGATCTAGGTGTTCATTGGAGCATATTATCTAATTTTGCACGTGGTCCTCCTTTATTCTAATTCCTTTCACATTTCGGCTTTTTCATCTTCTTAATGCATTCTATATTTCTTTCCCGCCCACATCATCATTAACACGCAAATAACGCTGAACATGAAATAATAACTAAAGGAACTCATTCCTTTCATTCTCAATAATAATATTTCATTCCTTTAAACTACAGGAAAATATTTACGAAGACAAACAACCACACACACACACACATGTACAAAAGCCTACACATGAGAACGGCAGTATTATTCTACTCCACTACTGTCTAGTCATCAGAATATTCTTCATTTTTGTATCAGTCGGAATAACTGATCATAAAATGAGACATCTTATCATATTTAACTGCGTTAATTAGACAGTTAAAAGTGATCAGATGAAAGAGACATCTTATCAGTATAAAGTGTCAGAATGCTCAAGGTCGTCTGAATCTAAAGATCATATTTCATTTGCAGTATTTTAATATAAGCCCTTATTCACTATCATATAGTTGATATTGCTTCATCGAAAAACATGTTTATATTACCAGCATGTGTTTAAATATATGCTGCTGCTGTCATTTGCCTTCATATAACCACTATTTTAGTAGTTTAATATGCGGGACACAATTATAATACAGCATCTATCTCATTTCTGAGTTATGTCCATCTATTTCTGTATTTCTTGGTCTCATTTTGGATTGAGTTTGACTCGAGTCTGTGCATAAAATTTATAATGTATAACAGTCTAGTCTTACCAGTATAATTTATTGAATTGCCTACAGTGAGATATTTGTTTTCTAAGGGATGTCAAATTAACTGTTGACTTAATATACAGGTGTTAGCTTTTTTAGAAGAAGAAGAAGGAGAAGAAATCGGGACAAACTCCTTGGGAAATTTAAAACTTGTGAAGTTGATTCAAGTGTAGAAGTGCGTAAACTGCACATACATACATAAATAAAAAGTGACAGATGATGCTGACAAATAAGTTGTTTTCTGCAGCTCGGTATACAGCCAGTGATCTATTGTTCCGGTAAATTTGAAGCTACGTCTCTTGCTAGCAATATTAGACACTACATATCAGGCTGAATAAATAATACCTAAATAGAGGATCCAGTGTTAGCAAGACATTACAGTAAGAACAGATTTAACAAGGCTACAGATTTTAACGTGCACGAAAATCTATATAATTTATCTGGTAACCATCTACATGTCTTACAATCTACGCTGTAAGAAGTATCTGTTATGGAAGATTAACGATGCCAACTGATGAATAGAACAAAATAAGATGGAGAGGGTTTCAAACAACAGATGTGATGTTTGTGAGCAACTTTTAAAACAAGAATAAGTCTAGTGTTTAATATGGATATAATCATAGTTTGCATGATCAGGGGAATTAAGTCACCTCAGTTTAGAAGTAGGAAACAAATCGTTTTTGAAATCCTTTAATTTACATTTGTGCTCTAGCTCTATGTTAAATACTGTATGGATATTTAAAGCCCTGAATTTCGACAGTCAGTCATAACAACTTTTAGCAGATTCCAATGAAATCTTTCATGCATACTTTTAAAAATATAAATACCAATCGACATATTATTTATTCAGATAAGTCATTCTCACGGTATGCCGTCTTTCTGTTTTAGTTGATTGAATTTGAACTTCATTCTTGCATTTGGTGTATGTGGCCAATCGATTTTCCTTTTGCTACATCTGGTGAATACAATGAAAAACTCCCTAAAAATGCTTTCTTGTAATGCATAGGTGACACTTTCTTCATTTTTAGAGCAACAGCGATGTGCATAATTAGATAAATTTCTTATTCTAAAAATATGAAGCCTTCAGAATATAGAAGTGGTTATTGTCCATAATACGACTTTCACTATGTGGAATACTATCAACATTTTCATGATTAAAGTCGGAATGGAATTTACGGAAAGTTGCTGTCAGTTAGAGATTTACTGACGACTCAGCAGCATTGGATAATTAATAAATTCATAATGGCCTGGTAAATTTTTTGTAAGTGCATAATCTAAATGTTTCCCTACTCTTGTTTGAAAAAAGTGGCTGGAAAATCTTATACACAGTAATGGAACTTCCAAGAGATATACTCAAATTATCTTGTGATACGGTTGATAAGGATTTCTCGTCTTCTTCAACTCAGTCCACTTCAAGTATTATCACTTTATGTCTGAACTCCAGGGAATTTCCCCTACTTCCTAATAAAAATGAAATATTTCATAATTCCTTAGACGATTTCACAGTTGTAGCGGTAGCTAATTCCCCAGAATTATTAGTCACAGCATTCATCACTGAACACTGGATGCTGACCCTCACCGTTTAGGTTGATTTGTCCAGCTGAAGGCTTACAGTCAGGCATCCACGCCATTTGGCGCGCCGTCATGTTACGTTCGTTCGTTCGTGCACGATCAATGGCTAGTTAAGCAATCATCCTCACACTCCGATTCGGTCATAATTTGGACGATCAATTATAGTGTTTTGCTTTGTCTTTGGTCTATGAAGAACGAATAATATAGAAGTTGTGGGTATTAGATTTTGCGTTGGTATACTTCTTATTATCCGTAAACGTTAACATCCTCAGCCTCTAGACTGTCAACAGCTGTTTTAAAAATATTTGTTTATTGCGGAAAAGACTCTCATATCCGGACAAATCGCCTGTTCCTCATTTCACTCATAAAATAACTTACTTCTATAGAATACTGACTTCATTAGATAATTACTTCCCTATAGGATAAAAACCCAAGGGCATATGTTTTCCTTTTTGTGTTTTCTATTTGAACAATAAAAACAATTTCGCTAACTGACTAATTAATTAATTAGCTTGCAACTAGAACTATTATTATTGTGTTTTTTTATGTCTCGTTTTCCCATGTGATTAAGACAACAACAATATTTTTGTTGCTAGGCCTGTGAACTGATAGACGTGTGGAGTGGAGAAGTAAATAATCAGCATATGCCTGGTAGTGTTCTATCAATGAAATGCACTAAATGTTTTACTATTTTTTTTAATGAATAAGACAGTGTGACTTTTACTGATAGTAAAGATAATTAAAATAACAAATTAATACATCATAGTAACAGTGAGAATAAACGCCTTATTGTCAACGGATTACAATGAAAATTCATTATAAATTAATATTAAACTATGCATAGAACTGCAGGCTTGCTAAACTACACCTGGTTGATATTTGTCATATTCTGTCGTCATTTGAATTAACTCCTGTATACACCGTAGGATGTACACGGAGGAATCATTGTGTTCCCTTCGACTTTGACTTCATTCATCTTATGTGGTTGGAGGCAATCGACAGGAAACCTTCCCTGACCTAGGTTTCGTTCTAGTTGGCAATCACCACTCAGCAAGGCGTATTTGTAACCTTCAAGGAACTGATGTCTTTTCTGGGATTCGAACCCGCACCACCTAGTGAGTACTGCAGTCAGAGGTGTTACCACGGCGCTATTCGGGCTGGCGATTGACCTCCTGTAGGACTGTATTGGGTATTTTTTTGACTGGACACTAGTCAGTAACTAGTGGGATGTGTCTAGTCCTTTTTTGGTGCAGACTGAATTCTATCAGTCAGGTTTGACCATATTAACTTTATTCATTAGTTTAATTCAAAGTTTGTGCCAGTAGGTGATTTTGTCTATAGAATCTTTTCCAAGCTCAAGGTAAACTATTACTAACAACTTTTAAAATGTATGCAATTAAATAAAGCATGTTAGCCATCACTGAGTAATTCATTTTATTAGCAATAATAGTTATTCGAAAAATGAAAGAATTTTTGAGAAAATAAATAATAATTAATAATAACAATTATGCTTGCTGCAATGTGTTATTTTTCACCAAATCCTACCACTGAGTTGTCACAATGATTTTTTTATTGTTGTTAAAATAAACGAAGTTTGAAGTAGTTGAACTACCTTTGAAATAACCAGTTTAGTTTTCATTAACTTTGTGTCGGTCTTATTAAATTAATAAAAGTAATCATTATGCGAACAAATTTCATGTGAAAGACGTTGGATAACTCAGGATATTGGATAGGCAGTTCGATTCATACAGACTTAATAGATTGTACTGTGTAGAACAACACGTTTCTCTAGTTTAGGTAACTGATATTTCTGTAAATTTATTTTGCTTTCGGTATGGATTCCTTGGATAGTTTTACTGTCAGTCGAAGTAATGAATTCAGTGCATATTAACGACTCATAAAACGACTCATTCGTTTTTGAATAATTTTTATCGCATATTTATGTCTTTTCGATTTCTATCAACCTTAGGTCACTTTGGTAGATTTATTCTCTACTTAAGTTTATCCATTTGTTTACTCACTTGGTCAGTTTTTTGTTGTTTATTTTTTCAGTAACTCAATGTATGTGGTTCTGTGATAGGTGTTTCTCAGATTAGTATATCTATTTCAAGTCCTTCTTTCCTTCAGAACAATTAAGTCCACCATCATCACGTCTGATGGACATAAATTAAATTTAACAAAATGAAAATTAATTTATAATAATCTGAAAACTAGTTTCAAGAGAGTGATATTGGGTTCGAACCCCGGTGGGTGCGTACTGATGGTGATGAAGAGTCCCAAACTAGGACGAAATAGCTGTCCAGTACTGCCTTCATGTTTTCCAATGGTTTTCTAACCGATGTCAGCTCAATCAGATCCCTACAAGCCCATACTACAGTGACTCATAACTCACGACGAATTCTATTCCTTATAGTGTATTTACTTCCAGAAACTGATTAACAACGGGAAACTTGCGAGTTATCAAAATATTTCTGATCATCGATACTAGTTTACATGATAAGAAGTGATTTCTGAGAAAATTAAATTGACTAAAGTAAACTACTCATCTAATAAATAAGTAACATACTCATGATTAAAATTATTCGAAGAACGCTTTATGAAGATATCATTTGGTAAAAGTAATCTTAAGATAACACACTTGTCATTAATTACATTACACCATTACACCATTCACAGCCAAATAAAAATTGTGGTACGTAGAATCTTATGCTTTGAAAAAACTCACGTCCATAACCATTTTTAGAATAAGTAGCATTATTTTTTCGCATCAACTGGGAAATAACATTTCTTCGAAAGAACTAATAATAACTACAAAAGATTATGTGGAATACAAATTGAAAGTATTCTGGATTCACTGTGAAAGAAACGAACGATTTGAAATTACCACCCCTCAGATTTCAAAGCACGTCAGAGAAAATCTTTTTATCTAATTTCACTCTCTGTCCATTTTAATTAGATAAGTTTGTATCACGCACAATGAATGGATAAACTGTCCCACAGATGTTTTGTTTCCATGCCTGATGACATCACACTTGGTCTAGAAGTGACTTTTTACCACTGAATCGGCGTCATCTGAAGAACAGACATAATTACTGTAAGAACATACACTAATCTGTACTCATAACATAGAGTCCAACATTATGTCATTATGGTGAGATTGTTGAAATTTACCTGCTACCATATTTCAGAAAAAAAGGCTGAAAATCAAGCTGATATACACTGTCCACTTATGACCCAATTATAGTAACATATAAGACAGAATAGTTACTAATTCAATCAGTAAAATAACCTAAGCAAATGGTCTTAATAAGAAGATATTGGTTCTTTTTGCTGAGAAATAAAAAGTACAAAAATAGTGGAGAGGACATGTAGCTCATGAAAAAAATGGAATTTCTTCACTGTTTTCTGATTGTGGACATTTCGTCACCAGACTCCACAAAGAAGTTCTTCACAAACAATTCTCACTCTTATTATTTAAATAAATAATTCAACGGTTTTTAAATTTTAAAGTCTTAGGTGACTGAAATAGCCCAATAGTATAATCATCACTCTACAAACGTTTACAGATAAAGTGATAATTTCTACATAGGCTTACATGTTACTCGGAAATCATACTCCATATGATTACAGAATGTCTTCATATATACTGAGAAGCTGATGGTGATTGACAGGAAGCCTTGTAAACGTCTACTCTCGCACAAGTTGGTATTTTTCGGAAAAAGGAACTTCAGTCCTAGATAAAATCCATGCGTTTGCAGATATCAGGGCTTGCGACTGCCGGTACTGTAACTATTACCACCATATTAATTTCTAGAAGAAATAGTGAGGCCAAAACATAGTTCAATCAGGATTTCCCGCAAACTCTGCTGTTCTCCGTTAGGTAATAATACAGTCAACTTGACTGACCTAACCTGGTCAAACTTTGGATAAGATGTCGTCAGTTACTCTCCATGGACCTATTATTGTGTACTCCTTTATCCGTTGTAACTTAAAGTCTTAGCGCTGAATGTAGCTTATAGTACTAGATGAATAACCCGTAGCACTATCTCAACTTTTTCGGACCATTTCAAACGACTGATTACTAATTCGCTTGAATTTTCAGCCTTCAGTTAACAGAACACAAAACTAACATTCTATGTCATCGCATATCACTAATTACCTGATGAATATAATTGTATGTACCAACTAAAACCTAGTCATTTATTTCAATTCACGGAAGTAGTTCAATTAATTTCGTCTTCTAGAAATGAACTGAAATACTTCCAATGAAAAAGATAAATGATGTGGCAATATGCAGGAGGTTGAGGGGAATCTTTTAAAATGAGCTACACGGAAACATCATGAGATAAATTCTTGACTCATCACAAAAAAATTTAGCGCTAATTGTATATACGCTACAATAAATTACTGGGTACTATGAGCGCAGTGCAGGTGGGTATTTTTTAACACTTAGTGAAACTAGCTACTTATTAGTAGTAACGTCTGAAAATCAGATCATTTAGGCATGTTTTGTATTGAAATAACAATATGATGCATTTGGTCTAGTGAAACAAAATATTGGATTAAAGCTTTAAAGAAGAAGCTTTAAGAAGACCTTCTTCGCAGCTGAACTACGACTAACCTTCTCCACAAAACCTATGATTCATGTGAACGTGAAGGATAAGCTACCGCTGCTGGCCTCATCAATGTGCATTTATCAATTCACCTGCTCGTGTGGAGCCAGGTATGTCGGCCGTACCCAGCGCTCGCTTTCCAAACGTATCACCGAGCACTTACCAGCATGGTTTTACAAAGGAGAAAATCGATGCCCCCGCAGTTCCATCTTAGAACATCTGATAGAATCCGGACACCAAGCTACACCGCAAACAAACTTCAATGTCGTCTACAGAGTAAGAAGTGGTCTCCCTAAAGGTGTACGAATCAGACTTCTTCAAACTGCAGAAGCAATGGCGATTCACTTGCTAAGTCCTGAACTCTGCATACAGAAGAAGTTCGTTCAATCACTACACTTGCAATGGACGTAATCTATCCTATTAGCCGACGTGTAAATTCTACCTAATCTTTTCTTCTGTCTCTTCATTAGTATTATTATTTTGTCTTCTCAATTGTAACATTTTACATTTTCAATTTTCTTGTTCTCTACCCCCACCCGATTCAATCTCTACACCCCACTACCACTGTTACTGACTTGAACAACGCTCAGTTTCTAGTCATTCATGTTACGTCATCCAACTTATTCACTCAATTTCACTTCTACTTAATCTCTACCTGTAATTACCTCTGTTGCTATCCTGACCTAAGTTGTAACATTTTAGCCAATTATATTACGTCATCTAGTTTTTTAACTCAGTCTTACTTTAGTTGCTGTCTGATTAACTTTGTCTCTATACTACATCATTCTTGTATTAACTAATCAATTATCTAAACTTGACAAACCTCATGTACACACACACACAAATATTTATATATAAATGCGATTGTACAGCTATGTGAATGAATTCGCCGAAAAGAGTCTCTTCGCTGAATGTCTTCTCTTTCTTAAAGCAATTTATCACTGCTGCCTACTGAGTTTCTTCTCCACTCAAGGTCCGTTTTAAGAACCAAATTTTCTAGTTGTTTTTTAAAGAAATTTTGATGATTATTTTCATTTGCATTAGTGCTAATGGAGGTAATTTGAACTTTGTTTAGAATCACACTAGTTGGTCAGTCTTTAGACTATTCGATTTATGTTCATTTCAAAGCTGCCCATTGAGCTGATTGGGAGCACTATTGATCTACTGTAATTATGGTTCTGTTGGGCGTTAGATTTATGCTCAACTTATCACTAACTCGTAGAAAGCAGCTTCATATTAACATCAGGCTACTGGAAAACCAATAAAACATATCGTACAGTCCAGTATTTAAATTTCACTGTAATAATTTGCAAACATAGTACTTTGTGATTGCAGACTTCTTTTGAGGAATCCGGAATGATAATTTGTAACGGGACTTTTGATTATTTAAACCAAACGCGTAAAATCCAAAACGCAAGATTTTTTTTGAAATACACTACTTAAATTGGGAGATGTCTTAGCTGTATGCCGTCAATGCACTTTCACTTTGAGTAGATAAGAAAAAACAGCAAAGCTGTGTCAAACGTAATTCACAGTTACAAACAAACAACTCACGAATATGCAGGTCAAGAATAAAAGGATTACTCAACCACTTCTACTGTCATGGTAACAACTTTTTTTGATTTGATTTTGATGACTTAATTTTGTTTCTTTGCCTGTTCTTTAATTGCTTATGATTCTTGTATTCATTTAGAACTCTTACGTAATTTCGTATTATCTACTTTGTTCCTATGTGCATCCTGAGTAAAACTCACTCATCAAACTATTCATATTATTACATAACTTCTTTTAACAACTGTTTGTGACAACTCATCATCTTTGTTACTACCCTAATTTCACTAACACCTAATCTTCTTGACTGATTTTGTATTACGTAACTCCAATAACCAATCTTCACCTATTTAGTTTAAATAACTATAACCAAATGTATTTTGTTTGATAAACTTATTGTACACATACATACAAAATAACACATGTATATTTGCGATTGTACAGCTAAGAAAATGAATTAGCCGAAAAGAAACTTTTCGGAGATCTACGTGTTTTGTTTTCATTAATGCCTGGACGGGGATTATACATGAAAGGTCAAGAATAAACAGGTTTAATCAAATAATGTTCAACAGAGAGTAGAACATTCAGAAAAATATACTCCAAGTACCATTTAACCATGGGAAAGAAATTACGTCAGACAACTAAGTGGATTAAATTCCAAAGGAAACTAATAATTATAATTACGGAGTAACGAAATGGCACACAAAATACAAACTCGTACTACTTGCTAATAATAAGTAGTATAAGGTTAAACACTAATGAAACAGTAATAAAGAATAAATAAATAAAAAATAATTGACATTGACATTTAATCAACGTGTTCTTTTGAATATATCGTAGATTTGATCCATTCTTTGATGCACATTAAATCTTGGGTTCTGGGGTAGTTTGTAAGAATTGATAGAGGTATTTTATTTAATAGTTGCAATTTTATCTGCGTATATTCGATGGCTGCAGGTAATCGGCAGGAAGTTTTGAACCTAGATTTCGTGATGGTTGGCGATCACCAGTCAGCAAGGCGTATCTCCAACCTCGAAGGAACTCATGTCCCTTCTGAAATTCGAACCTGCGTCACCCAGTGTTCCAGTGAGAGACGTTGTCATTGAGCTATTCGGGCTCTCGATTACCGATTGCATCCAACTATCTAATATCAACAGTTCAAAGTGCACCATGATGGTGAGACACCTAGAATACTGATCACATTGCAAACTTGACTGATAGTATTCAGTCTGCACCAAAGAGGGGCCTAGACACATTACATTAGTTACTAACTAGTGTCCAATCAAAATTATCTGTGTATTCCTGTGCAGAGTTCCATACGCAAATGAGAAGTAAATAATTATTTCTGTTTATAAGAATGTGATGCCTTCACCTACAGTTTAATCTAACTAAAAGTATGCTCCATTTCAGATATATATATATATATATACATTTTACGAGCATCCAAATATTATTACAAACTACAGCACAAAACCAGCAGCAGAAGACTATGCGTCAAGTAGTTGCTTTCCACAGCTAAGTAATCGATATTTACATACACATTTTCAAACTAAGTAATATGATTCCATATTAGTTTGTTTATTTGATATATCACACAGTGAAACAGTATTATTTACTGGATGACGTTTCGAACAAAATTTATTGTTCATAATCATATCAATAATCATATCATAATTGATATGATTATGAACAATAAATTTTGTTCGAAACGTCATCCAGTAAATAATACTGTTTCACTGTGTGATATATCAAATAAACAAACTAATATGGAATTACTTACTACCACAGTGCCCAAGTTTTACACATATATTAATAAGTAATATGATTGCCTGGTGGTTAACTGCAGTTTTTTTTCTGGATCATAACTAATGTAACTGTTTGATTATAACTGCTGATAGAAGGCTATCACTAATCTAAATGAGTTGGCAGAACTGTGTTTAGTTCTATTGCTAATCAGTAAAAATTTGCAACTGACTAGTATTTCTTGGAATTCATGAACAATATTCGGACTTGAATCACTAAGAATAATAATAATAATAGGTTATTCAGGTCGAGACTAATTTAGCTGTCTCGTTATATATACTTCTCATCTCCGACAATGAGCTCATGTAAAATGATTCACCACTGAAAACAAGATTACTTAAGATACTCACTAGTCTTTAAATAACCGGAACTTGATATATGTCATAAAATGTATCTGTTTGGATTTGATAATCCGTAAATACATCTGATAACTAATACATATGAAGCTTTCTCATTGACATGCATTCTATAGTCTTGTAGATGGCAAAAGTATCGTTCATTCATCAGTCATATAATACGTATTGAATCGGAATAAAGCACAATCTCCTTTTCAAAATGTCACAAGGAAAATACAATTCTAGTATTTTACTCAATAACTCAATACCACACTGTATTTCAAAAGTGTTAGGGGAATGATTATAAACCACATCTTAGATAAGTGAATTCTACAGTTTAACATACATAAAACTGTTTTTCAAGGTACGAATTTCCATCCCTTTCTCATTGTTTGTATAATCTGTAATAGACTGGTAACTGATTCAATCTTAGTAGCAATGCCTGGAGCTTTGTTGGCGCATAACCAATGACACAATCTTCTACTTATTGAATTATTCATTTACTGAAAAATGATCAACTATCATTGAAACCCTGTCTTACATTTTAAAGTGAATTATTTACTGAGAGCAGACAACATGAACATGGTAGTAAAAAGATCAATCAGAACTTCAATAAATGACTGCGATGTGGTGAAGTGAACAAACATAAAATGAAGGTGAAATTTATAATTTCGACGCAGGGTCTAGTAACAGACAAGTGTCATTTGAATAAAGAGGTTAGACGCGGTTTATGTCACCAAATACTACTTACAAGGAAATCTGATTTTAAACTGATTTCTTAAAATTTGATATGTAACTGTAAGTATGACATCTCCAGGTTTGATGAAATAATCATAACAAACTTTATGAAGTCACAAAGTGAAAGTAATATGAAGGAGTAACCAAAAGTGTTCACAGAAACACAGAAAATCGATCGCTTAAATAATTTGAAGGAATGCTGATCCGGATTAAAATGACAACATAGTTGTTGACAGGGTTCGAACCGCCATTTTTCAGATTTACCGAAATGGAACGCTATTGCCTTAGCTGTATAGTGAACTGATGTATCCCCATAACAGTCAGAATTTTTGTAGCTTATGAGACAGAATTCTGTGCAGCTAATTCGAAGCTCGGTGGTTCAAAGCCTTCAGGTGACTTTCAGTTTTAGTTACTACAACGCTAATCTACTAAGTTAAAGATATTTGATAACATATTCTCATCAACTGCTAAATGACTTTATAGGAGAATGAGCTGCATGTGATATTACCGCTTTCCTTGTTCCACTGGTGGAGCACGAGATCATTGGAGGGTCGTCAGTCTGAATCCTTCAGCAAACCAGATTTTTATTTCTCAACCGATTGTTACTAACTACATCAGTAACAGTCTGCCGATCCAATACTATTCCCTGTTCATCCACTTCTCAAAAGTGATTGGTTTTTTATTCTTGTTTTCATTTTCTTCCCTTGCTTCTTCATTCATATTGTTCAGTCGGGTTTTCTACTTCTTCCTAGGTGGTTTCCAAGTATGACAACGGCCGGTCACCTAACTATGTGATGCTTTTTTTACCAGTAAGTAAAAGAAGCCATCATCATCCAGCGCCAATGTGAAAAAACCCACTTTGGTGTAAGCGGAGAAGCAACTCTACCTATGAAGGTTTACATATTCATGTCACAGATTCCTTATAGAATGAACTATATGATCGCTGATCTCCCTGATTGTGGTGGCATAACGTACAGACTCATTGGACAAGCATACAGTCGATTAACAAAAATATCCTAGGGGATTAGGATTTCGTGGATGGTTTATGTCTAATATCATGGAAACTCGAAAATCTACAGGAGAAAAACAACAAGTTGGTAGAAGAGGAAGGAGGCGAAGACAGGATTTCAAGTGAATAAATGGAAGACAGAAGAGGTGGAGATACCCAACAATCAACGGTAACAAACAAATTCACAATCAGTGTCAGAAATCTAAAGGAAGTTGCCCCCTTCACTTAAATGAACATCCAGTGTCGGTGGAACAGACGGTGTCAAAGTCAACCAAGATCGGAAAAACAAGAGAGAGCGTGATCACTCTGAAATCAGTGTGGAACTCTACTGCACCGACCACAAAGAACAAGATAGGCTTTTTCACCGTCAGTGTCAAGTCAGTGCTTCTACCTAGTTCAGGGAAATGGTGAGTCACGAAATGCATTTCGGACAGGTTGAAGATTCACCAACAGCTGCCTTCGATGGCTTGGTATAAAAGACCAGATAGCCGGTGAGAAAGTATAAGCAACAGCAAACTCTGACAGGCAGCGAACCAATCAACAACCTATCACCGAACGAATATGCAGGAGGATGTGGATTGGACATACGCTCAGGAGACCATTGAGTCTTATCACTTGTCATACCCTCTAGTGAAACCTGAATGGGAAGCGACGAGTTTAGCATAGGTCCAAGGGCAGTATAGAGCAGATAGTGCAAAGAGGAAATGAAGGCCTATTGGCAATCATCAGCCAACTAAAAACGACTGAAAATAACAGAATAAAATGGCGAAGTACTGCTGAAACCCCATGTTCGACTCGGAACCCAACGAACAAATAATAATACGTCAAATATTCATCAGAGCCTGTTGAATTTATTTCTCTTATTTATAGTTGGAAGTGAAATCAAAAATTCACAACTATCTCTGAGGTATGCGTTTGACCTGTATTTTATACTAATAATAGATTTAATGTAATAAACAATATATTCTTTACAGTTAAACGTAATATTACACTGCATATAAACAAATGTGACATAACATATAGTCTTTTTAACATTCAGGGTATTCAGCGGTAAAACAGTTGTAAAACAAGTCATTAGAAGGCATACATACGCATGCACACACCTAATCATCAGGTGTACATTCAATGACAGCTAAAAATTTCACTGTACAAGTTACATACATTATATAATGTAACATAGAATAAACACGAGATACACAGTTATAATGAAATGAGTAATACAAACATCTAAGTTGTCTCTTAATTTTTTACTATATTTTTAAAATGTATCAATATACCAAATGGTGTACAAATCTCACTCTATGAAAGTGATATCGATTTTATATATTTTGAATCTGAAATTTACTCTTATTATTCTTGGCCAGGAGAAATTGACACCTTTGTCATAAATAGTCGACTAATTATTACAATTCTGATACTGACTTCTGAACATTTCAGGACGAATACTATGTACAAACAAATGCTACTACTTTAAGAATTTATTCCAATTTCCTTGAAGAACAGTTTAATCTCGCACACTGTACACCTAATAAGTAAAAAAGCATTTATGCCCATACATAAAATAAGAATATATACAACTTAAAAATATATTAGCAAAACTTTCACAAACATAGTGAAAAGGATTATGATAAGTGTATAATATAAAACCACAAGTATGTCATACAAGACAAAAGTCTACTTTGGAAAATGGTACATTCTGCTCTGATATTGTTTTGGTAGATGGCGACTGGCAGTGGAATCTAGGATGCCTACTTTGTTTTGTTCGGCGTTCGGCATCTGGATGGACCTGCATCCCCAGTGATGTGCTGATCAATCGAATAGCACTGTGGTTATATCCAGGCATCGTTGAAGCTTCTTCACTAGGAGGTGACATGTCAACAGAGACTAAACATTTTGATTCAGCATGATCAATCAACAGGAAGTAAAAATTTACTTTAAAAAAACTAACAGCTGATACTCGTTGCGAAAGAGGTGGCCCTCGTATTCCAGTGGACAACACTTTAACGTTTGAAATGATGGGTGCGCGTTTCGAGTCACAGTGGGGAACACCATCACTTAGTGGGGATGCAAGTAGAACGACATGACGAAACGAGCATCCTGGATCCTACTGCTAGTCACCCTCAACCAACATAACATCATGTTGATCTTCAGACGCCATCTAAGCGTCCGTACTGGGAGTGAACATGGCAACAGATAGAGAGCATTTCGGTCCGAAATAAGTAATCGATGGGAAATGCAAATTACTTAGACAGTGCATTCCATTCTTTCTGTTGGTCTATCACCTCAAAAAATTTGAACATGAGTTTAATGCTTTGCTCTATTCTGAGTAAAATATGCATTTAACCTTTCGGATGCTGTGGTAGTTCTGATGCATCGCAAACTTAGATGTGAAAACTGTTTGACACTCTCCAGACTTGATTGTAAGTATTTAGTTATCAGGCTTGGTGATGCCATTAGTTCTAATTTCATCAAGAAGAACACTAAAACATTTCCATTCTGATTTTTATATTATTTTTAATGACTTAGGCAACTTTTTCAGTGGAGCTTTCAATATCAGTCTAGGTGTTTTGTGAGGTGTTACTTCAAAAGGAAGAAAACTCAGCATAATATTCACAAGTAGTTATGGGTTGATTCTTCCCAGTATGAATCAGTTTTTCTTCGAATGGTTCCCTATTGGAGATTTAACTTTTTGGACCTGCTGAGATTTTGTTAGGTAAGTTGTTATCCTACGAAACTGTTTGTTGTTTCAACCTTCATCAATTTAAAATAAGCTTATATCAGATAACGAATTCGTATAGAATCAATAGTCTTCGAAATGTAGTGTATTATTTAGAATCTTATCAAGTATTGCAGTTTAATGTAATGACCTTATTTAGAAAATGACAGAAAACGTATTCACTTAGTAAGCCTATATGGTTAATAGTATATTAACAATATAATCTGAATATCCGGCACAGTAAAACCCGAATAATGGACAAGACACAACAGTGTAATGCGTGCACATAAACATTTGCTTGAATAAGAATTGCTAATGGAATTGAATAAGCATTATTTTCACACAGTTTTTAATTTATGTACTGACTTAATTTATTTACTTACTGTGTTCATTATTCTGTTGGTGAGAGAAACAGTGGTGTTAGAAATATTAAATTACACAATGATTTCAGCTTAAGATATGACAACAATCACATTTTAGTTCAGTAATACAAGAAGGAATAAATTTCTTCGCCAAATGCGACTGCTGAGTTACTTGTAGTAATGAATACAATGGTGGAATTTACAATTCATTTGGTATACAGATATAAAATTAGACCAGTTTCATGGAATAAAATACGACAATAGTAGTAGTGCTATTATTATTATTATTATTATAAATGGTGGTAGTGTGGTAGGCTCTACTGACAAGATTTTATAAGTAGTATATTGTGTGTTGCCTTCTGCAAGAATATTGAGTAGCAAAGGGACAAATTAAATGACGAAGAGGAGAAATGCAAGATATTTGTGCAACAACATAGAAAACATGAAAGAAAGATCGAAGAAGAACAGCACGGAGATGTGCAAATGGAGATTTCAGTGCCAGGTATGTGTATTTCGCCATATCTACACATTACGAAGTACTACCGTGTTCTGCTGTTATAGTGAAGGAAGAGGAAGAAATACTAGAGAAAAAAGTTTATTTACAGAAATAAAATAGATAAAGTTTAATATAACTCTCAGACTGTAGCAGTGAAAACAGCCATGTTATGGTCTGAACGCTGGAATGCCGTCTTCGCGTTCAACCGTATAGTTAACCAAACCTTCTTGAAATTACTCAGGGTCCCAAAGTGCCTCGAAGACAGATAAAATCTGTGGTATTATTTAACTATAATAACATATCAGAACTCAAAATTACCTCAACAATGACGTTTAACAGCTTTATAGATCCGGTAGTCCCTCGAATACAAAACAAGTACTACACAACAAAATTACTTCACCAAAATCAACTGTAAGAAGTACCTTAAAACCAAGAAGAATATTCCCAACAAGGTGGGATAAAAACTCTGTCAGCAAGAATCATGCACTAAACACTTCCCGCACACAGTCCAAGGTCAAAATCGCCACGGTCAACCTTGACTTCATTCACAGTCGTAAAACAACACATGGACATCATCACACAATCTCAAAGAGAAAGACATTTAAATTAACGGTTATGCAGGAATAAAGAGAAATAATAAGGATTAAGTCAGTAGGTGATATGCTGAAGTTAGAACAATGATATGTAGCCTAGAAGAAAAGAGGGAAATAAGTTGAAATATCCAAATAAGTGTCAATACTTCTAATTAGATTGTTCAGAAGGGATTTTTCAAACAATTGTTCAGTCACAAAGACCTCTAAAAAACTGTAGGAAGTTCTAAATATATCATCAGTCAAATACAACCACCTATACTTTTGGTGTTTTGTTAAATAAACGTCCTGAACACAATATGAGTATCACTGAATTATTTTGATTCATCACTTGTAAATTACACTGATCAGAGTGAGAATTACCCACAGAAACCCAAAATATTTAAATGACAATATATTGTCTACTTGTTATCATAGCTGGCGGTCAAGAAAGAAAGCAACGGAACCAAATAAAACTGTGGTGAATACTCACTCGGAATTGTATAATTTTCAAATTTAGTTTGGTTCTATCTATTACCAGTACACCAAAGTAACTAGCCATAAATAATTTGGATAGTTTGAACTAATTCGACTCTCTAAGCTGAATCAGAGCGCGCCCACCACTTATGACCTCCATCCAAACTGGGCAAGACAGCCATCCAATGTTTGGATCACTTCGATATGGTAAGTAAGCAGCACTGCTTGATGTGAACAGTTTCCAGTCACAGTTATATCTTAAATCACTGAGCTGTTGGGAAGTCATAGCAATGGTGTAGTCATTTACACCAGATGAGTTTTAAATGTGATGAAGTACACGCTGGAGGTCACACTGATGGTCGGTACTCAACACGATGAAAAGGTGAACACTGGTAGTAAGAATAATATTCCTTTGTTATAAAACATTATGGTGCTGTGATAGCCACGAATAAAAGTCGATTTACTCAAGTGACTAACTTGTACTCCTACAAATTACTTTACACGTTATCTTCTCAGCAATACTTAATGTTGGCAAAAGGATCCTTTTAAGAATTCAATCCAAAATATTGTATAACACTGGTACAGAAATTAGTGAGAAAGAACAAGTAAACACTTCTTAATCACGCATGGTGTAAAACGGCTTCTTAATATTCGAACTGAGAGGTCCGTATGAACTAATCACGTTGTTATGGTTAATTGTAATACTTGAAAATGAACCATGGTTTTTATTTTAACTTTCTCTGGAAATTTCATTATAAAACTCAATGCACTAATTATCTATCCTGCATCCTAACACTAAGTAACACTAAACAAAGAATATTAAATTAAAATGTAGTTTAATCAATGAGGGATAGTCTCCTCATACTGTTTTTGGATTATGAAAGAGTACAAGTTGACAAAGACATGCAAAACAAAGTTTAAGACTGTTGGATCTCAAGGTAAGCACGTCAATATATAGCCACTGGATTCGAATCATTAAGTCTACAGTTTTTAAAGTTTTGAAGGAAAGTTACACTCTCTGATGAGAAATAGCCTTTACGACGGACCAGAAAATTTCTATATTCATACAATCTGTGATAGGAAGTTATCCCAACAAAATGAGTTTTAAGTGGGAGTATTTTACTATCAGTGAGTAAATCAGCTTCCGTCTTTTTTTTTAACAAAAGCTGAAACTTAGCTACATAATGTAAAATGTTTTTATAATATGACTGCAAAAAAAGATATATTCACACTAAAATGTGTTTCACTGTCCAACAGATTAAAGGAAACTGTTCAATGTGTAAATTATTAGCATCTCTGTAATGTTGCGTGAAAAACCACATATCTTCTAGCTATAGATAATAATTCAAATAAGTCCAGGGAAACAGATACTGAGCATACCAGTCTATAAATTGTGGGTGAAGGACTGTGCTAATGAAAGACAGCAGAGTAAAGCAGAAGAAATAAAAGGACAAACAAAATTTAGGAACAAGTACTGGCAACCGACTACAAACCCTTTATTATTTTTAAAAGAATATGAGTAAATAGAAGGATTTCTGTAATGACATATCAGCAGCGGTAACTGTATGTCCTGAACTATCAAAATTCTTAAAATATCATACTTACAATAGAAAAAGGTGTTTAGCTTAAGCTGTCTTTATCAAGGATAATCCTAAATGTGTTGCCTATATTCGAATTAGCAAATTTAATTGAAACAGCTATGAAGATACATAGAACAAGAATGATAATGCTTACTGGAAATCTTTTTGGAGATATCACAAAATTACACAAATGTGAAAGATGTAGCGTGGAATCACATATTATTAAGTATAATTTAATAAATTTTCAATTGATGTATTGAATTAGTTTTCAAACTCAAAGATTTGAAGCAAATATATATTCAGATTTTTATTCTCAATGTTGTTTCAATTGTAATCAGTGAATTCATGATTAATTTCATCTGCGTCACTCTTGTATCATCAAGCTTACAGTGACAGAATTCGCGTCACATAAACAAAGATGTCCCATGGATCTACTTATCATAGGTTATTACAGCAGTCTTTGATAGTGGATTCACTTTTTTTTAAAAATAAAGTGGGCAACAGAACCACCAAAAACTGAGTGGTAATTACCAGATGTTTTATCCTACTCTATAGCTTTATAGCGGTGCGCAGATATACCCAAATGTTGAATCAAGACCAAGTTCATTAGGTTTCATTTTGAAAGCCTTATCATTCAAAAATTACCTTAGGAACTAATCAGTCTCAAAGAATAACTTTTACATATTCAGAAGGAAAATCGGCGGCCGTTTAATATCCTCAGTGAGGAGTACTTTACGTCCTCAACTTGAATGATTACATCAATCCCAACTTCTCATTGGAGATTTGGAAAATTCTTTTGAGTACTAAGTTGTTATTTGATTGGGAAGCTCTAAGGAAGATAAGTGTTTGAATTTCATTTTAGACCATTGACTGAAAGATGACATGCTTATCCCTAAATCTAACGGTTCTGGATTAGAGTTCATATGTAGTTGTCGGAAAACCCTGAATACCTACCTAGAGCTCTTTGGTTAGAAATGATTATGTGGGTGGTGTTAGGCCGAAATTGAGACAAATTTCAAGTCAATAAGGTCTCACAAGTAACACCTTTGCAAAACAAATAAAAAATTCTTACTCTGATGCTTCAAAATGTTAAAAATGTGCAATTTCACACATTTTACCTCATTTCAGTCTGTTTCATGAATAACCAGCGTAAAGCATAACTAAACACATTCAATATAATATTAATAGTAAACTAATATATAATGTGAAATGAAGCCATTTACTTACAATTCTGGTACAGGACAAATGCTCCCATTTGTGTATCGTGATTCTTCTGAATACTCAACAGGAATTCTGGCACTTAATGCATGTCTGCGATAATCAGAAATAAATGTATGTGAATTATTAGGAGGATAGAATAAATGGAAGTGAACAGACTGATGTCTCCGAGGTGATTTTCTTACAAGTATGAGTGAACTATTTGAATCTTTCTGATTTCTAGAAGACGTCTTGACCAAATTTTGCAGAAGGGATTGCATATCATCATCAACATCAAGTTCAAAGCTATCACTATCCAGAGGAAAACTATTTGTCGAATTTAAACTATAAAAATATTTATGACTAGGCTTCAATTTCAAAGTTTTGTTAAACATCGACTCTTGAGATTTCGGAGCCCTGGTATCAGAATTCATAATAATTTAACAGATTGCGGAAAAATTAAAGTGCATTAGAGAATAGCCAATATATGTAATATTCTTTTGAACATAAACTGATTTGCACTAAATTCTATAAAACTGGAGTGGAGTAAATATATTGGTAAGCGATGTGAATAAGTCAATTCTGTAGTCAAGGTTACAGCGTGGCCTTGAGTCAACCAATGAGAACTATAAGATATATCAGTTGACGCACTAACACAATTTAACCTAAAAATTCAAAAAATATATATAGTAATAAAGCAAACTTGGAATTTTGTAGATAACTTCTGTATTTATGATTAGAAAATGTTTAGATGACGATAACAATACATATTTAACAGACCATTTGTCTAAATGAACGAAATGAAATCAATTACCATTATACTATTCACAATCAATGTCGTCTTATTATGCAAATCAGACACCAAAAACACAAAATCGCTTGTTTTGTTTTAACAAATACGGAACACAGACACTCATTATGCATTTTATTTATTCATAAGTGTTTTACTGTTTGGTATGAAAAACTGCCAATCGACACTGACTCACTTTCCAATGGTTTCTTACTGACATGAAGAGGTTTTTTCATTGTGATTTCTAAAGTATAGCACTTAAATTTTATGAAGAAAAAGGAATGTTGAGATCCACAATAATCAACTCTTCTATAACATAAATATGTTGAACAGTGTCGATTAAGTCACCGCTTATTGTTTCTTCAAAGAATTTAATGGGAAGGATACTATCCAAATATAATTGGCAGAATAAGTAGGTTTTGACAAACGACTACCTGTAAATAATTGATTGATACAGAAGATTCTCAGGTCAGTCGAATCTTTAGCTTCACTAAAATAAAATGTAATCGCATATACACTTCTACCTCATATATATTCACTTTCATTATGCTAGAGAACTGTACGTTTAAAATAAGTGAATCTTAACTGATTCATCCAAAGCCATTTACAAAGTAAGCAGAAACCTGCCAATGGCAGTATGTTTCCGACTTCTTTGTACTGCAGAAGCCCTTGCAATAAGCGTCAAAAAGCCAGAGCTCTGTGTTCATAAGAAACAAGTCTAACCTTAACAATTACCATGGCCCTAGTTCGGCCATGTTCCCTTAGCCTTCGGCTTTGTTCTGTTTGCTGTGTGTGTATGTGTGTATGATTTTTCTATCTTTGTCTTCATTCAATTCATCCCATTTTTTCAATTATAAGAAGTTACTTTAAGTTTGTTCTCACGCTCTTCCTGCTCACACTTGTGATTCGTTTAAAATGATTATTTTACAATTATATTCTAATATTGTGTAATGTTTTGTATCTAAGCCTCTTGTAATCTATATTCAGACCTCCCAATTTCTATTTCAAGCTGGAAATCATTATTTCAGTTTGTTTCCATGATCATTTTGTTCACACCTGAAATGTGTTCTAATCCTGTTGTAATTTTAGTTTCTAAACCTCTAGTAATCCATATCACGTTGAAAATAATTGTCACATTTTATTCACCTTCGTAATTATGTGGAATAAAATAATAATTGCATCTATGTAAATTTGTACTTAAACGAGATTGTACAGCTTTTGAAAATGAAATCGCCGAAAAGGTATCTTTGCTAAACTTCATGTTCTTTTCTTTCTAATATCCTAATGAGTACTTCCCACGATCTCAAAATGAGATGTCAATCAGATCGATAAGCGAATACATACGGTATCGAAATTTTGTAGGTTAATCACTGCGAAAATTTAATTAAGAGGCAATAAAATCAGATACTGGTAACGAGGTGGGTGAAGAATATACACCCATTTGAAATGAAAATAACCTAATTCATTAACTCTGTGTAGTCGTAAAAGTAGCCAACATTGAAAACCAGTGCTATTTGCAACGGCTCGAACTGCACATTTATTGTAAGACATTTGCAAATGCATTGTGATAATATGATGTTGCTTAGATGGAAGTTATCAAACATCTTATCTGTCACCTCATCCATAAGTTGACTGTATCAGTAAAAATCAAGTGATCAAACCATGACAATGTTGACTAGAATAACGAGCGGGTAGATTGACTGCCGTGTTAATAACAGTCGTTATCGAATCCTGTTTATGGAAAATATATTGGGCATAACAAAGCATGGCGGAGGAAACTTCTGCCTTAAGAAATGTATAAAATAGTATATTCTTTTTTATATAATTTTTCGTGGCGCATATCGAAATACTAAATTCCGCGTTATGTGAGCTGGATAGTTCAGTTAATAAGTTTACAATATTTTCGCAGACAAACAAAAAATACACCGGAATTCAAATTTTCTCATCTGCTTCAAAGTTTCACTCCTATTTATACATATAGGAGATGGCTGGAGGCAATCGGCAGGAAGCCTTGAACCGTGCTAATTGGCACTCACCAGTCAGAAAGGCGTATCTGCAACCTCGAAGGAACTCATGTCCCTTCTGAAATTCGAACCTGCATCACCCAGTGTTCCAGTGAGAGACGTTGTCACTGAGCCATTCGGGCTCTCGATTATCGATTGCCTCCAACTATCTAATATCAACAGTTCAAAGTGCACCATGATGACAAGGCACCTAGAATACTGATCACATTGCAAACTTGACTGATAGTATTCAGTCTGCCCCAAACAAAGGACTGAATGCATTACATTAGTTACTAACTAGTGTCCAATCAAAGTATTTATATATATAGGCTAAATCAACACATTTTTCATTAATGTCCACTCCTGGGAACATAAATCTATGGCGAATGCCTTCTGCATTTAAAAACTATCTACGACAATAGGTCTTGGACAGTTCTCATGCCATGTTATTTTCCTTGCTGCAGACTATAGTTTCCATTGTGTTCATGCAAACAAACTGAGGTGACCTTCAGGTGTCATCAAACGCCAAGCCACCGAAGGCAATCTGAATGGGATGCAACAGACTGAGCGTCTGAGGATGATATGGAGAAAATCAGGTGTGGAAGAAATAAAGCTTCTGGATAGTCGTGGAATCAAGCGAAAGTGATGGGAAAGAACCGAATACAATGACGAAGTATTGATGAAGCTTTAAGTTCTAACCAGAACGCAAGGGATAATTAATTGTAACAGAACTAAGCGGTCAGATCAGAGAAGTTATTTGTTTATGGTGGACCGATGACCTTTCATAGTTTTGCTTTATTTACAACCCAAATGGTCAAACGAAAGTTTGGTAGATAGTATTCTGCAGAGACAGACTGAATGTCTTTTCGATTTAAATAGGACTCCATTGTCCATATTTGGTTGTTATTAAGTTCCCATGTGTTTGGTTACAACAGAAAGCATTTTAAGTGACCTAATTTGTTTTCTGAACTACTCATTTACTTTATCTTATACAACATTAAAAAAACTTCACTTATTTTCAAAGACTTTTGATTTGTCATCATTTAATTCATTACATAACTTTCACTCGATGGAAAATTCCTAGTCTCACCGCTGTCTTGGCCACAGTTATTTCCGTCCCAAAACTTAAACGTCGTTTTCGTTCGTAAGATGCCCAACAATCTAGGTGGCAAATATACTTCAGATTACACAGCACAATACTGTAAGTAGTCTACAGTGGGCTTTTACTGTCGTCATATGGGACTGATTGAAAGGAAGTTCTGTTTAGTTTTACAGTACTTTTAAAATATTCTTTGGCTTGTCTTCACTAAACCAAGTATTACTAGAGGACGACAAAAGAAATTGCATGTGGAAAGCTGCCCAGTTTAGGAGATTTAAGACTATAAATTCGCCAGAACGAATATTTTTTGACATACACCACACTAGAAAAGAAAACTGTATGGGCTGTTAAATTCTATGACTAGAAGATATATTGAAAGTAATGACAAACAAAAATCAGTCAAATAAAACAAAGTAAGTGAATCTTCAGTCTCTTATTCAACATTCATTTTACAATATTTGTAATTTCTATTCCACCTTTACTTAACTTCGTCATATTTGCTGAAAAGAGCCTCTGGCCTGAATTACGTGTTTTGTTTTCACTAATGTCTGAATTGGGATTATTCATAATGTTCTTGAAACCTTTAAGACATGATAGGCGTCGAATGACTAATACACCTAGCCTCACAGGAACAGGTGAGCTGATGTGTGTACACAAAAGTGGTCAGATGTGATATCTTGTCTCTCAAGCTTTTGTAGACCAATGAATGACGGGAAACAATACTCTTAGCGTTACGCAAAGAATGTTCTCCAGAATTTTGAAATGCTTATCTTAAGGAAATCGCAAGTTAAGTCTCTCTTGACATCAAGTAGCAGAGTGGTAAATACGTCGGATGCGAACAGCAATTGGTTTAATTAACTTTCGTCTCGATTCAATAGGCACCCAACTATGTAAAACTGTCATTTTAGAGTCCCAGATAGATTTCTTGTGGATAGATCTTCTTAAAGTTGCATTGGGTTTTCCTGTTAGTTCAACATCCAGAAAGTGAAGTTTAGATTCATTTTTCATTTAACGACTGAAATTTAACGACGGATGGCAGTTATTCAATCCCCGTAACAACTGACTGAGAATTGTCAGGAAATTTGCTATGAAGTTCCACTTACTGAAATGGTCTGCTTTATATAAACATACGAATATCAACGACGTATTTGAAGCTATTGTCACTGATCATTTATATTCCTTTGGTCTGATTACAGGACTTCAAACAGTGCTAATTAAAATCTACTGAAGATGAAGTAATAGTATCATTAAGAATGGTGTTGCTTGAATCTGGACTAACTAACCTGTTCTATATTGGATATTTTTAAGTGACAGTGGACTCGGTGTGAAAATTTAAAGTACCCCGCAGATTTTTGACTGAGGAACAGAAGGCTCTCAGGTTCATGTTAATTCTTCCCTCATAGATCTGTATTCACAATTTCATATCAAGTCCATTGGTGACACCATACATTAATTATTCTGGTAGTCAATCTCAGTTATTTGATGAAAGAACTAGTGCTTTATAGGTTTTCTAAAGTTTGTTATCCAGTGACTCGTAAAATTTACACCAACTACGTCAAAATCATTCTCTAAAACTTAATATATAAGGATTAAACTCGAAGTAACTCTATTTTTGGTATGACAGTGAAAAGTAGTCAACTTATGATTCTAAGGATTGCGTATATGGCTGTCTCCTAAGTTATTTAACATCACCAAACATAGTATTCAGATGAAACATTCCGAACATTACTTATGCTTGTATATATCCCTTTCAATAGAGGATGTAACAGTGTTCGTATAATTTACATATTTCCTACCTGATCAGTCATAGCTTTATCTTCAAACTATACATTCAGACTTCACTGAAAACAACACAAGATGCTTAATTCATCTTATCGTAAAACCTATTTTGCTGTAATCAGGTAGATGGTTAGATGACGAGTTAGCGATATACAAACATAATGGCAAAAAGATACTAACATGATTAAAGATTATCTAAATCTTTGTTAGTCAAATGAAACTAAAATATTTCTTCGTAATTAGTTAAACTACATTACAGCTGAAGAATTTTAAGAAAATAAATTCCTACGACATTCTGTATTCATTCATAGACCTTTTAAATACTTAACTGCTTCTAAACTAGATAAAAGTATTGTGATGCTGACTGGAATTGAAGAAAAACCTGAGTTCAATAAGATCTGAATAGGTTAGTCTAGCGTCTAACAGGCTGATTTACTAACTAGACCTCAGTTCACTTCAACCGGCAGAAATTTTACCAAGATAGCGTTTAAATGACTACTATGTAACTGTCTATTTATCATTATTTTAACCGCCCAGCAAGATATTCTCACTTAACAAACCAAGATTCATTATTTTATATCTTTATTTCAATGACCTAGTTGTTGAAACAACTAATCATGTATCGATTCTAAGAGAAATTAACAATAGAGAGGTCCGTGTGTATAGTAACAGCAAAAGCCTTATAATAAGGGTCTTCATTAGAAAAGTTATCGCCTTAAGACAATATCAGGAATGAACGGAATGTAGAGTAATAAGCTATTTTATACGTTTATCAAATCCAACAATCAACACTTGGTTTTGTTATCTTTACCAATTGGCCAACTTGACAATGTTAAAATTATCCCCTAGTGATGTACGATGATTAAGTTGTTATATAGAGGCTGAGATTTAGTAAATTCTGGTTTAGAAATACTTTGATAAAGCTGTTGGCATTAAACAGCTAAACGTCAGTAAAAACATTCATTGCGAAATACGAAATCTTTTAGAATCATGAAAATCCTGCCTAAAGTTTTTTTCAACTGTTAAAAGTAATCGGTTACAGGATTTCATCATGAGCTGACATCGGTTGGAGAACCACTGGAAAACCTGGGAGTACTGGACAGCCGTTTCGTCTCAGTTTGGGACTCTTCATCAGTAACAATTTTTAGACAAAGAAATAATGTTATATATCTGTGTATGAATAGAAGTATAATCGAATAAGTAACAGCTTTATAAGGTAAATAATAAGAGGCACTGGGGAACAGTTTAAGTACTTCCTTATTCAACTCCACACCCTTATCAGATATGGTCTACTCAACCAAATATGTATAACAAAATCACCCAATGAGAAGCACGCTGTTACGTCATGAACTTATCAAAGTTAATTCAGTTGATGTATTCTTTTCGGGAGATTTAAATGGATAAACGCATTTTTACTCTAAACGGAAATAATTGCAGTCTGATCAGTGTTATAACTGAGACAAGTTGGTAAGAGTACAGAAAGTCTCTGTATGCTCCTGTTGAAATCTCTACAGTTAACATACTTAGGCGTATTAGGTGATGCAGGTAGTCAACGCGGTCAGTCACGCAGATACAAAACATTCCTGGAGCAGAAATTTACTTTTAAGATGCAAGAAAAACATCCTAAACACTTTCATTTCGCCAAATTAAATATCAGACATTGGTAATTAATGGATTACATATATTTCTCTGAACCTGTATCTGCTTCCCAAAATTAGCATGAAGAAATTTGAGTCATCAACGTCTAAAAGTAACTATTTAGTAGATACTACAGACAATAAAAGTAGATGCTAAAAGTCTTCATACGTAGTAGAAAAAATCAAGGTTGACTGTCATTTCGCTAACACGCAAATTCGTTACAAACTTCAAATAGCCCCATGGCTTGTCGGTCTGCTTGAATTTTGGGCTACCAAAAAACACCATTTTCCATCAACTTACATTTTGCCTTGATTCGCTCCTATATTTTTGTTTTAATCAATCACAAATATCTTCAAATCGTATTATTATAATCGTGTATTTTTAAACCTTTCCAACCTGTCAAATTGAGTCATCCTCAGAAATTGAGGAAAAATCACCACGGTGGTTGGCAGCGTGCTTTGAAACGTACATAAATTAATCCTATGGCTGTCCCCGAAGTTGTTAGGACTAAATGCAGGTCCCTATTCAACAAAGTGAATTATCTCCAATTTCTAATAGCCTCGAATGTGTGTCGAAATGCTGGTGTTTTAGTTATACAAGAGATTTGGCTCCACTATAAATATGACAACAATCTAATCTCCTTATATGGATATAAAATTTTCCGTCAGGACAGAAATAGTTCAAAGAAAAGCATGGAGGAGGGGTAGCCACTTTCAGTAATGCAAAGTGGTCTACATCTAACCATATATGCTCTAAGTTTTCCAATGACAATATAGCCTGTATCACTGTTATTTGTCGTCCAAAGCACTTAAGTAAATATTCCTATACATATATAATAAATGTTCATATAACTCCAAACTGCATTTCCTCTTATATGTTTATATTCACAGGCGAATTTACTGAATTTGCAGCTTCTATTTTTTGAAATTCCTTGTCCATAGTCTGTGAGGACTTTAATTCTTGCAATCACAAATTTTCCATATCACTTGGTCATGAGCGCCTGGTCAAATTCAATACTCGTCTGGACAAAACCTTAGACTTGTTTTCCTTAAACAATCGTCACATATACTTGGTGCGAAGGAGAGCTCCATTGCCGAATTCTGACCACTGAATGATTTATATTTTACCGAAAGTGTATGATAAGTTACACTGAAGGGCCTTTGTTCACCTAACAACGAAAATCCAAAAACGATCCCATTCACATGATAGTATTCAAGCACTAAGATGTATGTTGCATGATACTGACTGGGACCTATTCTTTAATGAAGTGTTAGACGTTACTATTTCTAATATCACCTTCTATCAGAAGTTCTGTTCGGACATTTGCTGTCCTACTGAAACACTGTTCACAAGATTCGATAGGATCTCTTCTCCATAACTAAAAAAGCTTAGAAGAGAAAGAGAAACAGTATAAATCACGTGCCAATGCAGGTGTTCGAACAATAAACTCACTGATAAGGTCTGAAATACAAAGACTAAATGGGATATGTAATGAAAATGTTTTATCATGTAAGGATGGTCCTAACGTCTGGAAACTTCTTAATCAACTTACCAGTAGAAAACAAATTTCAATTGATGCTTATCCTGGTGTAAATGCTCTAAATAGATCTTTTATAATACAACAAGCTAATATGACTGGATCTGATGTTTCTATTCACGTAAATGATCATTTTCCTAGTTTTAATGAAAAGGAAGTATTTTCATGTCTTAAATCCATCACACGGCCTAGGACCGGACGACGTACCAAGCATTTTGCTTGAAAAGTGTGCTGACAGTTTGTGTTATCCTCTTACTCAAATCTTTAATGAATCGTTTCACAGGGATACAGTGCCTGTTGCCTGGAAGGAAATAAAGGTGGTGCCTATACCAAAGTTATGTTCTGAATCAGGTCTAAAGTTTAGGCCAGTCACCATCACGTCTCTATTTCTTAAAACTATGGAGAAACTTCTTTTGCATGTTCCTAATCCTTCTTTGAAATCATTTAACGACTCAAAGTAGTTTTCTTAAGAATGCAGTAGAAACCCATTAGATGCCGTCTTTGTACTCCACCACAATATTGTTTCAGGTCTTGATAAAGATGCAAAGTTTGTTTGAGCCTCCTTTTTAGACTACACTACTGCTTTTAACTCTGTTCCAAGGGCACTTTTACCAAGCAAGCTGATTTCAGAAAACACTGAAACCTGGGTCACAAGGTGACTGTCTTCTTATTTTCCGAGCAGAAAACAACATAGCATTTTGAATGAAAAGCACTCCACTTCGTTGCTGATGGAAACTGATGTGCCTCAAGGCTCTGTACTCTCTCCATTCCTTTTTTTCTTTCTTCTTGCATGACCTCCCATATTCTTCCAAAGCTAACTTCGTTAAATCTGCCGATTATCTTACCATTTCGGCTTCGTACTGTTCTTATGTGAATAAATTCTTCGATTATGGGTAAAATTTATTGTGATAAAGTCTCACAGTGTTATACAAGTGATATGATTATGAGAAATAAATTGTGCTCGAAACGTTTTCAGTAAATATTACTGGAATTACACCCTATCACAATGCACAAGTTCTATTCTTATATCAATGAATTAATTCTTGTCTGAAGTTAACAAATGGTTTCACCTAAATGGTCATAAATCCATCTAAATGTCATATTGTTGATTTTAGTTTCAGATGCAAACAAGACTTGCGTGAACTGATTTAATCTCATGATTCCTGTATTATTGACGGCACTGTAATAGGGAGTTAATCGAATATCTCTCATCTCGGTATCAGTTTTTCTTCGAATCTGTGTTGATCGTCTCACAACTTGTTGGTTTCTAAAAGGATTTTTCTTTTGACTCATTACATAAAGAAGTTGAGACTTTCTGGCATAACTCAACCTCTTCTTTTATTATTATCATTATTGTTTCCTTTAATTCCTAGAGGAACATAGGCCTTCAGCCGTGCGTCTCAACCTCTTCTTTTACAATTTGTTAATTCATGTATTCAACCCATTCTCCTTTATGTTCGCCATTATTCTAAACTGAACTTCTCAATAAGGACTTTGTCATATTACGTAGAACACTGAAGGTTGTTGGTAGGGTTAGTGGTGTGCCTTTGACTCTACTAACTGACATTATTGTCAATAGGAACTTCAATTCTTGCAAGCATTTGGTTAAAGTTATCTTGTCTGAAACTGAAAATCCTCTCTATTATCAACTTTTGCCTTGTATCTCTTCGGGAAAAACCAGAAGAAACTTCTTAAGAATTTACACTCGTACAGCTAAATATGAAAATTTTACCATACCATATTTGGCACTGGTTTTGTGTAAAGAGTCAGAGAGACGTCAGAAAAGAACTTATAAACTTTTTAAATCAGTAATCTGAACTACAAAGTTTAAGCAAAGATTATGATTACGTGTATTATCTATTTATCGTTCCTCATGTTTCCACCAACATTCTGTTTATAGAAGTTTCACTATGAATATTATTATTACTATTTTAGATTTTATGTATGTACATATTTATAAAAGCGGCTAAATTGTTGCAATATGTATAGAAACGCTGAAAACCCAATTCTGTATGGTTGTTATTGTTTGGAATAAAGTGATTATCAAAATAATATTGTTATTAAAATAAGAATGTGATTTGGTTTAACGCGGAAAATCTCGTCCCCTATTTACAGTAATGAAAAGAAATTATCTGTAGTGAAAACTCTAAAATATAACGTGTTGCACTGACTAACACCGACTTTTGACCATCATTCTGTGATGTTGCAACCAAAAAGATTTACAGCATCGACAAACTACTGATAAAATGGTTAGTAGTGAAATACATTTTGTCAATGTGAAAGTGAAAAAATACAGGAAGCCTTCGAACTTGTCATGCAAGAAAACATTTTGATTATAATTGCTTGAAGTATCATATATTTTATAACAAAACCCACTAAACCACTAGAATTTGACAAAGGATATTATCCTTCACCAAGTAAGAAGTACTGAAAAAAGTTTGTACACAAAGCCTGTTCACTTGAATGGAAAATCCTCATCTTGAATCATAAAACGATTTAACAGAGAAGAAAAATTTTTCCTTACGGAGAATCATTTTTGAAAGCCGTACAATCGTATTTATATTCAACATAGAATACATAAAACTAATCAAATACTGACTGTAATGTTCTAGAAAATGTTTTACGTAATGTAATGTAGGGAAGGGAATGTACCAGTGGAGACTGGAAGACAGAAGCTGGTAGTACGCAATAGGTGAAAAATGATATAATCAGTCTAAATAGACATAATGGACAAAAGATAATGAAAACACATCAAAGTGCTTAAAAGGAACTCGCATTAGAAATGTAGTGTTATTAATACGTAATGACAATAGTAATAAACCAAACATCCAAAAATAAAATGAAACAAAACTATGGAGAGAATTTTAACGTGGTCACAGTAAGGCGATTGATTGTATATCACTTTTGAACACAGAGGTTCATTTTAAGGTAGCCAATAGCCAGTAATTCAGTTATGTATAATTGGTGTTTTCGAAACCTTCTTGTCTGACACTGGAGAATTCTGTAAACCACTGTGAAACTGTCATAAAGGGGTACCCGATGTTCAAATTTGATAAGTTGTTAGCGCATAGAACTACTGATATTCTTTTCTACTCTGACTAGCTGACTGACTGGTTTCAGAGTAAAACTTTGCACAGATATGCGGCAGTTCCAAATGGTACACTCCCTCCATGTAGCACACAAAGTAAGAGAAAAGAGAGATTCAAACAGAGATAACAAACAGAAGGGTGAGGCGAAAAGAATAGTAATGTGGAAGAACAGTTGAGTCTGATTGGACATGACAAATCACAAAGAGTGAATGCATCTGCGCCATCAATTTCAAGGTATATCAGCAACTGCATCCAGACGTTGGTTCTTACCATCCCGAGGACCACAACAAGAAAGTCTACACCTCCATACTTGGCTGACTTAAACTAAATGTTACAGATTTAAGAGTAAAACTTGTGCATTGTGGTAGAGTATAATTCCATTGTGGGTGAAATTTATTGTGATAAAGTCTCACACTGTTATACAGTAATATTTGCTGATGACGTTTCGAGCACATCAAGTTACTCACACAACTTTCTAACCTCATTCAGATAATTCATTATTTTCCATCTCTCGATTTGATTGGTAGTAGTATTTTCCATATTTCCGGTATGAGTGATGAGTTATTCCTATTGTATATGTTGGGTGTAGATTCTATGAACAAAGATTCAGTAATGAACCTCTCTTTCCACCTACCTATATTACTTTTTAGAATTTTAATTCTCTCCCACCCTATTGTGTGGTTGTGGAAAATACTGCTACCAGGCACATTAAGTGATGCAATTATATAAACAAAGTTAGAAAGTTGTGTGAGTAACCTGATATGATTATGTGCAATAAATTGTGCTCGAAACGTCATCAGTAAATATTACTGTATAACACTGTGAAACTTTATCACAATAAATTTTACCCACAATAGAATTAACTGTGACATGTTTCATTGACTGACGAAGCCATGTTTTAGTTTGATTAACACAGGCTCTTTTCCACCGTGATCTTATGTCAGTTAACATCGCCCCGTGAGGGGGGCAATGGCTAGGCATGCGTAACAAATGTCTTGACCATCTCAATCAGTGTAACTTAACAACCTTGTCGATTGATTTTCCCTCCCACCTACCTAGCACTCGACCGATGCCTCACCTCAATATTGCTCGTCCTATTATGCCCCTAGCAAGGGAGATAGACCGCAGACAGCTAGCCACCCTTTTCATGTCTTCCACTTTTAAAGGCCAGATCTCACAGCCACTAAGGAGGACGGAGCGGACTGCTGAGCAGTACACACGCCCTTTGGTCGATAGACAGCCGGATACCACAGCTATAACAGTAATGGCGTCAGTTGACAGACAAATGACAAACGAGCAATCTGTATCCGTGTTGAAATTTCATCAGCGATCAACGGCTGGCTGATGCAACTTTTAGTTTTTACAAATGACGAAGGAATATATGAAGCACGTAAACGTGCACCGATCCTCAACTCTGATCACTCTATTGTTCGTGTTCTACCAAAAATATATAGCAAAACACATATCAAAGTCTTCTCGCATCTGTCTATGAAAGCACAACAAAGATGCTACTCATCCGACAACTTACTCAATCTAAGGTGCATGTTACAAAATACTAACCGGGATTTATTCTATGAAAGTTCATTAGATGACACAATTGTCAATATAACGGATTATCTTAAGTTCTGCCTTGATGTATGTTGTCCCAAACAAACACTATTCAAACGCCTCGACCGCTTCTCATCTCCTTATCTCCAACAACTTCACAGGCAAAAAGAAACATTATACAAATCCAAAGACAAGTTAGGACTCAAAAAGATTAATGCTCATATCAAATCTGAAATCAAAAATCTTAATGCTATCTATAATAATGCACTTTTTTCATGTAAATCTCCTATCAGCATGTGGAAACTTTTTAATGAAATTACTGGCAATAGTAAGCGTTGTAATGCTTTTCCCTCTTATGATGTTAATGCTCTTAATCAGTCTTTTATACGCTGTCCTTCTACTTTAACTACTTCTAATGTTACCTATCATGTAGCTGAAGACTTTCATGACTTTAATACTCTCGATGTTTTAAAATGTCTTAAAACGCTCAAGCCCTCACGTAGCCTTGGCCCTGATGGTATACCTGCATATGTTCTAAAACAATGTGCAGATGCGTTGTGTTCTCCACTAACCAACATCCTAAATGCTTCTTTCTCCAAAAATATCGTACCTGATGCATGGAAAGACATCAAAATTGTCCCTGTCCCTAAACCTGGAAACGGCAAGAACGTAAAGTTCAGACCCATTGCCATCACTTCCCCGTTTCTAAAGCTTATGGAAAAGCTAATACTTCTTAAACTTGAACCCTCCCTTACAAACTTCGAAGACCCCAAACAATTTGCCTATAGACTGGGTAGGAGTACTTTAGACGCTGCAGCTGTCTTACACAACAACATCGTCTCATCATTAGATAAAGGTGCCAAATACGTCCGCTGCACGTTTCTTGACTTCACTTCTGCTTTCGACTCTGTACCTAGATGTCTCCTGCTAAATAAGCTCTCTTTGACAAAAACCGAGTCCTGGGTCACTAACTGGCTGCATTCCTACTTCTCTAACAGAATGCAGTACACCGTATACAAAGGTAAATCATCCTCTGCTGCGCTCACTGAAGCTGGTGTCCCCCAAGGTGCTGTACTCTCCCCACTTCTCTTTTCTTTCTTTCTACATGACTTACCATCTTCAAATGACATCAATTTTTCAAATATGCTGACGATCTGAATGTATCTTTGCCTGTCAAATGTCAAAGCGACTGCTCTAAACTTAATGGCTTTCTGTCAGAAATCAGCCAGTGGTCCAAGGAAAATTGTCTTACCCTAAACCCCTCCAAATGCCAAACAGTCAATTTCACCTTTAGGCATAAATCCGACTTAAACAAACTGGTTGGCTGTCACGAGGTATGCAACATAGACGGCACTGAAATAGAAACCAAATCGGAAATTAAATACCTAGGTGTCATTCTATCTGCTGATCTCTCCTGGTCGTCTCATATCTTAGCAATTTCTAAGAAAATATTCCGTCTTACCTTCTACATTAAGAAGTTAAAACACTCTGGTATAACCCAACCCTTACTCCTACAATTCGTTAATTCTCGCATCCTGCCTATTATTCTCTATTGTTCCCCCTTAGTCTTACCCGGGCTACTGAAGAAAGACTATAACACATTACGCAGGATGTTAAAGGTTGTCAGCAGGGTAAGCAACGTGCCACTTAGCCAGCTTGTTAATATTCTAGTCGACAGGCACATGGACTCCTGTGAGAAATGGGCCAAGTCCATTTTATCTAACTCACACCACCCTCTTCACTCACAACTCTCCCCTTGTATTTCATCAGGTAAAACCAGAAGCCTATATAGAAAACTATATGCTCCCACCTCAACTGACAACTCTCCGTAAGCCCTCACCTAGTTGCATGAGTTAGAGTAGAGTGCGCTGATCGGTGCAATTTACTTTCTCGGCATTCCCTTCACAGCCAAACATCGCCATAGTATCTCTTGGTCGACGGAATCGAATGCCACCATCAAGTCAAGAAATATGACGATTGTTGGATGCCGGTGAGTATGCCTATGTTCCAGAATCTGTCGAAGGGTGAAGATATGATCAAATACACCCTCTTCCTGGTCTAAAGCCTGTCTGGTTCTCTCGTGTTTGTTCCTCCCGAGCACAGCTTAGTCTACACAGCATTATTGAGCCTAGAACTTTAGATATCTTATTGGTCAAACTATCCCCCCTGGTAACTGGATATTTTTCATCTCTCTTTCATCCGAATGCGAAATGCTGATATGTTTCCATTGTGTATGATTATTATTGTTCGGAATAATGTTTAATATTACATATATATATATATATATACATATATATATATTATTAGTGTATGCGTATATTGATCGATTGATTTTTGTTTAAAATGAACTCTGTGCAAGTATGTTAAAAGTGTTTCTGTAGATATATTTAATAATGTCTTTGCCCTGTAAGCAGCTGACGAGAAGGCAACGAAATAAAAGATGGTATCACCTTATTCTGCTTAAACTGTAGTTCTTGCTTTGTTTAAATTCATTAAAGGGGAATAAATAAATGAGATATCCCCACTGTGATTATCACAGGAAAACTTCTCGCTTCTTGGATATCAGGATAATCAATGACTTACACCAGCCCGACGAGACTATGTCTGATTCCTATATGCTGTCTAATACTTTAGTTAACGCAGACAGTAATTTGTCTCCATAGTCCTTAAACACCTCTGGAGTCATTCCATCAGATCCTTCTGTCTTGTCCCGGTTCAGACTAGTGACAGCTTTAGTAACCCCAGTTAGGGACGGAGGACCTGTGTCTATATCCCATTCAGGGAGGTATTGGATGCTGGGAAAGTTGAGGGTGGCTGTAGGTCAGTTAAACTGCTCCTCAAAGTGTTCTTTCCAACGTTCCAGTCGTTTATCCTGAAAGCTGCTTATGGTGCCATTTCTCTCAGAGATTGTTTCACTTATCATTTTGTCGCCTGTTTTCCTGGCAAGTCTAAATATTTGTCTGGTGTTACCTATCTCCGGTGCCCTTTCTATCTTTTCATCTTTTGTCGTCCACCACTGTTCACAGTCGTTGTGAAGACTTCTTGTTAGCTTACGTTTGAATATCTTTCGCCCCTCATCATATTCCGAGCTCCCTGGGACCAGTTTTATCACCGTAATCATTTCGGATGAGAGTGTAATTCCACTGGCTCTTACCAACTTTTGGCTTTATGTTATTCATAGCCTTTACAGCTATCTACAGCTAACTGTATATTTTGCCAGGCTTCCTCAGAAGGAGTCCTGTTGTCCATTTCAGATGCGCGATTAGATATTTCTACCTTAAGTAGAGACCAGCATAGCATGCTGGTCATCTGGGGGAAACACTTTACGACTGTTACTGTAAGATTTTCTTACACTATACGGGTAACTGCTTTTAGTTTAATCGCTATCCTAACAACCTTCCTGGCGTGGTGGGACCTGCAGGAATATTGGTTCCAGCCAGTGTAGCTTGTTGGATCATTGTGATATGCAAGCCCGACCACTACGTCAAAATACCAATAATCGGTCGAGCCTCTGACTAGCTAGATTGAACAGTGTTCATAGTGAACGGACTTGCGATGGTGTACAGATGATATATTTGCACCATATGAAAAAGTAAATTGATAAATATACATTCAGGTAGCCAGAGACCGTATCTTGTCCTTAACACATTAACTAATTGCTGAAGAATGTGATGACTACGTGGAATGTCTTTTCCTGATGTTTGAAAATGCAGTTTTCAAGAATTTCAGCTAAAATATCACCTCCGAACTCAAGATTCATGAACCGTTTTCTTAAGAACATTTGTGACTGTCTTGATGGTAGTTTTTCTTTCATTCATTTCCATTTTCTGTTGAAGTTTCACGTAGGGATTGCTGTTCACTCTCTTGCAAACAGATTTCCTAAATCCTTGAGTAAAACGAACGTACTAGGTTTAGTTTTTCGAAAATAATTCGTTGAAAAGAGGTTTCTAGTTGCTGATTTATTTATATTTACCTATATTACCTCATTCTTGCTACCAACTGACTGATAAATTAACCTGTGTAGAGCGAAATGTTTATGTTATGACGGGAACTATGACCTAGGAGACTATCAGCGAAAAATAACTTCAATGGGCTAGCTAATCTGTCCTAATCGCACATCAACAACTACAATAACAGAACACCGTCAGGCCGCAAAGACAGAAGAGAAGACTGGACGTTTGTAAGAGAGCTTTTACTGTCTCAAAACAACAGTCAAAAAAGGCTGACAGAGCTTGCGATATATATGTTTGAAATGACCTTGGGAAGCACTAATGTCATTAATGAATTAAGACAATGAACAACCAATAGGATTCCAAAGGTCATAAGTAGGGTGAGAGAAAATCAGTAAGTGAGGAGAGAGAAATACAAACAGATATGTAAAAATGACATTTAGGAAATTAGATCTGTATATATCAATTTACAACACTAAAAAGACCAGAACTTTCACATGACGGTTAATAAACAGATCACTCAGATTAAGATAAAAGTAGATCAAGAATTCCTCCACAATAAGCATTAAAAAACTCATGATAACTTTATTCTGAACATGTTTATATACAATACAGAATTTTCAACTTGTCTCTACCTACTCCCTATACAGAACCTTCAAGTAGAACAGTGATCTATAGTACATGATTCAATGGAATTTTCTTCTGTTTGCAACATGTTCAGGCCCCCTACGTATCTGTCCCTTCAGAACAGATCAAGATGTATGTTGAAAACCATTCCAAAGTGCACGGGAGCACAAACCGTCCTTCAGGGACGTAAATAGGGGGTTAAAACAAAGTATAACTGGGTAAATTTGACGCATTGAGCTCTGTGTTAAATTAGATTGCCAATGATTTAGGCGGACAGCCAGACTGGTATTACCAGGTAATATGAAGACTATGAGTTCCCTTTAGGGCTACTTAATTCTACTTCATTTGTGACACAAATTGCCTTTCCCTGACTTCTCTTCTGTGACTAGATTTCAGAAGTGCTTCTTCATCCTCTAAAAGCTCACCTAACTACTAACAATCTGAGGGAGCCTAAAACTTCCGGATGGGACAAATGCTTATTTTTGACTGGCTAGAAGGACTTCCTCGCAATTGTTCCTGACTTTATATTCCCTCTACTACTCCGTAAAAATAGTAGTGGTTGACTTAGAGTAAGTGCAACAACTCTGCAGAGAACACACTGAATAATAATACATACGTGAACATGTACCTGTATGGTTGAGTAAAGGAGTAACCAAGTGTGTAAATAGTGCAGTCTTAGCCCACCTGGTAGACACTGGACACCAGATAAAACTTGACCAGGCGTTCTCAGTTATTTACCATGTTCCTAGTAATTTATCTAGAGGAGCTCGACTGCGTCTTCTATCAGTAGCTGAAGCGGTGGCAATTAATACCAGAAGACCATCTCTTTGGATACAGAAGAAGTATGTTCAACCATTATGGTTACCTTGGCCTACAATAAAGCCAACAAATCCTCCATTAACACTATAAATTCCTTTCACAATTTTCTTTTCTTCTTCTTCTATTCCTCTGTTTCATTGACAATCGTTCATTTTCGACCTTTATGATTTCATGACCTTTCTTATGATTTTATTACCTTGCTATCGTATTTACAAAATCCTATTCATTCCACTTCATTATTATTATTTGACAATCATTCACCAATAGTGCATGTAATTTTACACCATATCATAGTTATTATTTTACAATCATTCTTACTGTCGTTATTTTCAGCCTTGAACTTATGTCTAGTCCGCCCCATTCGTTGGTCTATTTTCATATTGTCTCACACACCCTGATTACACACACTCTCGAAACCTGTATTTCTGTTGACTATATTTATATATATACACACATCATTAAATTAAATTACTTCATCTGATTATGTCCCATGTTCTCATTGACCATGCATATTAAAAAACTATATGACTATTGTTCCATCCCATCTTATATTTGTTCCACAATACACTATCTGATATGATTCTAATCTGCCTTTACTGGCTATTGTATGCTTAAATTAATGGATTTATAAATGTAGAGCCTGAAGAAGAATTTATTGAAAACAGTTGTTCGCTCTAAATATTTTGTTCTGAATAATACATACATCAAAATAACTGGCTTTAATAAGTTCTAACCAAAAATGAATCTTGACTTCATACTGTATTAGACTACACAAATAAGAACTAGTCATTATTAATAACACCATGTATGTCGAATAATTAAACAAAAGCCTGGGACGAGCGTGATACTTGTGAAAAAGTTCTTAATTTTAGTTTACCGGTTTCATAAGTAGTAGCTGGAGGCCCTAAACTCCCGTAGAGTAAGACACAGTAAATAGCAAGGAAACATATCCTTCCATATGACGACACGATTCCGACTTGTGAACTGTAAGTCCAGAAGTGTAGATTCAATGTGTATCCACACAAAAGTAAACACATACCTAGATTTCGGCAGCAACATGATTGATAAAACCGTCGATACAATTACGACAACAAATGCACACCATTTTTCAAAACCTAACATAACAGTACAAATGATTTAAGTTGGCAAATATTACTCATGAATAACATCATGAATAACGACTTATATACACACCCAAAGGTTGAAGAGTTAGAAACAGTAGACTTGTGACTGTGTCCAACGGGTGCACAAATAAACTAAGTAAAACACCATTGATACCCTTAAGCCTATTGCTTAATATCTCGTCAGTTTTGAGCATGAGTACTACACGACTAATGGGAAAATAACACCTTGGATGTTGTCTCCAATAAGTTAGTTAGGCTAAGCCACACGTAGAAGGGAAATTTTAGAGTAGAAAAGGTTGAACAATAAGTTTCCTAACTTGCCACTGTGATCGTACGACTTGTTCATTATTGTACTAAGTGCTCAATTTTTAAGTAGTGGGTTTAAATTCCACCTCATCAAATCAAGTTTAGAAAGCAACATAATAACACAGCAGTCTACATGAAACTACCCATCATATGCTTACAGGAAACTAATGATGAAATATTCGGCTAATAATATTATTGTTCCCTTAGGTTCCGAGTGCAACATAGGGCTTCAATAACACATCTACACTTTGTTCTGTTTTCTGCTGTCCTCTTCAGTTGGGTCCACAATGGACCAAACTCTCTTATCTCTTCCTCACACTATGTCCTTCATGTCAACCTAGGACGACCCACTCGTCGCTTCCCGTTTGGAATTCACTCGAGGGTCTGGCGTGCGATGTCATTCGGTGACCTCCTCAATGTGTGCTCGATCCATCTTCACTTTCTCCTACATATTTGTTGGGCAATCGGCTCTTGGTTGGTTTGTTCCTATAGTTTCTTGTTGCTAATTCTTTCTGGCTGGCCATTTGATCTTCAGTTTGGAGCGAAGGCAGCTGCTGATAAAAATCTGCAACCTGTTGGAAATCCTTTTCATGACAAGCCAAGTTTCTGACCCCTATAGAAGAACCGACTTCACATTGGTGTTGAAAATGCGAATCTTGTTCCTTATGCTGAGTGAGTGTGGAAGTTTTCCAAACTGGTTACAGACTGATGAAGGCGTATCTCGCCTTTCCGATTCTGACCAGCTTTGACATCTTCATCCGTTCCGCCTGTAGTTGAAACGATGCTTCCTAGGTAAGTTAAGGAAGTAACCTCTGTCAAATCTGTTGATGGTGATCAGTGCTGGTTGTTGTTGCTGTTGACTAGTTGGTTATCTTCATCACCTCCGTCTTCCCTGTGTTCACCTGCAGTCCTGTTTTCGCCGCCTGCCTCTTCTGTCAGTTTGTTGGTTTTCGCTTGCAAGTCTTCGAGTTTGTGTGACATTAGACATAAATCATCCAAGCGCGAAATCCAGATCTTCTAGAGTCTTCTTATTAGTCGTCCAGCCCATTCCTGTTTCCTCACTTCCTACAGTCTGATGCATAATCCAGTCCACCACAATTAAGAATATCATCGGTGACAATAGGCAGCCATGTCTAACTCCAGTATGCACTTCGAACGCCTCGCTGAGTTTTCCGTTGTGGATCACTTGACATGTGGCATTGTCATATGGCTGTTGAATGAGGCTGACAAAGACGAGGTAGCTCTTCTCCCAATCAGCAGGTACCTTTCCTTCTCTCCAAACGTCTTGCAGTAATGGAGTGAGAACATCTGCCGTAATCTCTGGGGCCGTCTTCAGTGCTTCGGGGTGGGGGAATTCCGTCTGGTCCTGCTGCCTTCCTGGACTTCAGTAGCTTGATCACATTCACGATTTATTCTTTCGTTAGAGGATTGGTGTCCACTGGCAGTTCTGTTGGTGGTATTTCTGGGCAAGTTGCCAGTGGTAGTCGATTCAAGAGTCCTTTAAAGTGATCAACCCATTGTTTGATTTGTTTCTCCTCCTTGGTGATCAGGTTCCCTTGATGAGCATCTTTTATTGGTTTCATCATCTAGGTTGATCTCTTCCCGGATAGAGACTTGGTTATCTGATATAGTGTCCTGATGTCTCTTTCGCCTGCGACCTGCCTGTTCTGCTTCAGTCTTCTGTGTGTCGTAGATTTGTCTTTTGTTTTTTCTAGCACTCTTTTTCACTTCTCTATTCAGTGTAGTGTACATTGAACTCAGCTTCTCCTTCTGTTGTCCATCTTTGCATTGAGTCATCTTTTCTTTCACCATCCTCCTATCCTCTCGTCCGGTGAGAGTCATTCCTTGTCGTGTGTCTTCCTTCTTCCTAGAACAGTTGTACACGTTCCTTAAATATTGTCTTCTAATCGGAACGATACTCAGTCGGCTAATGAGTTATGTGCTATCGTGGATAGTGAAAAATATCTCCAGTCACGATACTGATACGAACCAGTTTAGTAAACTGGTTATCATCATACTTACTGCTCACAAACGGAATGTTGTAAATACGATGTAACCTAAAGACGATTATCAAACTACAAATCATATGTTAATTTGCAAATTAATTCGCGATTTGCAATTTACTCAGTTCTAAGGGAAATTTCACCACGACTTTCCCCCTACACCGAGATTATTCAGATCAGATTATGTAATCTGCAGTGAAAAATACTAATAATTTGTATACCATGACATAACCCAGGTGAACGACACCAATGACAAAAAGACAAACAAGTATGAAAATTTGATAGAACATTCAATGTTTTAAACTCTTTCTTAGAGTCAGTTACATAATGACAATAATATAGTGGAAACAAGATAACCCGGGTACCATGAAGTATTTAAATGCTTCAAATTTATCTGTATGAATGAATGATGGACAAAAGTTAACCGAACAGTTTTAAAAATTCAAATCTTTCCAGAAATGTATGGAAAACTGAATTAATTGTATGAATTTAGTATTTCTGGAATTAAACGTTCATAAATTTTATAATCGATATCCATGAATATGCAAAAGATGACACGTTCAATCTGAAATTCAATTTTAAAAATTAAAAAAAAAACAAACGAACGAAAATTAATTGTAACCTTTAAAAATCAATGGTATTATTATAAGCAACTTGTGATGACGTGGCATGTGCTACTGTCTGTTGTCTGTCTGTTTCGACATAGAACTTTGCACATATGTGCGGCAGTTCAAGTCGCCACACTCCATGTAGCACACAAAGGAAGAGAAGAAAGTAGGGGAAATGCATAATATAGACAGTAAAGAGAGGTGTGTGTGAGACAAAGGAATAGTAATAACGAAGAACAAAACAGTTTCATTGGAAATCATAAGTCACAAGGAGTGGATGCATCTGCGCCACTGAGAACGATTTTGAGCCATGTCACCAATTGTTTCCAACCATTGGTTTTTACCGTCCCGAGGACCTCAACCAGGAAGTCTACATCTTCCTACGTGGCTTAGACTAACTGTTGTAGATTTCATTGACTGGTGCCATGTGTTCGTTTGACCGCCGCTAGCTCTTTTCCAGCCTGGCCATATATCAGCTAACATTGACCATTGTCGAGGAAGGCGATGACTAGGCATACGTAGCACATGTCCTAACCATCTCAGACGATATAATTTCACAGCCTCGTCAATTGATTTCCCCTCCTTACCTAGCACTCGACGCCTAACCTCAATATTGCTCACCTTATTATATCGCTTAACGCGGGAGATAGAACGCCGACACCTATGATCGAAGACAGCTAATCTTTTCATGTCTTCTGCTCTCAATGGCCAGGTCTCACAGCCATAATGGAGGACGGAGCGGACTGTTGAGCAGTACACACGCCCTTTGGTCGATAGTCGGATATCGTGTCTACGCCAGAGACGGTGTAAACTGGCATATGCGAAACTAGCCCTCTGTATTCGTGCTGAGATTTCGTCGGAGATCAACCCGTTGGGGCTGATGGTACTTCCCAAGTAATTGAAGCGGTCAACGTGCTCTACCACTTCACTTCCTATTTCTAATCTAGGGGTCGGTGAAGTCCAATCCTGCAACATCATCTTACATTTTACAGGGGCGAATCGCATGTGCTACTGATAAGATTTAGCAGTAGTATATAAAAGACGTTCATCAGCATGAAAACACCAAATAGCGGGGAGATAGATTTGACGTCAGAGATAGCAAATGATACAGCTTTGCGGAGAAACATAAGAGACGTGAAGGACAGAAGTAACACAGCAGGGAAGATCTGTGCAAATGGTGATTTGAAGATAAGGTGTACATAATTCCCCTCTATATAGAGATACCATATTACAATGCTCGCCAACCACACATGTGGTCTGGAGTTTGATCCCCGGCCAGCGTATTCTTAGATCCCCTTAAGCCGGTAAGGAGGGGAGGTTGGGTATGAGGCTAGCAACCCCACCCCGTAAAAATAGAAAAAATCTTTACCAGGGATGTGTGAGATCATGAAATCATACTCCTTCAGGCTCAACATCCACCCACGTAAGTCTCTTTATGTACTAGTGATAAATCTTATCAGTAGCATATGCCACAATGCTTTTGTTATACGAAACTATTTTTTTTATTTTAGAGAACTTTGATTTCGCTTCGCTTTACGCCTATTATTAACAACAAAGAAGATTCATTTATTACCTACTCTTTTAGCTTTCATAATATCTCAAAAATGAAATCATAAAGCGATCTTAGAAGACACTACTAATCCAATACACAAAGTATTCTACAAATGAAATAAAGCAAGCTCCATTACAAAAAGCTCTCTGTTCCTTTTTAAGAACTCATACGGTATGTCAATCCTGCTTATAAGTTCAAGCAACCAATCTTCAACTTCTTACATTCACTTAGACTACTATTACAAGAAGATCATTTGAATCAGATGCAATCATTCACACAAACAGACAAAATCATTCAACTATGGGAATGTAAACGCATAAAACAATTTTAACTGATGTAAACATTTTCCTTCTTTCAAATCCTATAAAACTATAGAACACTGTTAAGTTTCACAACATCTTTTCATTGCATATAAATACAAACACCAATTACAATTTGTATTGCGTTAGCAAAAAGGTAAGAAGAAATCAATAAATATGAACAGGTCCATTGTGATAGATTGTTTCTTACATCGGCAATAGATCCTAAGTATAAAGGTTTTATATTATTAAAAGAATCAGTTCCTGTGATGAATTTAAATAAGGCATTTAGAAGACAAATTTCGTGACATGATATCACTTCGTAGTTTCTCTATAATCGCTTTACAATTAACATGGTTCACAATATAATATAATAAAACAAAATGCATGACAATTACTCAGTTATATAAAACAAAATTACATACTAATGACCGATCATACTTATATAGGTCAAGTAGTCCACGGTAGGAGAAAGTTGAAGTCTATTTTATTTTATTATATTATATTGTGAACCATGTTAATTGTAAAGCGATTATAGAGAAACTACGGAATTATATCATGTCACGAAATTTGTCTTCTAAGTGCCTTATTTAAATTTACCAAGGGGACTAACTGTCTTAATTTTCTTAAACGAAGGCTCCCTAAAGATACTATAAGATGTGTTTTTCAGCTGGTGAAATGAGGTATTTGCAGTCAGGTCATTCAGCTGATAGAATCAGTGTTCGACTATGAGTGACCTTACTCCAGTTGATGAAGACAAGAAGAGCTGGTTCAAATCTAAGACCTATACTTTCGATGATCAACTCGCCCCAACATAAGGTTGCCCGTTGGCTTGCAGAGAATTTGGAACCCATTCGTCAACGGCCAGCCGTGCACACCATGAAAGACTCATTTCATTTCACCGAAAGTGTGAATCACATGAACATTTCAAATAAGTTCATGGCGTCATTTGATGCAACCTCCTTGTTCACAACGATCCCAATCAATGAAACCATTGAGATCATTTGTCAATAGTCTGACCTTCTCCCACTACCAGAATCAGAATTCAAACGCCTACTGCTAATGTGTACTATGTGTGTACAATTCCAGTTTGACAACACTCTCTACCGACAAATAGATGGTGTAGCTATGGGCAGTCCACTTAGCCCTGTTTTAGCAGATATCTTCATGCCAAACCTTGAGAAAACAAAGTTGAAGCATGCAATTGACGAAACATTATATGTGATACACATTTGTAGTGTGCAACAATGAAAGTCATGCTTCCTACCTACTCAGATTATTCAACGACGCACATACAAATATTTAATTTACTATGGAACATGAAAATGATGGAAAGTTCCATTTCCTTGACATTGCCATACAACGCCTAAAAGATAGTAGTCTCCAGAGGTCAATTTACCGACAGCTGACATGGAATGGACAATACTTACATTTTAATAGTTTTTGTCCAAATAGCTATAAACGAGCACTAGTCAAGACTCTGTACTATAGAGCGAGGAGAATATGCTCTGCAGAGAAACTAGAGCAGGAATTTACGATTCTCGAAAAGGTGTTGAAAAACAACGGTTATCCTCAAAGATTCATTAACAAACATAGAAGATGCAAAGGTGAAAACATTGCAGCAATGGTCAACAGAAGACTGAGTACGTCACTAGCGAGAGCCTATCCTTCAGCTAAGTTGGTTCCCGTCCATCGAACAACATGCTCTTTGGTGCAGTCAAAAGTCGACAGATACCCTTCTCATGCTAACTCCAACTGTGTATACAAATTTACGTGTATCTGTGGGAGCAGTTACATTGGGAGAATAGAAAGAAGGGGACACCTCCGATTTTCTGAACATGTGCCGAAAAGCCTACGTCTCAAGGGAACAAACTCTTATAATAGCGCTATTACCAGACATCTCCTCGATATGGGTCATGAGGTGGAAATCGCGAAATCCTTTAAAATTATCAATAGACAAAGGAGCTCGATTCTCCTCAAGTTTGCCGAAGCAATTTCTATCAAACGCTTGAAACCAGATTTATGTGTTCAGAAAGAAGCAGTTATTAGTCTTTCCTTGCCACCTGGTAACTGGATGTCTTTATTCTCTCATTTGATTACGTAATCTTTGGCTTTAACCTCACCTCTTTGATACAGTGTAATTTTGCTTGTCTCTTGTTTCTATGATTTGAGTTGAACTCAGTACATTGTTACCTAATTTATTAGTCACTCAGCATCTTACGCATCTCTCGTCTTTATTACGTAACTCCTTTACCATTGTATGCATACATTTATTTTGTTTAAACTTGAACTGCCTGTGTAAAAACTATATAAGCGCAATTTTCTGAGCACTGTTCACTAATTGTCAACTGACATCATGAAAAATTTGCAAGTATGTTAAAACTTTTCTGTACATAAACTATGGAATATGTTGTGTAGCCGAACCTGTAGAAACCGATGGGTCCTCCATATGTACGTGTGTCCACACATACATGTAAATTGATAAACAAAATGGGATATGACACTGTCGTTTGGATACTGTGAGGGTTTACAGGACAGGATAGTTCTCGTTTTCTGTATGAAGATTAGTTTAGCTGCATAGTAAGTTCTATTCATTGCAGCCTTGAGTCTTTGTTTAGTGACCAGACTTTGTTGATTACCCCTGAACGGCAAGGATATATAAACATCCTTTTTGGGAGCTGATTGGATTTGTAGAGCTTTTTGGTTGACACTTCCGTAACGCCTAATAAATCTCAGCGGGTAATTGTTATCTAACAATATTTCAATGAGGTGTCGTCTTTCTTCTTCAATTGTGTCGGCAGTACATATACGGTGAATGCGTTTGAACAAACACTTAACCAACACCTTTTTATACTGTAGTGGACAGAAACTATGATAATTTAGATACTGTCCCACCCACGTGGACTGTATATATACATGTCGCATGTTGAGAACCTAGTTTTCTGGATAACCATCAGCTAATAAAACTGAATGTATGTGTCCAAGTTCATCCACCAATGTGTCGCTCGTGCATATTTTGTGGACGCTTGAAAACAAACATTTCACTAGGGAACGTTTATACTGGACAGGAACAAAACTGGTGAAATGAAGATATTGTCCACTCCATTCCGCTTACGAAATATAGATTGTTTAGTCGTTCCATCGCCTCTCTTAGTCATTGAAATATCCAAGAAACCGAGTTTGTTATTCGATTGGAATTCGGAAGTCACTCGGATATTTGGATGAATACGATTAAATAGAGTAATAAGGTTTTCAAAAGACTTACTATTATTACCAATAATGAGTCTATCATCCACACAAACGGGGATGGCTAAAGTCCAAACTGGTTGATATAGCCAACCAACACCACACATCATCCGAAAAACGAAATATGCTTACTGAGGAGCATAGAGCGGCACTAAGGAGACTGTGTGAAAATGATGACATCGTCATGTTTAGACGCGACAAAGGCTCTGGAGTTGTTATAATGAATAAAACTGATTATGTACATAAAATGTTGACAATTCTTAACGACTCCGAAAAATTTCAGGTGAACAAAACTAAGAAGGATGCAACAACGTCATTCGAAAATAAAGTGAATAAATGCCTCAAAGAAATACTCATCAAGAAACTGATTGACAACAAAACTTACAATGAACTCAAGTCAAAGGGTGGACGACTCCCATTTATGTACGGTCTACCAAAAGTCCATAAGGCCAATGTGCCCTTAAGACCCATAATATCAATGATAAACTCACCGTGCCACAAACTAACTCGATGGCTAGCTGATTCATTGAAGCCAATTCGACAAAAATTTTCAAATCATAGCTTGGATGACACCTTCCAATTTTCTAAAGAAGTCGGTCACGTTGACATATCCAATAAACTAATGGTATCATACGACGTGACTGCCTTATTTACAAATGTACCAGTGATGGAAACAATAGATATCATTTGTAAACAAACAGATCTATCGCCATTACCGGAGTCAGAGATGAAACGACTACTAATTCTTTGCACAGAAGACATCCAATTTAGATTCAATAACCAATTCTACCGACAAATCGATGGGGTCGCCATGGGTTCACCTCTAGGACCCATTCTAGCAGACATCTTCATAGGCTACCTCGAACAGACGCGACTGAGTGACGCTATCAATGAAACAACATAGTACCGTCGATACGTTGATGATACTTTTGTTGTTTGTAACGACATGAGTCAAGCATCCGTATTATTTGACCGCCTAAATGAGGTCCACCCAAACATTAAATTCACCATGGAATACGAACACAACGATGAGTTCAATTTCCTAGATCTAAATGTAAAAAGAAGAGACGATGGAACGGTCGAAAAGTCCATCTACAGAAAAGAAACTTGGACCGGACAATACCTTCACTACAACAGCTTCTGCCCTATGAGCTATAAGCGAGGATTAGTAAGGACATTGTACGACAGGGCTAGGAAGTTATGTTCGCCCAACAAGATAGAAGAAGAATTAAGCTTTGTTGAAAAATGCCTTAAGGAAAACGGGTATCCAAAAGGATTTATCCTAAAGTACAGCAAAGAAAGAGATGAGAAAGAGAAGTATCCAACAGTTGAAAAGAAGAAAGTGTTCCTTTGCCTCCCATACAAAGGAGAAACAGTATCTCAAAAGATTGAAAAAAGGATGAAAGGAGCAATCAAGAGATGCTTCCCTGCAGCCAATCTAGTGACACTATACAGTACTACATGCTCTATAAGCCAATCGAAACTGGATAAGTACCCTGCTGATGTTACCTCCAACTGCATTTATAAATTTACGTGCACCTGCGACAGCAAGTACATCAGAAGGACAGAAAGAAGGGCTTCTATCCGGTTTTCAGAGCATATTCCGAGAAACTTATGCTTAAAAGGAAGCAAATATTTACAAAGTGCAATTACCAGACACCTTGTGGATACGGGCCATTTTGTTGAGATTTCCAAATCCTTCAAAATATTAAACATACAAAGGACAGCGAATCTACTACGATTTGCTGAAGTTATTGCAATCAGACATCTCAGACCAAACTTATGCACACAGAAAGAGAGTGTAGTCAATCTCTCACTCCCTTGGTAACCATATCACTTTCATTACACTGATTACTCATAGACACTAGTGAGTTCAACTGACTAAGCAAGTTTTCAAATTGATGAACTTTGACCTTGTTGAGTTGCCATGTTGACACTGTTTATTAGATTTTTCTGTCTTCTCTCACGCCCCCGTTTTACTTCCCTTTTTATAGTTTGATAGTATATAAATTGATGGTAAATTAAACTACAAAAATTTTAATCCTTATATTCCGGATGCGTTTATCTTATAATGCTTTCTGTATTACCTTTCAAACAATGAAGTATGAAATGTTATTATTTATAACCATTGTAATTTCAGGTAGTTTGCAGCTGATGAGAACCTATGAAATAGAATGATATCATTTATACTGCAAATCTGGTCTTTCTTTCTCTATCATGCATTTGTTCCTCCACTTTAGACATGAATATGTCTGCTAATAGAGAAACGGCTTAATTCGGCGTATGAACTCTGGTGTGTACTTTTTGACCTGATTCATGATAGTGCCTATTGATTTCTTAATTACCTCCTATGGTCCTGTTTTGGACCTTATACGGCGAATTAAGTATCTTCGTGACCGTCATAAGACTGCTTTTGCTATACCTACCGGGTCATATGAATTTCTGACCATGCCCTTCGGCTTAAGTAATGCACCAACAACATTCCAAAGGTTAGTGCATACGGTACTTAAGGGACTGGTCCCAAAAGTTTGCATGGTATATTTAGACGATATCGTAGTGTTCAGTCACACTATTGAAGAACACCTCCAAAGATTGAGCATGGTTTTGGGACGTTTGAAAGAGATAGGACTCAAGGTGCAGCCTACTAAATATTGCCTATTGAGGACGGAAGTCACATTCCTGAGGCAAGTCGGCGTTCATAGCGACCCAGAGAAAGTTACAGCAGTGAAAGAGTGGCCCGTACCAAAGTCGACAAATGAGTTACAGTTTTCTGGGGTTAACTTCTTATTACCGCCGTTTTGTGAGAAACTATTCGGAAATTGCTAGCCCTTTGACAAAGTTGACCAGCAAAAATATTCCTTTCGTATGGACAGAGGATTGTGACCGTGCTTTTCAGCAATTGGAAGATTCTTTATGCTCGGCACCCACTTTAGCAATCCCAGATACGTCCCCAACAACCCGTAAGTATATCTTGGACACGGACGCTAGTCAAACAGCCATGGGAGCGTATTATCTCAGGTTAGTGAAGACGGGAAAGAACATATTATAGAATATGGCAGCCGCACACTGAGCCATGCAGGAAAGAACTACTGCATTACTAGGAAAGAGATGTTGGTTGCTGTTACCTTCATTCGTAAGTATCTACCTGGTAAACCGTTTATGCTGAGGACGGATCACAAAGCCCTTCAGTGGTTGCAAAACTTCAAGGACCCTGATGGCCAGACCGCTAGATGGCAGGAATATCTCCAGGAATACGATTTTGAATGTGTGCACTGTCCTGGGAAGTGGCACGGCAATGCAGATTCGTTATCCAGATGTTGCTTCAGCCCATATAGACACTGACCGTCGTGAAAGAAAATTGGTATTTGTGCTATTTCGTTGGCAGGATTTATTAGGGCAGATATCCAAGCTACAAGCGAAGAGACTGTGCCTTTATATCAAGCTCTCTTTCGTAGGAGACTGGAAGACTACCTGAAGCTGATGTAATAGGGAGGAGCTGGGAGACGAGGTGTCAATGGGCCCTATGGGACCAGCTAGTGATTGTGAATGGTATTTTGTGTCCGACCTCGTCTCAATTACTTGAAAAGAGTTGTAGTCCCTCAGTCATTCGTAACAGCGAAGAGGTACATTATGACTTGGAACACACCGGAATTAACAAAATGCTGCAAGCAGTCACCCAACGTAATTGGTAGCGTCACCAACGGTGCGACGTCCGAGACTTTGTCCAGTGGTGTACAGCATATGGTAAGGTAAAGAACCCACAGATAAAATCTAGAGCGCCACTTATTAATATGAAGGCTGGATATCCCAACAAGTAGTCGGCATAGATATCATGAGATCATTACGAGAGACCACACGTAGGAACAAATACATCTCAGTCATGGTCGATTATTTTGCTAAATGGTGTGAGACTGTGCCCCTTGACCGAACTGATGCTTCTATAGTAGCCAAAGCTATGTTCGATTGTTGGATTGTCTGTTGGGGTGCACCAGAGGAACTGCATTCTGATCAAGGGACAAACTTCGGAAGCGTCTTTATCAGAGAGCTGCGTCACCTATTTTTAATTAGGAAGCCGAAGACCACAGCATAGCATCCCGAAGGCAATGGGTTAGTAGAGCCCACCAACAGGACTTTGAAGGTATTGCTGCGATTATTCTTAGAAAGGGAAGAATAATCGGCGTGGGACACCCTGTTACCACGGTTCTTATTGGCATACCGAGGAAGTACACACATGTCGACGGGGAAGACGCCACAAATGTTTTGAACTGGCCGTGAGTTACGTCTACCAAGTGATGCATTGGTTATGCCCATATGGGATGATCCATTGACCGCATCAAAATTGGTAATGAAATTGCGAGAAGACATAGTCAGGTACCATAGTTATGCACGCGAGGAACTCGAAAGAGCACAGCGACGGCAGTAATATTACTATAAGAAGCAGTGGGGAACACCATTTAATACAGGTGATAAAGTAAGGCTGCGTTAACCAGGAACTGACAACTGATGTCGAAATAAAGCCCAAGCACAGTGGCCTTGCCCATATGTGGTGTACCACAAAATAACCTACAATACATATAAAATACAAGACGGCAACAACAATATGGAAAGAATGATAGTGCATTTCAACCGGTTGAAACGGTTCAAACAAAGCAGACAGGCGCCTAGGGCCAATTCTCCTTCCATTAGTAGTCATAATAATCATGTCTCGTTCTTTTGCAGGGATGACGCGACAGAGGGGAGAACGTAAGGCAGAGTCGCTGAAGACAGCTGTTTGGAAGCGAGGGGGTCCTGTAGTAGTTCGAATTCTGGCAAAGGAGTTAGTTCAAAAACCAGTGGCCGCCGAACAGTGATAGCCTACCTCTTTTATGTGTATAACTCTTGTCTTTCTCCTATTGAGATGGCTGTTATTTATAAAGTGTTTCAACGACATCTGCGTCCTGCTCTTCATTGATATGTTGTCCCAGCGTGCTTGATATATCATTGTGTGCTGTCTTTTATACTATTTTTAAAAATACCACTCAATTTCAGACCCAAATGGTTCTGTTGAATTATTTGCTTTTGTATAGTGTGACCTGCTTATTCGTACAATCAACTGCATGAGTTATACACAAAAAATAACAGAAACAGAGATATCTCCTCTTATGATTTATTGAGTCAATGAATTAATATGAACAGGATCTTAAATTCAAAGACACGACATTTAACCCTCTGGCTTATTAACAAGTCATCATCATGATAAAGTGGGTTGCTATACTATTGAAATACCTAGGACAACCTAGGATTCAGATACAGTCGTCGTTGTGTATCGAGATAACGTTCCGAAAACTTGAATGTTACGCTTTAACATGTCAATCAATTAAGTAATTCACCTCAAAAAGGTGTGTTTGCCGTTAACACTTTTTATACAACGAAAACAATCGAAAAATGTTACTCCATTATCCTTTTACAGGATATCAAAAATTGTGAGTGATATCCTCCACTTTGTTGGCAGTTTCAATAAAAACCCTATCGACTACTATCAGTACTTATTGTGTACACGACTATCAGTATTTATTGAAACATGACTTCCAAAATAAATAGCAATACTTCGAAATTTATAATATGTATAATTACAAACTAACCTACCTCTTGGTGAGATTTAAGATATGACAACACTGTACGAATTGCAACATTGGCAGCTGCTTCATTTGGGAAACCTAATATGCAAGTATACAAAAACTAAAATCAAGCATATTTCAGTAATTTAGATGACATTAAATAACAGCTGACAAAACATCAAGTCTGAGTATGGCAAGGGAAAGTGGTAACAACTTTGGAAACTTTTGAGCGCGAAAGCTGACGTGAATGAAAATATATATTTAATACATAACAAAACAGGGTAATAATTACCATCATCGAGGCTACGGATTCACTACTAGAAAACTCCATACATTATAAATAAAACTTTGATGAAACACGATATTGAAATAATGGAGATGTGTAGCTCAGGTGGATGATTAGAAGGACGACAAAAGCTTTGCAATTAAATCAACCAGCTCAGAGAACACGACTAATTCAAAATTAAACAGGATATATTAACATTAACCAGCTTATATCCCACTGGAAGTATAAGCATAATGTAGAAAATGCAAAAAAATGTCCCGAAGAAATTCCTTTTTTGTATGAAAAATCCTCCAAAAGAAAGCCATATTCACTTACAGTTAATTGAAAATTGCATTTACCCTGAAGAATCGACTAAATGGTACACATACAATAAATTTCAATGTTGTAAAAACACAACTCAACAATGAAGCCCCGTAGAAATGGTACAATCACTTTTAGTTAGTTATTTCAATTAACCAGTACTGGGCTATGAGCCACACTTATTATATGAAGGCTGATAATACCACCCAGTTACCCAGGCTGAAGCAGGTGAAGAGGACTGAAAATCGAGTGCTTATGCCAGTGAACCACATTTCCACCAATTAGTTTTCACCTGGTCTAAATTCACATGCTCTACAATCAGAGGATATGAGTATCATAACGTGAAAAAGAAAAAGTTGAACACTACGACAGAATTTACTATTATATTAAATATATTTGTTTAATAAAGAACAGTGATACAGTACTATTTATTAGTAATATTCTGAACACAATTTACTGCTCAAAATCATACCGATGTAGTCACACAATTTTCAATATCTCGCTTCTGTAATTTTATTTTCTTGTATTTTTTAGTTCAGCGGTACTAGAGCTTAAAATATCTCTTAAATCTGTGTAGAATGAGAATAAATTACAGTAAATTGTATCTGAAAAGTCAACTAGTACACAATAATGTATCACTGTATGATATCAAACAAATATATCCGATATGGAAGTTCTTTGATATTTTATTGAAAAAGGATGTAAAGATAATATTTACATACGTAAAACTGACAGTTATTCTATGTGGAATAGATTTATACCCTTCAATAATGACCGACCTTTGTGATAAACAGGTGTGATAACTTCTGAATACACACAAAACCTTTTAGTCAAGATTAAATACTTTGAAACTACCGAAGTGTGACGTTGTTAGTACAACCAGCCAAAAATAACAAGCTTACCGTAAATGCCGGTAGAAATGCAAGGGAATGCAATAGATTTAATGTTATTCTCAGAGCACAACTCTAGTGCCTTTTTGTACGTTGATTCTAATGCTGCATCATTTCGTCCAACTGGACCGACACAATGAATAACATCTAGAGATAAGCGAAGTAATGAATTAAAATGTTCTTAATTCTAGGAAATACAAGTAATAACAGTAACAATTATGATAGTTCTTACTTATGATGGTATAAAAAATTAGTTCTTCCTGATGGACAAATGGGAGTAAAAATAACAGAAAACCAAAAGAAAGAAAACAACTTAGAGAAACTATTAGTTTGCAAGCGGAGTTAACAAAAATGCGAAGTGACAAAGGACAAGTACATGACCTACTGTCACTTTATCCCAGTTTATAAACATGTGCCAATGCTAATTGTTAAAGCGAAGAAATTTGGAAACACAAGTATGCAGAAAACCAACACACACAGAGATCAAATACTCAAATATAACAGCAATAACCAAATGACTCACAAAAGAAACTGTGCGCAGACATTCTTTAAAAGTGTTCACACACATTGTAGTATTTCAGTGTTCAAGAGAACAGAATAGAAATACCCACTAACTGTCTTCAAGAAAAATGAATGCCCATACAATTTCATCAAAAAATGTTTAAGCTCACATCGAAGCACAAACAAGAAACTATCCTCAAACACCATAAGGAAATTTATTCTACCATATATAAAGAATATCTCTGAAATAACAACTAGAATACTAAAACCATTAGAAACATACATAACGCACAAGCCAACACAATCACTCCATTCAATATTGTGCAGACCAAAGGACCCAACAGCGAAAGAAGGTAAGACCAATACCATTTACAAAATAAGTTGCATAAAATGAGATAAACACTAAACTGGTAGAAACAGGCATTCCTTTCGAATCAGAATCCAAGAAAGTAAACTACCTGTGAAAAGACACGATATGTATTCTTTCATATCGATGAATGTAGACAATTACGGCCACCGATTTGATTGGGATAATGTAGAAACCTTCAATAAATATAACACCAAAAATGTCAGGGACTTTCTAGAAGCCTGGTACTCACTCAGATGAATCAGCGATTAACAAGCACATTACTATAGATCAAATTTATTAATTAATAAAAAATAATTCACACGACAAGAAATTTCAAATCAATGAAAATGATAACTGAAGATGTAAACTAACAACCGATCACGACAACAGTTGTCAGGAGATACAAGCATATCATTCATGGAGAATTCAAACAAGTTCCCATTATATTAAAGCCTGAGCTGAAAATGTCTAAAAGTACAATGAAAGCTTCGCAATTAAATCAACCAGCTCAAAGAACACAGCCAAACTAATCTCCGTTAGTGAATATAAAATTAAACCATGGTGTTTAGATTAATGGTACAGCTGTCCAATTTTCAAGAGTTTTAGATAGTTAGCATTATTAAATTTTTTCCCGGTCCTGCAAACAATTTTCTCCACAGAAATTCAGTGCCCCTAAATTGGAATGAGTAGAGCGGGACTCGAATGCGCGGCTCAATGACTGAAAGTCAACTGACAAAGCCAATGAGCCGCACCTCTGACTGACTGGTTTCAACACAGAACTTTGCACAGATGTGCAGCAGTTAGAGTCGCCACACTTTACTCAGCAGACAAAGCAAGAGAAGAAAGAAAAAGAGATTCAAAACAGAGACAATAAACAGAGATATGAGGCAAAAAGAATGGTAACATGGAAGAACAATATAGTTTTATTGGCTATTATAAGTCACGAGGAGTGGATGCATCTGCGCCAGTCATTGAGAACGATTTTGAGCCATATCACCAGTTGTCTCCAGCCATTGGTTTTTACCGTCCTCAGGACCCCAACCAGGAAGTCTACACCTTCCCACTTTGGGCAGCCACATCTACTACAACGAAAACTAAATCAAATTTTCCCATAGTGGAAATACTAAAACAAGGAGCAAATAGTAAACAAGGTACTGAAAGGATTTTAATGAAACTGTCGTGAGAGATTTCTAGGAAGTTAAACAAGATTCTTAGTCAGCAATAAATACTTCACTGGTTACTGAAGAACATGTTACAAGATAGATCTCCATGATGAAAATTATATTACACCTTGAAAAGCTGCATATCGTCTAGTTCACTGAAGTTTGATATTATAAACTACTACACAGAAACAACCTTGGATATGCTTCAAATATTTATAACAAAAAAATTGTCTTACATTTAGAAGGTAAGTTGAAACCCGAAGTCAATTTCGCATCTCCAGTTGGACAACCACCAAGTTTCTGACAGGCTGACAACAACTGGGATCCAGCTGCCTTATGAATAGCTCCATCAACTCCTCCGCCACCTTTTAGTTGGGAATTCGCAGCATTCGCAATAGCATCAATTTGAAGATGTGTTATGTCTCCACGCCACAAACTTATGCGAGACCCCAAACTTGAAGCTAAATTACTTTTGTCTTTAGATAAAAAAGTGTATTTTTAAGTTGAAAAGTACTTTTGTTCTTTAAAATGTTTTACATTGACTTTTACAGCAACTTGTGACCCTTATATCTTGGTAATTTAAAATTATTACAGACTCAGCAAAGTTATATTTTAAATCTCATTAAAAGTGAAACAGAGTGGCTTAGCAAGTGCTTTAAATTCTTGAAACATCTGTACAGACAGCTGAAATTCATTGTACTTTTAACTAAGAAAAAATCTTTGCGGTTACTGACAGAAAATCAGATTAAAGTTCACTGTCTAACCTTGAGACGATAAATATTATAGGCTTAAAATATGTATTCGTGATATGCTTTAAATCTACAGCGAGAGAAAATCAGTTTTGAGTTATAAATTCATTGTCTTACGATTTGAATATAACTACACCGACATTCTTCAGTTTATGCGAAGTCAACGATAATGCCCAGCCTCATAAACTCTTGACTTATTTAGCAAGAATTCAGTAACGATACTTTTTCATGGGACTTAATTATCGGTTGTTTCTCACCGATTCCGAAGTACATTTAAGCCAACAGTTAGTAATAAAGGTTGCCCAATTTTTCTGAGTAGACCTTCCATATACACATCTGAAGTTGAGCAATAACTAACTCGATGTACATAAACAAGACAAATTCAGCGTCATCATTATATGAGATCTCCACCCTACATATCTCCAAAACGGCTCAAGTCAATTGCCATATTTTTATATACGACTTTTCAGATCATCCAAAACGTCTCGCACACTGACTGAGGAACATACATGGTTTTATCTTAACTATGGAGTACTTTAAATGGTTGTATTATAAGTTGACAGTCATTATGCTTTTGTTTCCCTGTTCTGAACTACTGAGTAAAATTGTCTACTCAGTATAGTTATCTGTGTATTGCTTACTCCAGTTCACTTCTCAGAATCATTAGAAATACTGTCGAAGTAATTCAGCTTCGGTAGAACCCTATGAACAGTAGAAAATACTGCAGAAAGTTAATTAGCTAGTATTAGTATTAGTTAGCTAGTGACGAATTTCTAGTGACATCGCAGTTTACAAAACAAGTAAAATCACAATCATCTCAAAGGCAAGTAGAAGGACATTTGCAAGTGAAAATACTGTCTTTGCACTAGAAATTTCCGACACTTCTACGGGACAGTATCGTCAACTTTCAGAAAGTTATATGAAGAAGAAGAAACTAGTTTGATATCAGACCATGAGACAAAATTACATGACATTATGGCAAACTTGCAAATTTTATGGGAATAAACTATAAATGATAAGCAACGGAAAAACCGAATGAAGTTGCCCAATTCTCCGCACAAGATATCAGATAGGTATGGACTATATATATATATATATATATATATATTGTAACAAGTGCATAGGAGGTTGAAATTTGGAATAAACTTTGGAAACCCATAACTACTATGTTTCTTCTGTTGTATTTACGTGTAAACACATTAGATTGAAAAGTACGCATAAGCACTCCAGTTGCACAGTGGAAATAAGTTGTTTCCCTGAACACTGAGTTCTTATGCCAAAGATTAATTACTGGTACTCAGTACTTACGTTACTGCAAAAAGACAACATTCAAATCGGTACTATGTGGGAAGAAAAATAACTTGCTGTGAGACCGTGAGTACCATTTTCATTTTACGAACCAGCAGACTGGTTGAAATGAAGTTCAGTTACAAAGCCTCTGGTGAAGTGAGCTTAAGCAGCAACAACTTCGAGCATAAATTGCTAAAACCAACTCCGGGTGTATTAAACACACTGACAACGCAGTCGAATTTCGCATCAGCATGAGAAAAGTTACAGCTGACATTTCCTTTGGGTCTACTGCAGAAATTTCGGGCCAAAATACCTTAAGGTGCATTGCAGAAAGTGTGACAGTTCGCCCCTAAGTTGGGGCGCCACTCCGCAATGGACCCAAAGTTTCTGCAGTGAACCTTAAGTATGCCACGAATATTCTACAGAGGACCCACGTGTCCTAAACATGGAATGCATCTCGTCCAAAAATATAGGTGAGTGGTATATTTTGTTAAGCGGAGTGAAGAACCGCGTTTACCCATGTTTGGTTTACATTTCATCAATTCAAAAGTGCCCTTAAATCCAACATCTCAAATGTATTACTCGAAATTCTAAGACTCCGTTAGCATTGACTTTGAGCACATTGCAGAAGTGAACATTTACCTAGGCACATGTAATAGAGAACCTCCCAGTCCGAGAATGCACATGGGAAAAACGGGCGAAACGTGAGATAAATGGACAGTTTTAGTAGTTTGGGACGTGGACATAAAGCACTTACCCACGTGGGTAAAATATAACACAAAATACTCACTCCTCTCTTTTTTCCGCATGCTGAATAAGATTTTCACACCTCAACTTTTCCCATTTTACTCACTTCTCTTCCCAAATTTCCCACGCTTTCACCCATTTTCCCCACGTCATTTCTCATAATAGCCCACTTTCGAAATGTAAGTTTCCGTAGGTTTTTACCACTTTTCTCATGTCCATTAAAAAGCCTCCGACTGGGCTTTACGAACCTTTAGCAAATGAAATCCAAGTAGGTATGTCTGCCAATGTTTTAAGCATCTTACGGCGACTACGGAAATTGATAGGGGTACACACCGCTTCAAAGCGCGGCTCAGCAGCTGAAGGTCACTTATGCGCATTGTGATTGGCAGATTTTCATCTGCACAAATACCGAGGCCAACATGTAGACATATAGACATTGAACTTTTCAACTTAAGGGTATAGATTAATAAATACGTATATGGTAACGCTAAACTATAGCAGCGCAAAACGAAACTATCTAATAAACGGATTAATGACCTTGACGGATACGTTTACAGAAATTGGTTTAACCTGACTATTAGGACTCCTGTGAGAAACTGGGAGGTTTTCTTGCAACATACACAAGGATATTATCCTATGTAACTGCTATTAACATTACATAACTTCTATATAGACGTTTATCACAAATTACGCACATCTACTTCTGGCGCATCCGACTGGTCGCCACAGTTAGTTTCATTTTGGGCCGCTATAGTTTAACGTCACCAATATCCAATATGTGGTAGGAGTAAATAATAGATGCCGCAGCCAAATGGTTTCGATTCTTGAACCAACCAGTCAGATAGAATGCTTTTCATAGTCCTCGCTGTAGGTTTTTGCTGGCTCATTGCCCAAGGTTAATTTTAAGCACCAGTTTTTACCAGTGGAGCGCGACCCCGCCAGTGACTTTGAAACGCTCAGTGAGCAAGTTAGAGAAACCTGGAAGATAATAGTGTAATCACCGATAGAATATGCCTAATTGAGTGTCATATGATTGAATGGAATATCTGACAAGCTTCTGGTTAGGTTTGGGAGAGTTTAGGTTAACGTTTAGGCTTATTAGCCAAGACTCCTACCAGTCACAAATGGGATCACGTATTGCTGAGATTGAGGCCAAGCTCTCACGACTCAGAGTGCGCGATAGCATCAACCGGGATGCATCCAGTGTGAATTATGTTGAAGTCTTCAGGCAAATGGCAGTTGGACAGCGACGCCGTCATGTCTTCCTTTGAGATGAGGCTTCCCGACGAGGAATACCGCCAACCTTGGCACTTTGGTTGACTTCAGTGTCCAAAGTTCCGTTGGCCGCATCATGAATGTTTTGATGGATCCAATATACAGAACACAATTTTCAAGGGTGGCTACCAAGGAGAAGAGTTGATTCACGAAGACGTGTGACCTTGTGATCCGTAAGTGAATTTTGTTTCGATTGTAGTCTTGAGGAACTATTAAAAGTTTCCATAGGCAGGGTGGTGCTGATAGACGTAGCACAGTGGGAGCTGTTATGCTTTCCATTCAACGGTGGTTTCACAACAGTTGTAACAGATTGAAGGTGAAAATAAGGAAACGACGACGTTCCCCTTCGGTATTTCTCAATTTTTCCGCCAATTTTCAGTTCGCCGTCAAACAGAACAGGAAGAACAGGCCAGGTGCAGAAAGTACACGACTCGACGCTTCTGGTGATTTATATGGTGTTTGGCTCGTATGAAATATCAAAATATTGTACAGTCATTTTGCATGGATATTAGATGTGTTTCATTAGATTCAACTACTTTCTAATATCGTAAGTCTTTGGAGTGATACCAGTATGTTGTTTGTTGCGGCAAGCTATGTACAAAATAGATATGTATTTGTGGCTATCAACTAAGGGTTAACTGCTTAACCATAGGCGTGTAGTTGACATTCACGGTCAGTTGCAGAAACTTAGGGGTGGAGTTCGGTCGCATTGCAGAATTTTGACGTAGTTTTTTCCTCTGAGCTGGATGGTTTATTTGCGAAGCTCTCACTACTCTGCTAGGCTACATCTTCAGCGCATACTTCATTTGAAGCGAGCTTTTAGATTTCTCCACTAGTTTATCAGTTATCTCTCCTGGTGACCTGAAACGCGATTGGTTGTTAATGTGTGTTTTCACACCCTTTAGGCTACTTGTGTTGGTACCGATTGTCTCCCTCAGTGGAACTTTGACCCTTTGTGTATGAGATTTCCTTCCCATCGACTGGTGAGTCTTGTCCATGTAGATGTGTCTATTGACTGAGGATTCACTGGAATACCAGGCTTCTAAAACTTCTCCAACATTCTCGGTGTTGCTTCTGTCTGATATTTGAGCGTTGTCCCAGTCGACTTGATGTTCGTGGTTGTCTGTATGTAGTGATATGAGGGAGTGGATATCATGTCTTTTTGTGGCTAGTTTATGTTCATGGATGCGAAGACGAAGGGGACGTCCACTTTGGCCAATGCAGTGTTTTTTGCAGTCGTTACTACTTATTTTGTAGATGATGTTGGTTTTATCTTCTTTCGCTGCTGGGTCTTTTGGTTGGTTTGTGCATGACGTCAATTCCTGAAGGTCTGAAGAGTCTTGCAGTGATTTCTGAGATGTCTTTTGCAAATGATAGGTAATTTTCTTAGTGTTTTCCCTGGGGGCTTTTGATTTGGTTGGCTTGGGGGTAGATGTATCCTGAAGAAGTTCCGTGGATATCAATTCCTTTAGAAGACGTCCATGAGATACCTTTATTCAATTTTCCTCTAGGTGTCAGTGCTGCAATGAGTCCTAACACTCTTGAATAATGTTTGCATACAACTCCTTTTGTGTGTTATTGAATTGTTGCCATTGTAAGTGAGTATTTGTTCTGTGTGAGTTGATTTTCTACAAACCTGAGTTTCTAATTTTCCTATAGTTGTTCACTTGACCAAGACGTCCGAAAATTGGATTTTGTTCTCGGAATTTTCTTCTTTTGTGAATTTGATGTCGTTGAAGACTCCAGGTCAAGGAAACGATCAATATTAACACAAGTGGTGCTCCAAAATGGTGGCATTACCTCCAGCTTTCTGCAGCTCACCCTACGTCTGCCCCAGAAACTTCTTCAGTGGACCCGAAGATTTTTACTAACTGAGCTCTTTTTAATCCATCCGATGGCTTAATACAGACCTACACTACGGCGTATTTTATGATTATTCCCAAGAATGGGACCGAAATGGCTTCCAAAATAGTCTCATAACCTAACAAGACTCCAAGTAGTGGAAAATAAATTACGACAATCATTAAGAATTACGATAGTGTGGTGGTAGATACTTCTCCAAAACTATCAGTTTACATTATATTTCGCACAATATTGGATGCCCACCTTCACTGTCTAAGTTGACTCGTTGGGCTGAAGGCTCTTGGTCAAGCATCCATGCCATTTGGCTCACTTTTGCGTCACGTTCAGTCGTTCGTCCAAGATCCCTAGCTGGATAAGCATTTGTCACACTACGATTTCGACCCTCAAACATATCTCATACTTCTAAATATACCTATTAGTTCATGAGGAAATACACAGTTTTTATTCGGCAAAGAAATATTTCCTTTTAGCGACTTCATTTTCAAGCTGTACAGTCGTATTCATTTTGCGGAAAAAGGCATTAAGTGGCAACAGAAATAATGTTTTAGGCAACAATTGATCTACAGTTTTGAAATATTTATATCAGTTCATTCATTTAATATTCTTTAAAAGTTCTGTAACTCATACACTTCAACTCTGTCCTTTTGACACCTCATTTTAATTATCTTTATCCATATCATATGTGTATTGACTGCGCAATTTCTAGCGCCACTTGATGACTTTTCCGTAATATAAATACGGGTGTACAGCTTGAAAATGAAGTCGCTAGAAAGAGATGTTTCCTTGCTGAACAAAAGCTGTGCATATTTCATATTTCCGTCGGCCTACCTGGTGTTTGGAATTTGTCTAAGCGAGAAAACTACTACATGAGTTAAAATATGAGAACCTGCTTTTAAAAACATCATACTTCGCATAAAGATTAATATATGATCTCTTAGAGCAGTCATAGCGATTATTTTGATTTGACAGTACATTAATCAATTTTCCAGTGAATTCATCATCACTTGTTACGCATAATATTGCATCTTCAAAAATAAAAGTTGTACTTTATGCACCGTTTTTCATTTTGTGCTAATCAGAACTTTTGCGATGTATTGGACTGCTTTCTTTGTAAGCGAAAGGGTAATCTCTTAGCGATTGCCTCAAACACAGAACTCGAGTTCAATTCGTCGACACAATTAAGAGAAACGAGAGTACTTCTATTATTATTATATTATTATTGTTTCCTTTAATTCCTAGAGGAACATAGGGCTTCAGCCGTGCGTCTCCATTGCGTTCGGTTCTCTGCTAGAGTCTTCACCTGGCTCCAAGTCTGCCCACACGTTTTCATCTCCTCTTCACATGACCTCCTCCAAGTCACCCTTGCACTGACGACCAACTCGCCGCTTCCCTTTCGGGTTCCACTCGAGCAATGGCTTGTCTAGTGATGTCACTTGATGGTTTCCTCAGAGTATGGCCAATCCATCTCCATTTCTTCCTGCCTATTTGTTGCACAATCGGTTCCTGCGTTGGTTCGCTCCCAGAGATCTCTGTTGCTGATCTTTTCTGGCCATCTGATCTTGAGTATTGAGCGAAGACAACTGTTAATGAAGGTCTGTAGTTTGTTTGAGATGCTCTTTATGACGCGCAGTGCAAGTCTCTGATCCGTATAGTGAGTAGCACTGACTGACTTCACATTGGAGTTGAAAATCCGGATCTTATTTTCATTTTCATGCTGAGTGCTGTTGACCTCCACACAGACTTGAGAGTAGTGAAAGCTTGTTTTGCTTTTCCGATTCTTGCTTTGATATCCTCGTCAGTTCCGCCTGTAGTTGAAACGATGCTTCCCAGGTAGGTAAAAGAGGTTGTTTCTTTCAGGTTCCTCCCATTTATGCTGATCGTTGTCTGTTGTTGTTGTTCTTGCCCAGGAATCTTCATCACCTCTGTTTTCTCTATGTTCACCTGAAGTCCTATCTTTGATGCTTCTTCTGCCAACTTGTTGCTTTTCGCTTGCATATCTTCCAGTTTGTGGGAAATCAGACATATATCATCGGCGAAGTCCAGATCCTCCAAGTTTTTTGTGTGAGTCCATTTTATGCCTGTTTCCTCATTGCCCGCTGTTTGTCGCATTATCCAGTCTACCGCAATCAGGAAAATCATTGGAGATAGTAGGCAGCCAGCTTGTCTTACTCCTGTCCTCACTTCGAAGGATTCCGTAAGTTTCCCGTTGTGGATTACTTGGCATGCAGCATTGTCGTACAGCTGTTGGATGAGATGTATAATTGTCGGTGGCACCCCGTAGTAGCGAAGTAGTTGCCAAAGTACCTCTCGATCGACGCTGTCGAAGGCCTTTTCAAAGTCGATGAAGTTGAGATAGAGAGGTGACTGCCATTCCAAGCTTTGTTCAATGATGATCCGTAATGTGGCGATCTGATCAATGCATGACTTGTTCCTCCTGAATCCAGCCTGTTCCGGTCGAAGTTTTTCATCCAGGGCTTGTTTGATTCTCTCCAGGATGATGCGGCTTAGTATTCTGCTTGGGATAGAGAGGAGCATAATTCCGCGCCAGTTCTTGCATTGACTTAAGTCTCCTTTCTTTGGTAGTTTGAATAAGTATCCTTTCTTCCAATCCTCGGGTACTTTGCCTTCTTTCCACACCTTCTCCAGTAGTGGCGTCATCAAGTCCGCTGTTGTCTCTGGGTCCATTTTCAATGCTTCTGCTGGGATTCCATCTGGTCCTGCTGCTTTTCCAGCTTTTAGCATCTTGATTGCCTTCAGGACTTCTGATTTCGTCGGGGGGTTGGTGTTCACTGGTAGCTCTGTCTCCGTTGTTGGTATTGTTGGGCACGTTGTAGGTGGTGGTCGATTTAGTAGTCTTTTGAAGTGTTCAGCCCAGTGTTTCCTTTGCTCCACTTCTTTGGTGAGTGACTTTCCATTGTCATCCTTCACCGGTTATTTGTGCACTTTGCGATAGGTACCTAGTTATTTGGTAGAGTGTTGCGAAGTCTCCTTTGCCTGCAGCTTGTTCTGCTTCACTTGCCATGGCTTCATAATACTTTCTTTTGTCTTCCCTGGCACTCTTCTTTACTCTTTTGTTCAGTGTCTTGTAGTTTGCATTCAAATCCTGTTTTTGTTGCTCGTCGGTGCACTGGAGAATCTTTTGTTTCGCCATCCTTTTCTCTTCTGTCAGTCTCCAAGTGTCCGTAGTGAGCCACTGTTTGTCCTGTCTCTTCTTTCTGCCTAGAACTTCCATGTAGGTTTGACTCCACACTGTTTTCAAGTTGTTCCAGTGCTTTTCGACGCTGACCTCTTCGCCAGTGTTGATTTGTGTCTCGGCTTTGTCCTTTATGATTGCAGTGAAGATGTCCTTTGTGTCCTGGTCCTTCAGTTTTTCAGTGTTGAACTTGGCTTGTGGTCTATCTGCAGCTCCTGTTTCTCTGAAAGCTTTTAATTTGATTTAGATTGTCCCTTGTACGAGATAGTGGTCTGAGCCAATGTCTGCTCCTCTTCTTACTTTCGTGTCCAGCAGGCTGCGCCTCCACTTCCTTGAGATTGAGATGAAGTCGATTTGGTTTTTGGTTCGCCCATCTGGTGACACCCATGTAGCCTTGTGGATATCCTTGTGTTTGTATACGCTGCCACCAATCACTAGTTCATTAAAGGCGCAGAAGTCGGCGAAGAGTTCTCCGTTTTCATTCATTTCTCCGAGAGCTTCTCTACCCATGATGAGTTCCCTTCTTGTGTTGTCTGGTCCCAGTTTGGCGTTCATGTCTCCGAGTATTTCTATACACCATTAAATTATCCAAAAACTCTGCGAGTTCCTCGGAGCTATCGTTTAACTGAGCATCATTACCCTTAACTGTCTCAAAAACACTCCTGGATATCATAAATGGCCTCCCAAACCTTTGACGCAATATTCTTATGGCCTCAGTGTATCCTTTGTTTGGGGCATAAACTTGCGGCACTGTATAGCTCTTGCAGCAACACCAGTGCAATACCTCAATAAATACATCAACTTCATTTCGTCATTTATTACAAAACCACTCAACATGACTTCAAACTCCTTTACAAACTGTGGATAGTCAGCTGGGTTTACGTCAAAACTCTGAGGCCCAAGTTTTGGAAGTTTAAAACCCCTACTACCACCAGACAGCGAAACATGGACATCAATCTTATCATGCTGAGCATCATACACATCATTACAAATAACAGGCAACTCATCATTACTTACTTTTCTGTCTGCTTCCAAAAAGCTTCGTCCTTTCTTTGGCCCAGGCATTATTGAACGTTACCAAACGATCCAGAAAAGTTCCAACTAACACTCGTCCAAAGAAAGCTTGCAGACACGAGGAAAGACGAATTGCCAACAAATACGGCGAATAATTCCAGGAGATATCAGAAACTGTCAATATCCAGGTCTAACTACACTGGGCTTAACGCTGTCCTTAGAAGACCTTCAGCAACAATGTGCAATAACCAACGCGAAAAACAGAACACAGATTGGTGACTCGAGAATCCTTTATTCTTGCACCAATATGGAACCAACCATAAGGTTATTATACACAAAGTCTAAGAATAAATGTCATAACAATTAATCACAATAATACTTCCGATAGTATTTCTCCGTCTTCTAACGAACAGCGTACGATGGAACGATGACTGTAGTATCGGTGACACCCCGAAAATATGGAGTTAGTTTTGAGTGAACAACCATGAATTCATCGTTCATTCTTCAACTAACTTGACAGCGTGTCATAAGAGAAATATCTGTATAGTTCAAAATGTTAAGTATAAGACTAAGAAGATAAGCTATTTTATTCATATTAGTTCATTTGGTTATGTTTCAAAGGCACATGGTGGAACATTGATTAATGATAACGAATTAAAGTAAGCATTCACCTTCGTGGCTGGCACCAATACCGATTTAGACGATGGATGTTGAAGTTCACGAAAAATATGCTGTATACAAATGCGATTGTTCATGTTACAACTCTCAAAGTGCCAGAGCCAAATCAAAAAACAAACTGCTCGTTCAAAGTAATAGGTATATGTTGGGATCGGAAACGTAGAGGATGAAGGACTGCCTAGCTAGCCAACTAGGGTGCATGCACGAACGGGAGAAGGAAAGTAACACAAACACGTATTAATGTTATTGTTCCCTTGGGTTCCGAGTAGAGAACAGGGCTTCATGGGCACGTCTTCACTTTGCTTTGACTTCTGCTGTCCTCTTCAGCCGGCTACACGGCTGCCAATAACCTTTTACCTCCTCCTCGCATGATTTCCTCTACGTCACTCCCCACTGCTCCACTTGTCGTTTCCCATCGAGGTTCTACTTGACAGATGTCCTGTCATTCGTCAGTTTCCTTAGTGTGTGTCCATTACATCCCCATTTTCTCCCACACACTTGTTTAACAGTAGGTTCTTACTTAGTTTGTTCCCTCAGTTTCTTGTTGCTAACTCTTTTCACCGGCCATTCGGTCTTCATTATGCAGCCAGAGAAGGCAGCTGTTGATAAACGTTTGCAGTGGGTTGTTGGAAATGCTTTTCGTGATGCGCAGTGCAAGTCTTTCATACCTACAGAAGAACTGATTGACTAAGTGACTTAACATTGGTACTGAAAATTCGAATCTTGTTGTTCATGCTGGCTGAGTGAAGTGAATTTCCCAGCTGAATTTTCGGCATGATGAATGAGTCTGCCTTGTCTTTCCGATTCTGTATTCAAAAACCTTAACCGTGCCATCGCCTGTAGTTGAAACGATGCCTCTTTAGATAGGCGATGGAGGTAACCTTCAAACTTCTACCGTTGATGGTGATTGCTGCTGGTTTCTGTCGCCGTTGTTGCTGGTTGGTTATCTTCATCGCATGCGTCTTCTCTATGTTCATCTCGCCTATGTCCTATCTTCCTTCGCTGCCCACTTCTTCTGCCAGTTTGCTGACTTCTGCTCGTAAGTCTTCCAGTTTGTGTGACACCCAACACAAATCATACACGCGCGAAATCAAGATCTTCTAGAATTTTCTTATCGGTGCTCCAACGTGTTCCCATCTTCTCACTCCCCTCCCCACGCAAGGTGTGCTGCATAAACGAATCCACTACAATCAGGAATATCATTGTTAATAAGGAGTAGGTAGCCTTGTCTAACTGCTGTATTCACTTCAGAAGCTCCAGTGGATTTTCTGTTGTGGATCTGATGATACGTGGCATTGTCATGTAGCCAGATGTTGAATGGGGTTGATAAAGACTTGGGGTACTGCACGCCATAGTGTAGAAGTTGTTTCCAAATTACTTCGCGGTCAACCAGGTCGAAAGTATTTTCAAAGTTGACTGAACTGAGACAAATGTTTGGCTGACATTCTATCCTCCGTTACCTGATGTCCAGATTTGCAATTAGGTCCGCGCATAATTGCCCTTCCTGAATCCAGCTTGTTCCGATTGGCGGGGTTCTGCAGCCAGTGCATTTTTTAATCTCTCCAGGATGACGTGACTTAGTATTTTGCCTTGCGTGGACAACGGCTTGACTCTGCACCAGTTCTTGCAGAGGTTTAAGTCGCCCCTCTTTGAAAGTTGAACAAGTCATTCCTTCTTCCAATCAGTAGGTACCTTTCCTTCCTTCCGAACTTTCTGTGACACTCACTTAAGAATACCTGTTGTGGTCTCTAGACCAGTATCCAGTGCTCCAGGTGGAATTCCTCTAGGTTCTGCTGCCTTCACAGCTTTTAGCAGTGTTATTACATTCAAGACTACTGCTTTCGTTAGAGAATTGGCGTCTACTGGCAGTTCTGGGCTTGCTGTTGTTGGTGGTATTTCTGGACGAACCTAAGGGAATGGTTGATCCAATAGTTCTTTAAAGTGACCAACCTACTGTTTATTTTGCCTCTCCTCTTTGATAATCAGGCTCCCTTGAACATCTTTTATTGGTTTCATCTATGTTGATCTCTTACTGGATAGCCGCCTGGTTATCTGATATAATATTCCGAAGTCTCTTTTACCTGCCACCTGCCTGTTCTACTGCATTTACCAGCCAGTGTGTGTAGAATTGCCTTATGTCTTTCCTAGCACTCTTCTTCAAACATTTATTCAGCGCAGTGTATATTGAACTCAGCTTCTCCTTCTGTTGCTCATATTTGCATTGTGTAGTCATCTTCTCTTTCACCAATCTCCTCTCTCCTACCAGCTTCCAGGTGTCTGTCGACAGCCATTCCTTGTTTTGCCTCTTGTTTCTTCCCAAAACAGTTGCACACGTTTCGTTGAACATCAAATTCAGAGAGTTCCAGTGTCCTTTCATGTAGGTTTCTTCAGTGATGCTATGCAGTGTCTTTGATGTTACTCTGAGAACTGCAGTGAGGTGGGTTTTATAGTTTCGTATTTCAATTTCTGAATGTTGAACTTAAATTGTAGCCTGTCTCCAGTCGTTTTGAGCCCATATCCCCTCCCATTCTCGACTCTGTGTCCAGCAGACTGTCTGTCTACTTTCTTGAGTAAGATTGAGATGAAGTCTATCTGATTTTCGGTGTGTCTGTCAGTAGAGAAGGAGTAGATTACTGACTCTCCAGTTGACGATTTCGTTAGTCCACTTTCATCCTACCTGCTCTAACAGATACCTAGCACTTCTATATCGTATCTTCTCATTACTTTGATAACCTGAGCAGCCTTCTGAGCTTCGTACACTTAACAAATATTCATGCCCCAAATTTTATTTTTGTCTTCATCGAGGGAGGACACATCGGCTGACTGGTTTTACGAAGGCTTTCACCAGGCTGCATAATTTTATCCCCCCGATTCCAACGAAAAAACAAATTTCCAGAATTATATTTTGTATTTTTAACGTTTTTGTTGAGCGCTGAGGTTTCTGTAGCAGTTTGATTGTTTTTCCGGGGCAGGGTCACTAGTCCTATACCCAACCTTCCCTCATTTTTCCTGTCTTGAAACCGGCTAGAAAACTAGCGATCTAGTAAACTAGGTGAGATTGAACGTAGTACAGCACACTGTCATATGACGCCGATGTTCCTCCGCTCCACCAGCATGCCTGTGTGAACCTGATATATATATGATCCAGACAGAATATTTTGACTTCGTCGAATGTCTCTTAAGGCTATTTTTCAGCTGCATCGGGACGTTTTTCCATTGAGGGGTGATTTAGATATATTCACTTTGTTGCTTGGATGTTTGAAAAGCGCGTTATAGCAATTTGTGATAGGTTTCTTTCTCTGGTCGAAGTTAACGGTATTCACGAAAAATACCCATTTATTCAAAAGTAAAAACACAGTATTTTTGTTCAGCGAAGAAATTTCTTTTCAACGACCTCATTTTCAAGCTGTACGGTCGTATTTATATTACAGAAAAGGTTATTAAGTGGCACTAAATAATTGCTCAGTGAATATACATATATGTGATAAGAATAACGATAATTAAAATGTTATAAGGGGTAGAGTTGAAGTGGATAAGTTACAAAATTATTAAAGGTTGTTTTATAAGTGAATTGAAATCGAAAATGTTTTTAAAATGTCAAGTGTTGTCTAAAAACTTTAAAAAATAAGAGTACGATTACGATAAGAATGAAGATGTGAAGTGTATTGGAAAGAATTCAAGTGGTAAAATAAAATAAAGTATAAACTAGAAAGAGCATTACTATGACCAAGGTAAGGAAAGGGGTTTGACAAAACGTTTTGAACACGTTTTTTAGGTTTCTGTTCATGTATAGCTAGAGCTTCGGCTATGCATAAGTGAAGAAAACGTAAACTTTTGGATCGATTCGATTTTGCCATGTAGATAACTTTGAAAGATGAATCACGTCGGGCTAAACGACCTGACTCTAACAGGTGATCACAGATAGACGACTTCGCAGTTCTACGTTCTCCTTTCATTAACCAGAGTGGATAGTGCTCAGCTACACGTTTTCGGAGATTACGCTTACAACGTCCAATATAAAGAGCTTCACAAGAGCAGGTAAAAGAGTAAATTCAAATAGATGTGGACAAAAGCGGTAATCTATCCTTGACGCATTGTCTAATCATATTACGGCTGGTAAAAACTAGTTGCAAGTCAGCTGCAGGAAAAGTACGTTTAATACATACCCCTTATAACATTTTAATTATCGTTATTCTTATCACATATATGTAGCACGACTTAAAACTACAGTACACTGTCGCGCGGTGCTGCACGTAGTTTCAGGTCATTATGGCAATTCGTAGAGCCTTCACTAGAATCACCAGAGATACGTTCACCTCCTTATATACATCTCTGGTGAGGTCAAGACTGGAAAACTGCATCCAGGCCGCCGCCCTTGTCTAAAGGGACTCACTTATTCTAGAAAGGGTTCAAAGGAAAGCAACACGTATGATTCATGCATGATAATTATCATACGAGGAAGACTAGAAGTTAAATCTCTTCTCCTTGTCATACTGTAGGCAGAGAGGAGATTTAATCAATGTTTAAAATTTTAAATAATGACTACGGACCTGACCTATTTTCTTTTCCTTCCCACAAGATCGGAACACCTTAGAGGACATAGCAGGAGAGTTCAAAAGCCAAGAAGAAATCATATTGCTGTTGAGTACTGGTTCTCACACCGAGTCATAAACTCTTGGAATCGACTCCCAGAAGAAGTGGTGTCTGCAACCTCAGTTGATTCTCAAGAGTAACATTAAAAGCCTTCTATCCTCAACCAATAAATCTGAAATCTGAATCTATATTGACTGAGCAATTATTTAGTGCCACTTAATAACCTTTTCTGTAATATAAATACGACTGTACAGCTTGAAAATGAAGTCGTTGAAAAGAAAGTTCTTCGCTGAACAAAAAAGCTTTTTTACTTATTAACGGTATTCGATGAATATGATTCAGATATCTATAGATGAGTCTTGCCTCGAAACTATCAAAACTATGGGCTTACCACGAGGATAAGTTACAGAGGAAAGAACTCAACCAGTCCGCCATTCATAACGCGTATACCAGTAGATGTCACTGCCAGTTGTTTAACTGCGTATGTGACTAGTCAGAGTGGTGATTCGAAACTGAGCTCATCACTACTGCAGAGATGCTACCGTCAGCAAAAGGTAAGTTTGAACTCACCCCCTTGTGTGATAAGTGTTTTGTTGCGCGGATCTTAATAGTTTTTCTTTGTAGCCCGAGAATGGCAACAGCTTCAGTCGAAAAAGTTCTCAGAAAAGCGCAAGTTTGGCTTCGTGGAAACGCAGAAAGATGAAATGCCACCAGAGCACGTTCGCAAAATCATCAGAGATCATGGAGATATGACTAACAGAAAGTTCCGGCATGATAAGCGCGTGTACCTTGGTGCGTTGAAATACATGCCACACGCAGTACTGAAACTTCTGGAAAATATGCCGATGCCATGGGAGCAGATTCGTGATGTCAAAGTATTATATCACATCACGGGTGCAATTACCTTTGTCAATGAAATTCCATGGGTTGTGGAGCCGATTTACGTCGCCCAGTGGGGAAGCATGTGGATCATGATGCGTCGAGAAAAGAGAGATCGGCGACATTTCAAACGTATGAGGTTCCCACCGTTTGACGACGAAGAGCCACCTCTCGACTATGCTGATAATATACTTGATGTGGAACCACTGGAACCAATACAACTGGAATTAGACACAGAAGAAGATGCTGCAATCATCGAGTGGTTTTATGACAGAAACCCTTTAGCAGACTCTAAGTAAGTCTGGTCACCAGCTGAATGTGTATAAACTTTGACAAGACATAACTTATCGATTCCCCATTATTTTCTCAAAACCACCATAGATTAGAACTGCTCATTCGATAAGTTAATATAGCCTGGTCGGATTTATTCATACCCGGCAACTGTCACATAAAACACCAAGTCCTAAGTAGTCTTCTGTGGTAGTTTCTGATTTGTTTTATGTTACGTTCTCAATTTTACCAAAAATTATTTCTAAGGTCTCATTAGCATAGTCACTCCATGGATTTACTTGAAATGTATACACCTTCTAGTAGGGAAATGTAGTAGGTCACTTGTCGAGACTGCATTTTGGTCAGAAGTATTATTAGTTTTTGTGGTTGCGACTAGACACTACGATAAAATCACTCATCAGTTTTCTCTGTCTGAAGATTGGTGGTTGTGACATAGTCTCATTGTATAGTCATATGCTGCAGTCCAGTGGTTTTCGTGAGTGGTCTTACTCTGATCCAGCTCTACGTCCTACCACGTCATTCTTTCGAGTCAGTTATATTTGTATCTCACAGATCACTTTTGAGGGTACTGAGTTTTCAGATGTTATTACTATCCATATTCATGTTTACTTAATCTATAAAACTGCCAACAGATCCCTTAATCAGTGGTGTTTTGCTTCATTATTAAGTACTAGGAGGTCTCTCAAAGACTTCGGTTTACGTTTAGCTTCACAGCTCAAGTAAGGCTAGTGAAATATCGCATATTATTTCTGTCAAACAGTAGTGTAAGTGCCGGGTTATGTGATGAATGTTGTTGGCAAATCTGATCAAATAATTAGTAACATGACAAGTCGTTGGACAAGGTTCGTGTCTGGAACCCCAGAGAGCCATTTTTCTCACAATTCCACAGCATGTTAATACGTAATAATACCATCACAATAAACACCTTTAATGGAACAGGACAAAACCCAGAACAAATTGTGACAGTTAGTACTTCTGTGAGACATTTTACGTCTATCTACGTACAATCATCACACTGACACCGGTAATGGTACGCTACGCTATGTTACCTGCATGTGTTATTCTGGGTCGCGCACTAGTATCTATTGTGTTTGGTCGGTTTCCAACTTTTTAATATCTGACTGCCGTCTGGTATATTTCAAGTTGAAATCTGGAGTACTATTCACATGTATTATGGAATTCAGATTATCTTTCGAAAAGTTAACGCTATCGATACCTTAATTTCTGTTTATTTAATAATGTAAATTTTTTAATAGGCATATCAACGGCATAACATACCGACGATGGAACCTGCCACTAAACATTATGTCCAATCTTTATCGTCTGGCTAATGCTCTACTAACAGATCTTGTTGATGAAAATTATTTTTATCTGTTCGACCTCAAGTCATTCTTCACAGCTAAGGCATTGAATGTCGCCCTTCCTGGAGGTCCTAAGTTTGAACCATTGGTTAAGGACAAAACTTTAGAGTAATGCGTTGTTTTTAACTAATCAATAATTTATAGGGATGAGGATTGGAATGAATTCAACGATATTAACAAGATTATAATTCGTCAACCTATTCGTACTGAATATCGAATAGCGTTTCCATATCTGTATAACAGTTATCCTTTTCAAGTTCATTTATCCTGGTATCATACTCCTAACGTTCTTTTCATTAAAACTGAAGATCCTGACCTCCCAGCATTTTACTTTGACCCTCTAATTAACCCCATATCCCAGAGACAGGGTGTGAAGGTAAGTCATGTATCTGTCATATATATTCTTCATAGGCCCCAGAGTTGCAACCAGTTGATGATGAATCATACGAACTCCCGGAAGAAGTCCGACCATTCTTCAGTGAAACCCCTTTGTATACTGACAATACAGCTAATGGAATAGCTCTTTTATGGGCTCCAAGGCCGTTTTGTTTAAGATCAGGATCTACCAGACGAGCCCTTGACATTCCTCTTGTTAAAGCCTGGTACAGGGAACACTGTCCTGCAGGTATGCCCGTAAAGGTAGGTTAGATGCAGCATTCGTACATTTGCTTTTTCAGGTTCGTGTTTCTTACCAAAAATTGTTGAAATACTTCGTTCTAAATGCTCTACACCATCGTCGTCCAAAACCTCAGAAGAAGCGTTACTTGTTTCGTTCTTTCAAGGCCACTAAATTCTTTCAAATCACCAGTTTGGATTGGGTTGAAGTTGGACTTCAGGTTTGTCGTCAGGGTTACAACATGCTCAACCTTCTTATTCATCGGAAAAATCTCAACTACTTACATCTGGATTATAACTTCAACTTGAAGCCAGTGAAAACTTTAACTACGAAAGAAAGAAAGAAATCTCGATTTGGTAATGCCTTTCATCTTTGCCGAGAAATACTGCGTCTAACAAAGCTTGTTGTGGATAGTCATGTTCAGTACCGTCTGGGTAACGTCGACGCATTCCAGGTATTTACACAACTTTACGTTTTTGGGCTAGTAAATAAAAAATTCTTGAAATCTCGTTTGAAAATTAATATTACTTTTATGATGAAAACGCAGGGGTCCGGAATGTGGTCGTCATGTGGACCACATAGCATAAAAAATCATTGGCTGTATATTTCAGCATTGATTTTTTCATGCTAGGAAACTGCCAAAACTGAAACTACTAAAACTTTTTTGTTAATAGTGATTTATTGTTGTTTTTAGTTGGCAGATGGACTTCAGTACATATTTTCACATGTCGGACAATTAACGGGAATGTACCGTTACAAATACAAGCTTATGCGCCAAATCAGAATGTGTAAAGACCTCAAACACGTAATATACTACCGTTTCAACACTGGACCAGTTGGTAAAGGACCAGGTGTGGGATTTTGGGCACCAGGTTGGAGGGTGTGGCTGTTTTTCATGCGTGGCATAACCCCATTACTCGAACGTTGGTTGGGAAATCTTTTATCGCGGCAATTTGAAGGAAGACATTCTAAAGGCGTTGCTAAAACAGTTACCAAACAAAGAGTCGAGTCTCACTATGATTTGGAATTACGTGCCGCTGTTATGCATGATATACTGGACATGATGCCAGAAGGTATTAAGCAGAACAAGGCTAGGACCATTTTGCAGCACCTAGGGGAGGCCTGGCGTTGCTGGAAAGCCAATATTCCGTGGAAAGTAAGTTTCTACTTCTGACTTGTCTCATTTAATAAATAATCCCAATGTCGCTAAATAGATAAGTCCCTAGTGTTGCTTGCAATTTACTTAAGTCTCGATATCTTGTTATTTTGCACGTTACTGCTTTATCAAAAGAGGGATACTTTTTACAAAACATTAATGGGAGAGGTATTTAAAGTACCTTAGGTATTTGAGTAATCTGTATCCGCAACTTTAGTAGGGCTGAAGCATTAAGTTAATATACTAATCAGAAAGTTGTCTCAGCATGTATCGCGTTAGTATTTGTATCTATTCGGTGTTTGAGAATGAATAAGCTTTTTAGCTCCGCCTCACCTATGTATTATTATCGTTTGTAGATTTCTTTGATATCTGAGTCATCAACGGTTGTCCTTCTTGGTTCTGCCTACCTTAGTTATGTTGTAAGGACTTAGTATCGAAAGTTTGGCCAAATCCAGGAAGTTGACATGCATAGAATCTTCTGTTGTCCAATAGTATACGGTTGGTTAACCATCGTACCTGTAAAATCGTCAAATGTTTGTTCTTTGTAGCTAATTATATAAACTGCGATTTTCAGATCGTTTATTAAGTCTGCACCGATTCGACACTGAGTTGAGGCTATTCATTTTTCATTTTGTGAAGAAGTAGAATGTAGGACTAAAGATTATTCTTTTAGGGTTTTAGGTAACGGAATGTTCGTCGTTGCAGTATTATTCGTTGTGGAACTTTTCGCTTGCGTTTACCTGCTGCTGCAAATTTCTTATTGCTAAGTTCCCCAGTTACGAAAAGTAGATTAAGTAGTAAGTCCTATTATGCTGCTTAACATGCTGGTTTTTGAAATATTGATGTGAGAGAATGGATGACAATTGTGAGTGTAATAAGTATTTTAACAGGAGTTTGTGCACAAAGAAAGGGATATCTCGGGGATGCTCTTATTCAGGATTTAATTATTGTGCTTCTTAGACTGGTTAAAATATTGAAGGGTTAAATACTTTTTTAAATAAATGATATCTTCAACAAACAAGGTTTAGTGAAAGTTACTTTCTCACTTTGTCTTTTAGGTCCCAAATATGCCTATTCCTATTGAGAATATGATTTTACGTTATGTCAAAGCGAAAGCTGATTGGTGGACTAATACAGCCCACTATAATCGGGAACGTATACGGCGTGGTGCAACAGTTGATAAAACTGTTTGTAAAAAGAATCTAGGTCGCTTGACTAGACTTTATCTCAAAGCAGAACAAGAACGACAACACAACTATCTAAAGGTTTGTTTCATATTTGCTTGATTTATATGCTATCTTGGTGTTATTGTAAGTCAGTACGTGCTTATATTATTTTTAGAATTTTCTTCATTCTTTTTCGCCCCCTCACTCTGTTCATGTCTCTTATGTAATGATGACTCAATCATCGGGGTATTTGTCTAAATCCTTCCCTGTATTCGTATGTAAGAAAGAATGTGAAATATTCAGATGAGTACCAATAAGATCTTATAAACTCAGTAATTCTTGATATATCATCACTTGTTGCTTGTTCAGAAATTATGTATGTACCTAATACCGCTTTCTTAATTCTAGGATGGTCCTTATGTAACTGCCGAAGAGGCTGTCGCTATTTACACAACAACTGTGCATTGGTTGGAAAGTCGGCGTTTTTCACCTATTCCATTCCCACCGCTGAGTTACAAACACGATACTAAACTACTCATCCTCGCTCTAGAACGTCTTCGAGAATCATATAGTGTGAAAAATAGGTTGAATCAGTCTCAGCGTGAAGAACTTGGTCTAATTGAACAAGCCTACGATAACCCACATGAAGCTCTCAGTCGTATCAAACGTCATTTACTCACCCAGAGGGCTTTTAAAGAAGTTGGGATTGAATTCATGGATCTTTACAGCCATTTGGTACCTGTTTATGATGTTGAGCCTTTGGAAAAAATAACGGATGCTTATTTGGATCAATATTTATGGTATGAAGCGGACAAACGTCGTCTGTTCCCTCCTTGGATTAAGCCGGCTGATTTGGAACCCCCACCCTTACTAGTTTACAAATGGTGTCAGGGTATCAATAATCTAAAGGTAAGCTAATAGATAATGGTTTTTCTCATACTGCTCTTCGGTTCTTCTACAAATATACCTATTTCATAAATATTTGTTATCATCTGAATTAGATTTTAACCATGAATCAATATCTCAGAGTAATAAAACACTGTTAAAACAATGTTAAAATTACATATTTTACTTAAAGCTTGGAGCTTAAGTTGTACGATTATTTTTTGTTCCTATTACACGTATCTCGTACTCGTTCTTATTCATCTGAGATAATTGTTTGTTGCACTTTGTTTTGCTTTATACGTTTTCTTAGTATTACAAAACTGAGTTAATTTTATTACACTTCTTGATTTTCAGGATGTCTGGGAAACTGGTGAAGGTGAATGTAACGTCTTACTAGAGACAAAATTCGAAAAAGTTTACGAAAAGATAGATCTAACGCTGCTTAATCGTCTCTTGAGATTGATTGTTGATCACAATATTGCGGATTATATGACAGCGAAAAATAACGTTGTGATAAATTACAAAGACATGAACCATACAAACAGTTACGGAATTATTCGAGGTCTGCAGTTCTCATCTTTCATCACACAGTACTATGGTCTTGTCCTTGACTTGCTAGTTTTGGGTCTGGAGCGTGCAGCTGAAATGTGTGGACCTCCACAAATGCCAAATGACTTTCTGCAATTTCAGGTAAAAATGTCCTCAATTTTTATTGTTCCAATATCTTAAATGCTAAGGCTCAACACTAAATAATCCCTCTTTGTCTATTTCAACAGGATACTGCCACGGAAATTGCACATCCCATCCGATTGTATTGTCGTTACGTGGATCGCTTTTGGATGTTCTTCCGTTTTTCAGCGGACGAAGCGCGTGACCTTATCCAACGTTATTTAACAGAACATCCAGACCCAAACAATGAAAATATTGTGGGTTATAACAACAAAAAGTGCTGGCCACGTGATAGCAGAATGAGGCTAATGAAACACGACGTAAATCTCGGACGTGCCGTCTTTTGGGACATCAAAAACCGTCTACCAAGATCTGTCACAACAGTTGATTGGGATAGCAGCTTCGTTTCAGTTTATAGCAAAGACAATCCGAATCTGTTGTTTGCTATGTGTGGGTTCGAATGTCGTATTCTACCATCTTGTCGTTCACCTGGTCAAGCTGCAGATGCAAATCTTCCAAGTGGTGTTTGGCATCTACAAAACGAGGTATAGCATTGTGCAAATTAGCCATCATAAATTACTTTTTAATGAACGAATAAATCGTAGTTTGACGATACACTTAATATTACCTTTTTTCCAGGTGACCAAAGAACGTACTGCACAGTGTTTCCTCCGTGTTGATGATGAATCAATGCAGCGGTTCCACAATCGAGTCAGACAAATTTTGATGGCTTCAGGATCGACAACATTTACAAAAATAGTGAATAAATGGAACACTGCTCTCATTGGTTTAATGACCTACTACCGAGAAGCAGCAGTGAGTACTGTGGCACTATTAGATTTGCTGGTAAAATGCGAAAACAAAATACAAACACGTATCAAAATTGGATTAAATTCAAAAATGCCGGCTCGTTTTCCTCCAGTAGTATTTTATACACCAAAGGTGAGCTCATGAATACTTTCTCTTCCACTGCTCCAGAATATTTATAGCTTATTTCTTCATGCCTGTATTATGCTAATTATTTGTCATATAACCATTATTTCTATTATCACTCATCCCGCAGCTTTGCCTCGGGACCTGATGGAATGACTCCAGAGATGTGTAAGAACGATGGACATAAATTACTGTCTGCGTTAACTAAAGTATTAGACAGCGTCCGGGAATCAGACATAGTCTCGTTGGGCTGGTGTAAGTCTTTGGTTATCCTGATATCCAAGAAGCGAGTTTTCCTGTGATAATCACAGTGGGGATAGTTTGACCAATAAGATATCTAAAGTTCTAGGCTCAATAATGCTGTGTAGACTAGGCGGTGCTCGGGAGGAACAAACACGACAGAACCAGACAGGCTTTAGACCAGGAAGAGGGTGTATTTGATCATATCTTCACCCTTCGACAGATTCTGGAACATAGACATACTCACCGGCATCCAACAATTGTCATATTTCTTGACTTGATGGTGGCATTCGATTCCGTCGACCAAGAGATACTATGGCGATGTTTGTCTGTGAAGGGAATGCCGAGAAAGTAAATTGCACTGATCAGCGCACTCTACTCTAACTCATGCAACTAGGTGAGGGCTTACGGAGAGTTGTTAATTGAGGTGGTGACAACCACTGGTGTCTATCAGGGATGTCCACTTTCCTCATTTCTGTCTATTTTCATCATAGATGTACTAATGAACTTAACCCTAATTTCAGTGACTCAGAGACTGACTTGTTATAGGTAGTAATCTCGCTGAGTTAAAATCTGCAGATGATACAGTCCTTCTAGGTGAAAACGCTAACAAAATGCAGTCTTCTGAATACCTTGGGCAGCAAGCTGCAAATGTTTGGCATGAGATTCGCTGTTTTCAAGTGTAAGCTGACTCCTAGCTTAAAGAGGCAAGAGTGAAGTGGTTGGTTGGGCGTTTTAACCACTTCACTTGTTTAGGAAGTTGCATCCGCCAGCCGTTGATCGCTGATGAAATTTCAACACGGATACAGATTGCTCGTTTGTCATTTGTCTGTCAACTGACGCCATTACTGTTATAGATGTGGTATGTCTATCGACCAAAGGGCGTGTGTACTGCTCAGCAGCTGTCTCTGTCCTCCTTAGTGGCTGTGAGATCTAGCCATTAAAAGTGGAAGACATGGAAAGGGTGGCTAGCTGTCTTCGATCATAGGTGTCTGCGGTCTATCTCCTTTGCTAGGGGGCATAATGGCGTCCGTCAAGGATGCCCATTATCCCCATTCCTAGTCAACTTCATCACAGACGTACTAATGGCCTTAACCCTAACACACTTCAGCGACTCAGGGATTGACTTGCTACCAGGGAATAATCTCGTCGACTTAGAATATGCGGACGATATAGTCCTTCTAGGCGAGGACGCTGACAAAATGCAGAGTCTACTGAACACCTTGAGCAGCAATCTCTGTATGTTTGGCGTGCGATTCGCACCTATAAAATGTAAGATGATGCTGCAGGATTGGACTTCACCGACCCCTAGATTAGAAATAGGAAGTGAAGTGGTAGAGCACGTTGACCGCTTCACTTACTTGGGAAGTACCATCAGCCCCAACGGGTTGATCTCCGACGAAATCTCAGCACGAATACAGAGGGCTAGTTTCGCATATGCCAGTTTACGCCGTCTCTGGCGTAGACACGATATCCGACTATCGACCAAAGGGCGTGTGTACTGCTCAACAGTCCGCTCCGTCCTCCATTATGGCTGTGAGACCTGGCCATTGAGAGCAGAAGACATGAAAAGATTAGCTGTCTTCGATCATAGGTTTCTGCGTTCTATCTCCCGCGTTAAGTGGTATAATAGGGTGAGCAATATATATATATATATAGGCGTCGAGTGCTAGGTAAGGAGGGGAAATCAATTGATGAGGCTGTGAAATTATATCGTCTGAGATGGTTAGGACATGTGCAACGTATGCCTAGTCATCGCCTTCCTCGACAATGGTCAATGTTAGCTGATATACGGCCAGGCTGGAAAAGAGCTAGCGGCGGTCAAATGAAAACATGGCACCAGTCAATGAAATCTACAACAGTTAGTCTAAGCCACGTAGGAAGATGTAGACTTCCTGGTTGGGGTCCTCGGGACGGTTGGAAACAATTGGTGACATGGCTCAAAATCGTTCTCAGTGGCGCAGATGCATCCACTCCTTGTGACTTATGATTTCCAATGAAACTGTTTTGTTCTTCGTAATTACTATACCTTTGTCTCACGCCTCTGTTTACTGTCTCTATTATGCATTTCTCCAATTTTCTTCTCTTGCTTTGTGTGCTACATGGAGTGTGGCGACTTGAACTGCCGCACATATGTGCAAAGTTCTAAATTGAAACCAGTCAGTCAGTTCCGAGTAGAACATAGAGCTTCAAAGGCACATCTACATTGCACTCGGTTCCTTGCTATCATTTCTAACTGGCTTTTTGACTGCCCACAAACTTTCATACTTATCTTACGTAATCTTTTCTGTCACAATTGGACACTCAACTCTGCTTCCTTTTCGCATTCCACTTGACAGTTTGGCGTTTTATATTACCTAAAGGTCTTCTTAGCATGTATTTAATCCATTTCCTTCTGCGTATTTGTCGGGCAGTAGGTTGTTCGTTAGTTCGCGAAAGTCCTATGTTGCTTATCTGATCTGATTAATTTCCATTGAAGGCAGGTGCTGGTGAAAGTTTACAGCCTGTTGGAAATACATTAGGTGTCGAATCCGTCAAGTCTCGGAACCATGTAGGAGCATTGACTCAACATTAGTGTTAAAGGCGGATTTTGTTTGTTTCACTAAGCGCCGTTGATCTGCACATTAATTTCAGCCATCAGGACTCGTCTTGCTTCCTTGATTCTGACTCTGACATCATCCATGCCACCACCTGTAATCGGAACGATGCTGTCGTAAAAGAGGGGACTTCCCTTAGATCTCCTACTAATTCTAGTTGGTATTTGTAGCTGTTGGTTGTCGGGTATCCTTATCACTCCTATCTTCTGTATATTTATCTGAATTCCTGTGCTGTCTGCCTCTTCTACCAACATGTTGGTTTTCACTTGTAAATTTGTGATTTTGTGCGACATAAGACATCTGCACAATCCAAATCTTCTAATTTATTTTTATTAGTCTACCCTTGTGCACGTGTATTCTCACCGCACAATGTCCCTCATGATTCAATCCGCCACATTCAGGAAGATTATCGGTGGCAATAAGTAGCCTTATCTTACGCTTGTCTTCATTTACCTGACATGTGGCATCAGCAAATAGCTGTTGAATTGTTCATAAACATTCATTACACTTCGTGGTGTTGCAATTGCACAATTTTCTGTCGGTCTACGCTGTCGATGATCTCCAGGTGCCCGTAGTACGGCATTCTTTGTCTTGCGTCTTCCGTCCGCCAAAGATTTACTCCACCGTCTCCTTTAAACGAATTCCAGCGCCTTTTCACACAGGTTTCGTCCGTGATTTTGCTTAGTGTCTCTGGTGCTAGTTTCCTGGCGATTACCATGAAGATGTATTTTACCGCTACTTCTTTCAGTTTTCTAAGTCTGCAAGGAGTTTTCCTTTCTTATTCTTTTCACAAACTGCCTGTCGGGTCATAGCGAGCTATATTCTTGTGTTTGTCTGCATCCGGTTTGCCTGACGTTCATATCACCGATTAGAATTTTGATGTAGCCACCTGAAGTCGAGTGAACTACTGCCCATAAAATTCCTGCTTCTCTGAATCTGCTTTGTATAGTAGTAACTCCACTTCATTTAGAGTTCAATTCCTCTCTCATGATTGTGGTTCCCAATACATGAGGTCCATCATGTTCGTGGTGACATCATGCTAGTCATATCCTAAGTGTGCTCATGGTTACCGTTTGAGTAACCCGAGTAGATTGTTGACTACTCCTAACCATTTGGAGAATCCACTTTGATTTCAACCGCTCTCACAGACTGCTAACACTTCGATACCATATCTTCTTATCCCTCGTGCCATCTGAGCAGGCTTACCAGCCAGCCTCAAACGTGGTGCTAATATTCCATGTCCCTAAGCTTACTTTTACTTAGATCGAAAGAAAACTCATCGGCTTTGCGAAGCCTTTAACCCGCTGGTATTATCCGTGTTTAAATTGAGGAGTCCTCCCGACTCCAGGGGTGAGGTTCCAGGCCCATGTCCATCCTTTCTGTGTTTAGGACCGTCTAGCAAACTAGGAGAGGTAACGTAAGTTGTTAAATTGATATAAATATTGTGGGGAATTTCATTTTGTTATATCTCATATGCATCTATTTTACCTAAAAATTTATTTCGTTTAAATTTTTGTCTAGGAACTTGGTGGCTTAGGTATGCTTAGTATGGGACATGTTCTAATTCCTCAGTCCGATTTACGATGGTCGAAACAAACTGATGTGGGTATAACACATTTTCGTTCTGGCATGAGTCATGATGAGGATCAGGTTATTCCTAATTTGTTTTCATATATTTTATCATGGGAAACAGAGTTCCGTGACTCACAGAGTGTTTGGGCGGAGTATGCACTAAAACGACAGGAAGCGAATGCTCAGAATCGGTAAGTGTTGTGTTTTTCGGAACTGCTGTTAGTTGTTTACGAGTTGTTGATATACATATCAAGCAGGAACAAAATTCTCTGTGGTTCTGTTACATCGCTTTATGAATGTTTTTTAGATGGGCAAATGCGGTGTTTGTGGGTTTGTTGTTGAAACGGCTTCTAATATATGACTATGGGGTTTGTTTAGCGAGCTGTTATAAGGTGAATATTTATGTTGATACATTGTTCAGGTTAGATTAAGGAGATTTCTTGAGACCTTTTTGGCAGTATATTATACATGCATTGTGTAATTAATTTCGTATGTATCCTAGCTAATTCATTTTTTATAACATTCTTAAGGCGCTTAACATTAGAGGATCTTGAAGACAGCTGGGATCGAGGTATTCCGCGAATCAATACTCTCTTCCAAAAAGATAGACATACACTGGCGTATGATAAAGGATGGCGCGTGCGTACGGAGTTTAAACAATATCAAGTTCTCAAACAAAATCCATTTTGGTGGACGCATCAGAGACATGATGGAAAATTGTGGAATTTGAATAACTACCGTACTGACATGATCCAGGCATTAGGTGGTGTCGAAGGCATTCTGGAACACACATTATTCAAAGGAACATATTTTCCTACTTGGGAGGGTCTTTTTTGGTAAGTTCCTAACCCATGTAATATATTGTTGTTCGTTCACCCAACCTAATTATCTGTTTTTCTAATCTGACACTAATGTGATAACTCAATTGTGAAAGCATTATGTCCCTTTCGTGACAACTGGTACTGAGTCTCACTAACAGTAGGTATACTGGTTTATATATATATATAATATATATATATATATATATATATATATATATATATATGATACATTTAATCTATCGTTGTACTTCTGTTACTGTGTATCTTATTTTTTACAATTTTAGGGAGAAAGCCAGTGGTTTTGAAGAGTCAATGAAGTATAAAAAGCTAACTAATGCACAACGGTCGGGTTTGAATCAAATACCTAATCGACGTTTTACTTTGTGGTGGTCTCCAACTATTAATCGAGCCAATGTAAGTTATTTTGGGTCTTAGATTATTCTGACATAAGATTTCAATAACTGAAGTACATTCGAACATTTAAAACGGTTCATTTTATTTTATTCATGTCATTTTTGAATAAATAATACACTGAAAATTCCTTCTGTGAATTCATTTTCATGCAAAATGGCAGCAGCTTATCACGCTAAGGAATATTAAAATGCTGCTTATAATTTATGCGGTAAAATTTGTATTTTTCTGTTATGAACTATATATGTTGCACTATACTACCCAATCGCCACATCAAAAAAGGTTGAGTTGCATTTAAGCCCTAGTACCATTAGTTGAAAGTCCATTGCCTATATCAGTTAAATACACTTCCATCGCTATTTAAATTTTGAGAATTTCATTTTATTATCCTGTTAAACTTCCCATACTATAAAGTACCGATTCCTAAAATCTCAGTCTTCACTTTAAGATATACAACTTCCATCAAACGCACGTTGCTTGGAATTACTAATTTTGCTCTTGTTTGAATCATATAAAACCATTTTATTTTTATTTTGACTCGTGCAATTTTAACAACGTTTCAATATATTTTCTTCCATGTTCCTTACAAAATCGAGGGGAAATACGTATGAAATGACAGCGAGCAGTGAAGCGTACACACAAATCGAATGACTTTTTGAGTTATTTAGCACAAATTGCAGATTATATGGTTATTTCTTTCTATTTTTTTCTGTAAATGGAGTAAATTTGTTGCAAAGCGAAGAAGGCTGAAAATTTCATTCTGTTCAAAGTCATCAATTGGCATATCAGTGCAGTTAGCTATTTCTTTAATAACCGTATTCAGCAATTACTGATTTTAGTATTTTTTTTTGCTCTAGGTATACGTCGGTTTCCAAGTACAGCTTGATTTAACTGGCATATTTATGCATGGTAAAATCCCAACTCTAAAAATATCACTCATCCAAATATTCCGCGCTCACTTGTGGCAAAAAATCCACGAATCTGTAGTCATGGATATTTGTCAAGTGTTTGATCAAGAACTAGATGCTCTGGAGATAGAAACTGTGCAAAAAGAAACCATCCATCCTCGAAAGTCTTATAAAATGAATTCCAGTTGTGCAGATATTCTTTTGTTTGCTTCTTACAAGTGGCCTGTGTCCAGACCAAGTCTTTTGGCTGATTCAAAGTATGTTTCCAGTGCCGTAGATTTCAATAGTATTTTTCGTATGTGTAAATGTATCCAAGTTCCTTATACTACCAGACAATTTTACTAGTCATCAAAGAGTTCTTGACTTGCGTATCCTGCTAGTGACCATAACCAATTTGTTTAACTTTATCAACTGCGATCTCGTAATAAAATGAAGGCAATAATATCAAAAGCATCATTAGCTTTTTCTTTTAATTAACGTAGCGGTCATATGAATGCATTAAAGAATTTAGTGCAATAAGATGTGATAAACGGTATTTACAGCTTTACCTTTGTTGCAAGTAAATATCAAGCCTCGTTGAAAACCCAAAGATATATATATATATTATATTATAATATGTATACCCTTAGTGAAAACGTAATCTGTTCAAGACAGTCCTTGTTATTATCTTCTGTTTTTCCTATTACAGAGACCTTATGGATGGTACCACTACCCAAAAATTCTGGATCGATATTCAGTTGAGATGGGGTGATTATGACTCCCACGATATTGAGCGTTATGCTAGAGCAAAGTTTCTGGACTATACAACTGACAACATGTCTATTTATCCTTCTCCAACAGGTGTCATGATCGCAATTGATCTTGCTTATAATTTGCATAGGTTAGTATTAATTTTTTCAACAGTCGAATATTTCAAATGCTAATTTTTATCACTTGCAAATGCCTATCACATTTGTTGCACCACATTACTATTACCTGACAAGAACAATGCGATACAATAGTCTTTTCTGTATCATTTTCCCGGATTAATTGAATAAGGTTTTGCAATATTTCATTACTTCATCACGGGGACTTTGTAAATGTTTGTGTGTAGGAATAGTGTTTTTCGCATAGAATCATCCGATTTACACTTGCAAAGCATTTTGTGTAAATAATAAGTATGAAATCATTCATTTGCTGCACTGTCAGTCTTGTTACTGTTATTCTCTCAATTTTCGATTGATTTACTGTGTATAGTTAGCTAAATCTTCTTTAGGTAGAAGATACTGGTGAAACAGTATGTGTCAGCCAGATGTTTGCCAACAGTTTCAAGTCATTTTGCTGGTAGAATTAGTGCCTAGAATTGAACTGAATTTTCATCGACAGTTAAGAGTTGCTACAATTCATACGTTTTGCATTTACATGTTATTAAAATGTCTTAGCACTCTTTGCCAGGAATATTTCAATAGACATTTTTTAAAAGGTTGTTCAGTGTTTAACATTTGGCAGAAATTAATTACTGTGACTCATGGAACGACGTTGTTTGCTCATTTTCGTAATTATATGTTATAAAATCTATTTATTAATTTCTGGTTTGTTTATAATCAGTGCTTATGGAAATTGGTTCCCTGGTTGTAAACCACTAATTCAACAGGCAATGGTCAAAATAATGAAAGCTAATCCCGCTCTGTATGTGTTACGTGAACGTATTAGGAAAGCATTACAATTGTACTCTAGCGAACCTACTGAGCCTTACTTAAGCTCACAGAACTACAACGAATTGTTCTCCAATCAAATTATATGGTTTGTTGATGATACAAATGTATACCGTGTTACTATACACAAAGTAAGTTGGGGTAAATGTCAGTAATTTAAAAAAAATATCTGTTGTCTTCGTTTACTAATATGCGTGTGCTTAAAAACGTTTGGCCATAATGCGATCAGAATTTTTATTCATCATATCTTGAGACTTTTGGAAGTCTGTTTATTTCCTTTTTCACTCAGTATAAGTTCTCAAAATTACACCTACTGCGGCATCAAAATTTTTGTAAAGTGCTATATGATGATCCGATATAGGTAGAATTGTATTTGAATATAGTGGGACAGACTAGCGATGCAGACGAAAAGAGACTTGTAATTTCTTCCGGATTTGTAACTATACTTAAATAGAAAACAGGAAGGACAGCAAACAGTCATACTTAGACACTGAGTCCTAATTAAGTAAGTTGTCTTTATGTTAATCAATGTTGGACCTCTGCTGGCTGACTTTTTGAATGTCACAAGTTTACTCTGAATAGTTGACAATAGTAATACTGTAAATACTGCATCTATAAGAAATTAAATGTCAAAATTGATCCTTCTTTTCTTTCGCGCATCGTGTATGTAATGACCTGTATAGTCATTATAAAAGTTGTTCACACTGCCTTAGAATAGTTATCGAAATCATCCAGAAATCATGTTTCAATCCTCATTATTTTATTATTATTCCCTTGGGTTCTGAGTAGAATACATGGCTTCAACAGTACGTCCCCATTTCGTCCCATTCTCTGCAGTCCTCTTTATCTGGCCCCACGATCTCCTCAATTTCATCCTCGGACCCACGTTCCCCATTCGGGTTCCACTCGAGTGATAGCCTGGCCTGCGATGTCATTAAACGGTCTCCTCAGCATGTGTCCGACCTACCTCCATTTTCTTTGAAATATTTTCTGGTCGAGCAATAGGTTCTTGATTGGGTCGTTCCTAGAGTTTCTTGTTGCTATTTCTTTTTATCCAGCCATGTAATCATCATTCAGTCAGTGAAGGTAACTGTTGATAAAAGTCTGCAGCAGGTTGTTAGAAATGCTTTTCCTGCTGCGCCAAGCTTCTAAGGTCATATAGGAGAACCGACTTAAAATTGGTGTTGGAAATCCGAATCTTGTTCCTTATGCTGAATGCAGATGATTTCCAAACTGATTTCAGAATTAATTTATGTCTTGCCTTTCCGATTCCATTTTTGACATCAAAATCCGCTCCACTTGTAGTTGAAACGATGCTGTCTCGATAAGTGAAGGAAAGGACCTCTTTTGAATTTATTCCATTGATAATGATTGGTGCTTGCTGTTGTTGTTAGTCAGTTATCTTCTGCACTTCCGTCTTCTCTAAGTTAACGTGAAGGCTCTTCTTTGCTTCTTTTTCTGTCGAGTTGTTGGTTTTTGTCTATATATCTTCGAGTTTGTGTGACATTGGACATAAACCGTCCGAGAAATCCAGATCTTTTAGCCTTCTTGCAGATCCAACATATCCCTGGCTACTCACTGCCCATAGTCTTCCGCAAAATCCAGTCTACCACAATTAAGGATATCATCGGAGATAGTAAGTAGCCTTGATATGTGAAATTATCTAGTAATAAATGAAAAGAGTCTCTCCCCAGAATCAAATGTCCTGGAAAGAAGAATCTCTTATCAAAAATACAAACATTGTACTTATACTTCAATCCTAGCAGCAACTTTTTATGAGTTTTCAGCATTAGTTCTTCTCTTAGGCTTACTTGGTGTTGTGTTAACCTCGTTAGTTTGTTTGAGGCATTTCGTTGATGTAGTCCATCATCTGAGGTAATATGTGAACTTTCAACCTTTGTTTTTCATTCCTTATTAATTACGGTTTATGTATATTTGTAGACTTTTGAAGGCAATCTTACGACAAAGCCTATCAATGGAGCGATTTTCATTTTCAACCCACGAACTGGACAGTTATTCTTGAAAATTATCCATACATCTGTATGGGCAGGACAAAAACGTTTAGGTCAGTTGGCAAAATGGAAAACAGCTGAGGAAGTCGCTGCACTCATTCGTTCACTGCCAGTTGAAGAACAACCTAAGCAAATTATTGTTACTCGTAAGGGCATGTTAGATCCTTTGGAAGTGCATCTTCTCGACTTCCCGAATATTGTAATCAAGGTAAAATGTGTGCATATATAACTTTGAATAATATTCCTAACTCATGAAATTAGTTTGTGTCATTTTCATAACGTTAGACTGAAAATATGGTAGGACTTTATAAAAACGCTGTCAAATATACAGATCGCTGAGATCCTGGACCTATCTCTAGTTTCAGAGGGTTAAGCTTAAAACGTAGAACGCTATGCACTGTAACCGACGCGGAACAACAGAAAACGGTTAGGCAACACGATTATTTATTCTTCAAGCGATAACAAAACAGATTCATGGTGGTTAATCAGTGCCAAAGTCTGTAAGTAAACGTTAATATGATATACAGCAGTACTTCTCATCCGTATTTCTCCAATCTTCTGCCAACCAGTACACGATTAAGCAATGACAACCTTCCTGTCTCCCGCCAAATGGAGGCCAGTTCGAACAAACAAACTATTCAGTGTTCACCAGCATTAACAAACACTTACTTTTAAATCCTTTGTCTTTCGACTCGTCATTACTTAAGTAGTGGTGTTTAGCCTATTTGCATTTGAGTAATTGAAAAAGTTTCCAACAAACTAACTTTTATCGATGTATGATGTAGTGTTAAAAAGGTGAAACTTTAGTTGTAATTCAGTTCTTTCTTAAGAGTTATTTGCGGTTGATTTTAACTGAACAAACACGTTTATCTCGTGAAATTGTAAATAACTAGATTTATTGATCTCAACTTCTCACCCAACATGATTGTGACCATCCCTAGCATTGCTGAATATCTCTGTCATCTTCTTACATGAAGTTTTGTCTATTTTGTATTTTAGGGTTCTGAACTGCAATTACCTTTCCAAGCGTGCTTGAAAGTTGAAAAGTTCGGTGATCTCATATTGAAGGCATCAGAACCACAGATGGTCCTATTTAATCTCTATGATGATTGGCTTAAATCTATCAGCTCCTATACGGCATTTTCTCGCTTGATTTTGATTTTGCGAGCTTTACATGTCAATAATGATAAAGCAAAGATTGTACTCAAGCCTGATAAAACAACAATCACTGAACCTCATCACATCTGGCCGTCACTTAGCTCTGATGATTGGATTAAAGTAGAGTATCAATTGAAGGATCTTATTTTAGCAGACTATGGAAAGAAAAACAAGTAAGTTTATCTTACTAATTTATTGACCCCCAAAAAGTTTGGTCGTGGAAACTATGTAAATGTTTTTTCTTCAGCGCCACGTAACTTCATTCTTATTGAATCAGCTTAACAACTTCGGGTTGTAAAATACCCATCGTCTCAAGGCATAGTAATTACGTATATCAGTTTGGTAGACAGCCAGATTTGTCGTACATTTTATCGCAGATTGCATAAAGATGACTTTTAAAGTTTTTCACTAAGTTGTTTTATGCTAGTGATAAATACTGTGTTTATAACTTTTTCTTGTAAACCTCAGCAACCACCATGTCGCTTTGGAAATTGGCAGTAGACTGAATTTTAGTCATTTGAAAATGCCACTTAATATCTATGACTAAAACTATATTATTTAGTTTGTACACTTTATACTGTATTGTTTTCAAATGTAATGACTTTGACTGGTGAACTTCTGTGCAGTTCTATGGCAAATTGAATTTACTGTGATCAGAGTTAAACTTCCACTACCAGTAGATTAATTTTTGCCAGTCTGCTACAGTGTTAGCCAATAGTAATTATAACTGAAGGAGAGAGAAAATCCACAATTGCTAGTAAGCGAATTCAGTTTGTGTGGTTTCACTAGACATCTCACACTTTTGCATATACGTTGAGTGAGTGTGTAACATTTATCTTGATGTGATTATTCATATAACTTTGAAATTACCGTTGCCTGATTTTTTCAAAGTTACATTAAGAACAGTAATAACCTCCTTCATCAGAATTTTTATAAACGGTTTTCCTTGCATGTGCCGAAAACACTGTGGGAGACTTCAGTCTTCGAAGCACAACCAGAATTATAGAGAAAATGATTAGATTTAAGCATGCACCGATAATTCGGTATTATTCCTTTTGAACTTCGTCTACAATACAAGAGTTAATAAAAAGACAATTGCAGCGAAGAAAATTTTCTTTTCGACGAAGTCATCATCTAGGCTGTACATTCGTGTATTTATATCAAATGGATAGGAAAGTTCCAGAATAATTTCTGGTTAGGGGTCAAATTAATAAAAATTACAATTAGGAATTAAAATGACGTAACAAACAGGGGGGATGGATAAAACTCGAACAAAGTAGCATTATAATAACTAAGAAGACTGACATTATGCAATTGGGGGTTAGAAATGTAGAAATAACAAAATATACCTGTTTGTTACGTCATTTTAATTCCTAATTGTAATTTTTATTAATTTGACCCCTAACCAGAAATTATTCTGGAACTTTCCTATCCATTTGATATAAATACACGAATGTACAGCCTAGATGATGACTTCGTCGAAAAGAAAATTTTCTTCGCTGCAATTGTCTTTTTATTAATACAAGAGTTATGAGTTGCTTCTTGTGTTAAATAACAATTTCACCTTAATTTTTCAGTGTTAATGTCGCCTCACTGACCCAATCAGAAATACGTGATATTATCTTGGGTATGGAAATTTCCGCCCCATCACAACAACGTCAACAAATAGCTGAAATTGAAAAACAAGCTAAAGAACAATCTCAACTAACAGCAACCACAACAAGAACTGTAAACAAACACGGGGATGAAATTATTTCAACGACAACATCAAACTATGAAACTCTTCATTTCAGTAGTAAAACAGAATGGCGTGTTCGTGCAATTTCCGCAACCAATTTGTACCTTCGAACTAACAATATATATGTCAGCTCAGATGATATTAAGGAAAACGGATACACATATATCTTACCCAAAAATATTTTGAAGAAATTCATAACCATATCCGATCTACGTACACAGGTAACTTCAGTCATAGTATTATTATAATATCGAATTTGGTTTATACAATAAATGTATCTCATTAAAATTGCGCTTTCCTTTCACTTTGTTTAGATCGCTGGTTATTTATACGGTATTTCACCGGCAGACAATTCTCAAATAAAAGAAATCCGTTGTATTGTAATGCCGCCACAATGGGGTACTCATCAGACTGTTCATTTGCCTAATGGACTTCCACAAGACGAGTACCTGAAGGAATTGGAACCGCTGGGCTGGATTCATACTCAACCGAACGAACTGCCACAGCTTTCACCTCAGGTAATATTAATTTTTCACTTTAGGCTATTTTCTACTTGACCCACGGTGCATTTAGTTGAGAAGTCACAAAAATACAAATGAATGTGAAATGAGCGCGACTTTTCATTTACTGTCATTCTCTAAACTTAGCTATGTTGCAAAAATTGCGAAGTCATTGCCTTTTCGGGGGTGATTGTAAATCATTTTTGAAAATTGCATAATTTTTTTTAAAAACTGACAGCTTTTTTCATGGATATATCTCTGGTTACTTTAGTTATTCGATCATTTTTCCCACTGACCATAGTATTTATTACTGCCTTCACGTTAACAGTTTGTTGAGGTTAACCAGAACAACCCCTTATAGGACGAAGTTAGAAGAATCTAAAGTCTCAGATAGATTCGTTTCTTATCACTTTTACTCAATCATGAATGTGTAAATTTTCTAGAGGCATGTTATCATATATATATATATATATATATAATTTTTCTTTTTCTCTTGAGTTTCGACTGGAATGTGGGGCTTCAACAGCACATCTCCACTTTGTTGTATTTTCTGCGGCCCTCTTTAGCTGGCCACACGATTGCCTGTAGTCTCTCATGTCACACGATTTCCTCCATTTCACTCTCGGACGCCCCTACAAGTCGTTTCCAATTCTGATCCCACTCGATGTCATTTGCCTGTCTCCTCAGCATGTGTCCAGTCCATCTCCGTTTTCTGCAGATTTGTTGAGCAATAGGTATTTGTACTTAAAAGTACAAGAGACACATTACGTAAATCAAGTTTTTTAAATGCCATATTTCATCAGTTTAGTTGTGCAAACTGGTGTGCTGTTGTGTATGTGCATTGCCTTGTCATTTTTATTGATTTTCCTAAATGTCTTTCATTGTGCAAAATTTTCACTGGTGTCATAATGTTTTTTTTCACTCAGGATATCACCACTCATGCTAAGATCTTTTCCGACCAAGATGGAGAGAAAACCATCGTCATAACTTGTAGTTTTACTCCTGGTTCAGTTTCACTCTGTGCACATAAACTTACACCTGGTGGTTATGAATGGGGTCGCCAGAATACTGATAAAGGCAATAATCCAAAAGGTTACTTACCAAGTCACTATGAACGAGTACAAATGTTACTATCAGACAGATTTCTGGGATTCTTTATGGTACCGCCACAGACTTCTTGGAATTATAACTTCATGGGTAAGTTTAGAATAAAAATCTCTAATGTATTTAAAAAAATCTTTTTGAATTTAATTTATCTGATATTCAGTGTACTTAATAACGTTGCATTGTTCTACACACTTTAATTCGTGATAATAATGTTTTCTGTTTTCATTTTTAGGTGTACGCCACGATCCTAATATGAAATATGAGCTACAACCCCTCAAACCGAAAAAGTTTTATCATCGCATTCATAGACCTTCACACTTTTTAAACTTTACTTCCATTGAAGAAAACGAATTATCTTCAACCGACCGAGATAACCCGTTGGCATAGTTGGATTTTATTGTCATATTTTTCAGTTCACTTCCTTTCTACTTTGTACATTAATCATTGCAATTCCTCCCACCTTACTTCATATATTCAACTAACCCGTTTGTATTTTTACATAATTCATTTAGAATAAAACTTTATTCTTCAGTGATGGAGTGGTTGGGTTCTGTACGAGTTTCGTGTTATATTATATCTATTATAAGTATATCTGATAGTAAGAAGTGATATTGCTGTGGTGAATGCCTTTAATGTCATAATGGTTTTTGACATGTATGTTACAGCCGCATACTTAAATTCACAGTGGTCGTCAGAGTGTTTCCAATCTGCAACGTATTTCGTCATTTCAGTCCTAAAGTATCAGGTTATCCTCAACATGAGCTTAGCCACATATTCTGTTAGAATAAGGTATTTTTCGTGTGTAAAAGTACATTCCACCACATACAACAATAATAATTCATTTTTCTGGGTTGCCGATAATTATCCAGTCATCGCGTGTTACAAATAACGAACTAAGTGTCATCGGCTAAAAGACTGTTGCATACTAATCACGGATGAATTTTTGTAAGAAATGGTCCCTTGCTACTCTCAATATCATGTGGTTGCTATGACTGCTGCCACTACTCTCTAACGATGTAGGTATTATTCGTGTTTCTTTTCAATTCAGACTCTTAACTCGTCTTACACCATATGTTATATCTGTTATGACCAGTTGTCACACAACCTCTGTAATAACATAAGGATAATTTCCTAAAAGTAAAGTCGTGCTGTGAATACCTTTGGAATCTGTAGGGATCTGTTGATAACAATAAATAGTTGGTAATCGTTTTTTTAAAGTAACCTACTAGGATGTATGCATTCTTTGCATTTCTGTAAATGACAGTGTGTCATCACTCCGTTGATTATAATATATTTTTCTGATTTTGAGAAGTGCGGCGTTATAAAATAATGTGGTGTGATAAGAAATTTCAGTTTTTGTCATTGCCACCGGTGTTGAGTCTGTGTGTTCGTTAAGATTTTTCTCCAACCAAATGGTTAGTGGATTTTTCAGGATTCCAATTCATTTGAAGTTATAACCCCATTCATACCGCATCAGTTGCTTCTGTATTTTGATCGGTTAGAGCTTTGGCAGTGCAGAAGGCTAATTTCTTTCAGAAGAGCTTTTGAGAGTTTCCTAATTGTTTTTCTAAGTATTAATTAACCTTTTGAGATATCTGTTTGGTATGAAACGGTGTAAATTGACAAAATTAATCAGTACGATATGAAGCAGCATAATAACTCAGCTCCTAATAAATGACGGATGACATGAGGTGGCCTGTACAGTTAGGTCATAATTTACTCTATTCAGAAGTACCCCACTGTAACACTCACCTGTTCACAATAATTCACTACCTATACCATATGAAAAATGGGCTGAATTAAGATGCTACATTTTTCTCCTAGGGAATAGGGACAAGAACAAATATGGGGAGATTAATAATATTTTCAATTTTCCTTGCATGCAATGAATAACTTACATTGCTATTTATTTTGGAATCACGTTACTTATAAATATACACCATTAATTTTTAACATAAAAGACGGCTAACGTTATGTGGCGTGTTGTTAGGCTATTCAAATACATGAGGATAAACGCGTCCAGATAATAGTTCATTCATAACTTTGTGTAGCGTGCCTTATACTATGAGCTGGGAAAGCTTTTGTTAAATTATGTCAGCTCCATGTCACTAATTCATAGAAGCTCTTCTGTTTGTTTATTATGAGTAACTCCAGTGTACGATCAAGTACCTGTATGTCTTATTTTGTGCACTGATTTCATTGGACAAGCGTTCACTCTGAGTGGTGTATTAAAATGAAATGTTAAAACACTTCAATAATTTGAGAAATGCATTTAGCAAATTTGTTTGTCCATAAACTGGAGTTTATATGGAGCTTCGTATCTGATGTAGTAAGGAAAGTCTAATCCCGAATATCAGGACTTATATAAGGTTTATAAACGGAGGATGGAACAGATGTGGTATGGATAGAACTTTAAAGTACACTAAGAATCATTGGTAAGTTGGTTATATGCAAGCTTCACTGCATTGACTCCTAGCTTAAAGATAGAGAGTGAAGTGGGAAATTGCATCAGTCAGCCCAAACCGGTTGATCACTGACGAAATCTCAGCACAGATAGAAAAGGTCCGTTGGGCATACGCCATCTCTGGCGTAGATGTGATATCCCGCTGTCTATCGACCAAAGGGCGTGTGTGCTGCTCAGCAGTCTGCTTCGTCCTCCTTAATGGCTGTGAAATCTGGCCATTAAAAGTGGAAGACGTGAAAAGGGTGGCTAGCTGTCTTTGATCATAGGTGTCTGCGGTCTATCTCCCCTGCTAGGGGGCATAATAGGACGAGCAATATTGAGGTGAGGCATCGGTCGAGTGCTAGGTAGGTGGGAGGGGAAATCAATCGACGAGGTAGTGAAGTTACATTGAATGACATGTGTTGCGTATGCCTCGCCTTCCTCGACGAGCAATGTTATCTGACATAGGATGGATCAGGTTGGAAAAGAGTTTGCTAGTGGTGATCAGAGCGAAACATGGCTTCATCAGTCAATGAACTCTGTAACAGTTTTAGCCACGTCGGGAGGTGTAGACTTCCTGGTTGGTGTCCTGGAGACGGTAAGAACCAATGACTGGAGAGAATTGGTGATATGGGTCAAAATCGTTCTCAATGGCCGACACAAATGCATGCACTCCTCGTGACTTATAATAACCAATAAGACTATATTGTTCTTGCATGTTACTATTCTTTTTGCGTCATGTCTCTGTTTTGAATCTCTTTACTCTCTCTGTTGCTTTGTGTGGTACGTGAAGTGTGTCAACTCGAACGGCTACACATGGGTGCAAATTTCTGCGTTGAAATAAGTCAGTATATACAAGCTGATAAATTTCTTTCACTAATTCATAACTTGGATGACTGGTTATTTCGGATAACATTTATGGGATATCAGCTTCTCAATTAGTGTTACGAGTGAAATTTCTCGTTAATAAATATACCTTTCAATTCATTCGGTAGTAAACAGGAAAGAGCTCGAAAAATATCATACTCTGTCTATATAGGTAGATTGATGATATTCCTATAGGAGCCCACTTGCCTTTAGTTTATTTGACACTTATTTCCTTTAGATCAGTAAACGGGAGGAAGCATATTATTGACGACACGATTTTTGCACGCTCCGTGTTGATACGGTTAGGGTTCAAATTGTCACTCATCAAAGTAATATGCTTCCAGATGGAAATCCAATCAGCGTTTTAGTCTGCTAGATCTAAGCGAATTTTTGCAAGACCGTGTGAGCTCAGCAGTATTTTAGTTATAGAGACTGCAATTAATCAGTGATATAACGAAGTGGACTAAAACAATGGCAACACGATTTTCCGCCCTTGGTCTTTCTGCTCCATTTGACGTTTAAGATATCATATGGTAAATGACTGCCTTGTGATTGCAGAGATAACTTCATTTGACTAATATATATATATATATATGATTACGTTATGTCAATGATGAAATAACATTCTGATTGCACATTAAGCCTGTTGATTAATTACATATACTAAAATCCAACGTATTTAGAATGAAGACCAAGTTCGGAAGACTTCAGTGTCAGAGAGATAACTCCTATCATTCAGACATAAGAACCCGTTGCAAATTGATACTCATTATTTATAGAAATCAAGGGTCTATACTTGCATCGAAAGAGTTCAGCCCTGCTTCATTACACTTTTGATGCTTCTATACTACGTTTGAATGTCCTGTCAAGAGGTTGACAATCAATCAAATGAATTGGGCGAATTCTTGAACGATGGCTTATTATAACTGACGACTGCATTATGAATTCCAAGTAACTGTAATTCCCACGGTGAATCATATATTCACTGATACCTTCATCTGCTTTGGAACACACAAGCCACAACTTAAACCTTTTTTTCTATAGCTTTGAAATACTAGTACTAGCGATCAAATGATTATGTAATTAAGGATGCAGCCAGTCAGTATAGTTAATTAGGAACCATAAAATTTAGAGCATTTTGATTAGGAGCCGGTTACATGAGAGCTGTCTCATGTATCTCATAACAAGTCACTTGAAAATGATCAATGAGGACTAGACTTTCTATTCCTCAGTATCTAATCTATTTTAAATAGGCTTATATCCAACTATCGACTTCCTAGAGTGTGCTTCCTAATGTTAAGGTACAATTCCATGTTGGTGACATCTACTGCATCAACGCCAAAATGCAATGATTAATTGCGTCTTAACTGGTGACGTGTGAATAGTCGTCAACTGTGCTATCTCATCAAGTAAACAGAAGTTAAAGATTCGTAATCGGTGGAACTATTTGTATTATTTAAATGTAATGGACGTTTGGGAAATAAAGTAATTCAAATTTATTCCTTACTTAAATAGTAAAATGAATTGCGTTTGATTGTAGTTAGTGGTTAAGAACTGATGTTATTGTTATATGGACATATAAAAGCTTTCTTGATTGTTTGTATGAATATTTGCATGGAAAATCATTGTAGAGCATGACAATACATTCCCTCAAACTTTTATATTGTACTTCATAAACCGAAAATTGTGGATATGACTAAATCTTATTCCAAACGACAAGGGGTACGAATAAAAGATGCTCCCTCTCCAAAACTGATGCACAGAGCAATGAGGAAAGATTTTTGGGCACAGGTATATCTGATTTGTGTTTACTTTTAGTTAGTTTCGCAGTTGAAAATGTGCGATGCTAAAATTGGAGAGTCGTACATGTAACTGTCAATCTACAGTTTTGTGTTATCTCGCTGTATTTTAGTATTGAAGCCCACAAAATTCTGGAAAGGATATTTACTTTTTCACTCAGCAATTTCTGTAGATATGTAACTAGCCAAAACTCTAGTGATTAACCTAAAATTCAACTGAAGTTCTGCGTTCTCAGAGGGGCACAGTGGTAGAATGCTCCCCGACCTCGTTAAGCCAGTAATAAGACAGGTCAAAAGGGAAAATTGGGCATGAGGCCAGCAAACCAATGCAGTAAAAATAAACACTACTGCTACCGAAACTTCAAGCCTCTAGCTTGAAGCCCAATGTTCCACGGTGAACGTAAATTAATAAAAAAAAATAAACTATCCCTAGAATGTGCGTAAAATGGGTTATTCAAGTCAACTAACACTGATATACCATATTAATGAGTATGTGGCAGTGTGATGCCGAAAGTATTCAAAAATCACTGGCGAATCCTTTCTTTATATTTTCCTGAAAGCTTAGATTTGAAAATAGCTGATTAATAGTCCTATTTCATCAATTTTGAAATAATGATTCTGTCTACTAAATAGTAGTAAAAAGTTGTTAAATAATATTTCTGAGCTTCGTAAATCGCTTTTTCTTGAATATACGAAGGATAATGTATCCATATACACAAAGAACATTAGTTCTGTGCCAGTTTTATGGAGGTGTAAGTTACAAAGATTCGTCGACTGATGAACTGCTCATCACTTTACTACAACAACCAAATAGTTAATGTCAGTAAAAAGTTTGAGCATTGTGGAATAAATTAGATTAAGTATAATTATATTTCGATGGTTTACGCACAATAAGTTTTGTAATTGGTAATATTTCGAGCAAAATTACTGCCCGTGTCCATACCACTGTTGGAATTGTTTTGTTTTTTAACTCACACCTTTATGATTTGTACTCATATATAGTTCATTTCTTTTTGTGCATTCAGAATTATATTCCAGGTTGTTGACAGTTGTACTGAGCCACACTTGTTACATGTATTCGGTGTGACCTTAATGAACATAGATTATATTCTTAGAATGCAAACATTGTTCCAATCGATATTGTGGTTTGGGTCCCATGCATGTGCAGCTATAGATGAATTTTTTCTAAATTCTTGTAAGCTTGTGTTCCTGTTGGTTGACCTTTAGTTAGGCGTTTATGTTCATTCATTCTTATTTTGAGTGATCTGGACGTTTGGCCCACATATTCAGTCGGACACTCAGCACAAGATATTTTGTAAATCACATTGTTTTTACCCATCATTTTTATGAGATCTTTCAGCTGATTTATTTATTTATTTTTGATTAGATTCGTCGGTTTAAACGTTGTGCGAATCCCAATATTTTTGAGGTTTCTTCGAATTGCCTCTGATGTACCATTTTTGTATGGTATTGTGACTTTTTTTGCATTCTTCCGTCTTGTCATTCTCCGGTTTTACCCTCTTTTTTATATTATCTTTGATAAATTCTTTCGAGTAGTTGTTGTTGAGTAATATTTTGAATAGGACGTTTATTTCTTTACACTGGTCCTCTGGTGTTGTGAGTCTACGTATGCTATCTGCAATACCTTGTATTAATCCTCGTTTTACCGTGAGTGGATGAGCTGAGTGATAATGAAGGAATATTCCAGAGTGTGTAGTTTTTCTGTATAGCGTCGTTTTTATGCTACCATCTGTTACTCTTTGTATTTTGCAGTCTAACATAGGCAGTTCCCCAATTTCATTCTCTATTTCCATAGTGAATTTTATTGAGTAGACATGCCTGTTTATGTGCGAGAAGAATTTCTCAACACCGTTCTTTTTCATTATTACTAACGTGGCGTCTAGATATCTCCACCAACATTTTATTGATGACCTGAATGGCTTAAGTGCATTCTCTTCCCAAAAATCCATGAATATGTCAGCCATTATTGGTTAGATGGGTGATCCCATAGCTATTCCTTCATTTTGTTGGTATATTTTTCCTTCAGATGTAAAATGTGTTGTTGTCAGACAGAATTCCACCCCTTTTATTATCTCTTCTACGGATAATTGTGTTCTGTCTTTTAGGCCATTATCTTCTTTTAGTCTCGTTTTCAGTGCATTCATGGCCATTTAAATGGGTATTTTAGTATAGAGGCTGTTTACATCAAAGCTGACTAGTATTTCCTCTATTTTAGTGGTTTTTAGTCGTCTCACTAATTCAAATGAATCTACTATTCTAGCCTTTGAGTTGTCTCTTGTCAGTTTTAGTATTGGTGAGAGAAATCTTGACAGCATATATGTTGGTGTGTTTCTAAAGTCTACAATCGGTCTTATTGGATATCCTTCTTTATGCAATTTTATCTTGCCATATATCCTAGGCATATTACATGATTTTGGCATAATTTCAAACCATTTTGACTTACCAATTACTTCTTTCATCTGTCTAACTACCTTGCTGTTTCTTTCAGTGTTTTGTTTGTGATTGTTTCTGATGATTTCGTCATTAGGGTATGGGGTCCAGATTGTAAATGTTCATTCTTCTCACTATATGTTGTTTTGTCAAGTAATACTATTGTGTTTCCTTTGTCTGCTTGAGTAATGACAATGGATTTGTCTGCTTTTATGTCTTGAAGTGCCTTTAGTTCCTCCTCCGTTATATTTAGCTTTTCTGCTTTTTGCTTTTTTAAGGTTAATGCACATTGTGCCCGTACCTATTCTGCTTTTGCTTGTCATGTCCTTCTAGTGCTGTTTTAATCACAGGTATAATATCTTCAGGTTTTAATCTTTTGTTACTAATATTGAAGTTCATCCCTTTCATCAGTATACTTTCCTATGCTTCTGTTAGCTTTCTGTCTGACATGTTTACAATCCAATTGGTTTTAGTTACTTGTATGTCATTCGGGGCATTTGCTATCATGAGTTTATTAAATTTTCTGATTTGTTTCTTCGTAGGTAGTTTCTTTTCGTTTCTGTGCAACTTCTCGTATGCTTTCATACTTTTCTTTTTCAATTGCTCCTTTCAATTTTTCTGTTGCTTCATTAATTTCTTCCCTTATTGTGAATAACTCTTGTATAATACCATGCAGGCTTTCTTTGATGCATATTTTTGAGACATGTGTGAGTGCTGCATTTGCTTTACCAAATAGTTGCTTCTATAACACAGAAACTATAATAAGTGAATTTCGAATAAAGAAAGAACGAACATATTTGCAGGATGATACCAGCTCCTTTTTAATTCTATGGATTCCCTCCAACTGCGTACATCCTAGGTAAATCAATTATATGTTACGATTTTTTTTCTGAACGTTATCGAAAATGAATACCCTCGGAAATTCATATCAAAAGATGGGAAGGAAAAACCACCTAGACCGAAACCTGATATCGTTGAAAAGAAACCAATTTTTATCTGTCTGGCTTACAGAGGTGAAGAAGTATTCATAAGAGTGGAAAACAGAATTAAAGGTGCATTGAAAATAAAACTTCCCGCCGCTGGATTCGTTCCACTTTACAAAACAGTATGCTTGTTAACCCGGTCAAAGGTAGCTAAGTATCCTGCTCATGTCAATTCCAACTGCATTTACCATTTCACCTGCATTGGTAGTTGCAAGTATGTAGGAAGGACTGAGAGGAGAGTGTCTACTAGATTCTCTGAGTATATCTCTAGAAGCCTCCGTTTTCAAGGCAGCAAAGTGACCTCAACCGCAATTGCCAGACACCTTAGTGACACTGGACATACGGTGGAAATTAGTCAGGTTCTCGAAATAATCAATGCACTAAGAAAAGCATGGTTACTTCTGTTAGCAGAAGCCATCGCCATCAAAAGAATTCGACCCAACCTTTATATACAGAAAGATAGCGTGACTAATCACTCACAACCCTGGTTACCGTAACTGTTTTGTTCTGTCCGTAACATTGCACTTAACTTCGATTTTCACTTACTGAGTTGAATTCGCTATTAAGGTTCCAAATCTACTAAATTAAATTATTTCATCTATTTGTAAGATTTTACTTCATTATTCACTCCCACCCTCCTGAACTCTCCACCATCATATGTATAAATTCACTCTGTTGTTCTATCTTTTATATTGTCTCTAGTCTATCTTGGTTTCCAAGACAAATCTGAACTCTACCCCCTTGTCCAATTACTATATGAATAGTTACTTTTTTAACACTCAATAATTGTCTACTTACATCATCTTTGAAATTATGTTGCCTGTATACTTTTTATCTATAACTTGAAGTCACTGCAGAAAGTATGTTCAAGAAATTTTGTAACATATAATTGATTTATTTAGGATGTACGCAGTTGAAGAGAATCCACGAAATAAAACGAGCTCGCATTGTCCTGCAAATATGTTCGTCATTTCTTTATTCAAACTAATAAAGGGAACCGACTGTATGAAATAAGTGAACTGGTAAATTATAAACCAATAGATAGTTACGACATATGAGAATAAAAATACCGAGTTTAAATAAATGTAAGAATGTTGAATACGACAGATTCTAATTTTTGAATTGTAATCTGGAGAGGGAAAAAGTTAGAAAGTCATATTTTCATTCAACTTCCACTAATGAAATTTCCACTATTTGTCTCCATGAAATATTCTACGCTTTGTGTAGACTGATTATTCCAGCAGAATTTGTAAGCTAGAGATAACAGCTTCCTTAGTTTTAGAGTTTTATCAGCCAACAGTTCATATTGGAAAATGTCCTAACATTTCCCAGAAAGCCTCTTAAACATGATAATCATATGACCAGAAATTAACAATTTGAACGTCTCTTTCATCAACAAAAGTCAATTCTTATCGAATATATATTCTATTTAGAATAAGTACCACTGTTTTCACTTAGTCTTTCTTGAACTGAAAGTATACGTCTAATTTCCCTCACTGAACATACTGTTAAACTCTCTATAAATCAGGTTTTATTGATGAATATATAATTAACGAAACATTATCATAATCACAAATTCATTACATAAAAGAGTCTGTTATGATTTTGTATTCTGTAGTCACTAACATTTAAGCATAATTCAGAGAAAATATATGTTAGAACCATTTGTTTGGAGGATTTCACCATGAGCTGACATTGGTTAGAGGAACACTGGAAAACCTGAGAGTACTGGACAGCTGTTTCGTCCCAGCTTGAGACCATTCGGCAGTACGTACCCAGCCCACTGGGCTTCGAACCCAGAATCTTCTGGTTACAAGGCTAGCGAACTCGTAGACCACTAAGCCACTGGGACCCACTCCAATAACCAACCCATGAATTCTAACTTCTGCCAATTCATGATATAGCGTGACCACTTCGCAATGTCTTCTTCGATGAGTAACTGCCCTTACATTCAACTTGCCGCACCCTACTGGCCATGGGTTCCCACTGGAACCCCTGGTCACTGCCTGAATGGAGTCAGTTGCTAGTGAGCATCGGATAAGTTTTCAAGTATTGAGTCCTAGTGACTTATTGGTCTACGAGCTCGCTTTGTAACCAGAAGGTCCTGGATTCGAAAATTGGAGGTGGGTGCGTACTACTGAAGCGTCGCAAACTAGGACGAAACAGATGTCCAGTACTCGCAGGTCTTCAGTGGTTCTCTAAATGATCACGGCTCATGATGAAATCCTCCAACCAATCAAAAAAATCCCTACGAGAACCATCTGAATCTCACACATTTTCCTTTAGAAATGACGTTGAATTTACCTCTGTTCCCATCTTAACTGTATGTAGAATTCCACTTCAGTAAAGTGTTTATGAAGTGATGCTGTTAATGTGTGATAGATACTGATATTTGGAAATGCAAATACATCTCACATAACAAAATGATAACTTATTATTATTTCCTTTAATTCCTAGAGGAACATAGGGCTTCAGTCGTGCGTCTCTATTGCGTTCGGTTCTCTGCTAGAGTTTTCACCTGGCTCCAAGTCTGCCAGGTGACTATTTTCAGTGTTAATAACTACTTTCCTACTAAATTTGTTAAATACAAATAAGATAAGAACAATATGTCTACTAAGCAAATAGGACATTTCTTATTGTGACAAGACTGTCGAGGAGAATCGTATCCGAACTGTAAATTAAAATATTTTATTTAAAGGTTAACCGTAAACCCTGATTTATCTACCATTTGTGTTATAGTTGGTGAACTGAGGAAGTGATTCAATTCCATATAAGTATAAAACTTGAGCACTGTGATTCAATTCCATCACCCTAAGATTAAGAGAGATTAATGAAATTTCTACTTTCTAAATGCATTACTCTTCGTGAGTCAAATAATCTATACCAAAAGTGAAATATATATCAAAAAATTTTATTTCAGGAGTTTTTATTTTAATAGACATGCACTCCTGAGTGTTGTCTCTTATTGCTTACTTATGAAATGTACGATGTACTTCTTCTCCTATCTTAAAGTTCCCAAACTAGATGACTTGCATGGCAGTAGGCTTCGGAATTTTAATGCAAGCCATAACATAATTACTCTCTTATAAGTTTCATTTCATAGGTTGAAAACTCGTCTAATTGAGCAATACCGAGTGGACAGGGAGGTTTATTTGTTTTTTATTCCTTCAAGTTCCCAGTGGAACATAGGGCTTCAAGCTAGAGGCTTGAAGTTTCTGTAGCAGTGTTTATTTCTACAGGATGGGGTTGCTAGCCTCATGCCTAACCTTTACTCTTCACCAGCTTTTTAGTTCTGGCTTAGCGAGGTAAAGGAGTGCGCCGGCCTGGGATCGAACCCCGGACCATGTGCATGGTCGGCGAGCGTCCTAACCGCTTTGCTACCGACGAAAAAAGCTGTGTGTACTTTATCACAAAACACCTTTTGAAATTTAATAAGCACTGGAGTAAATATGTCTGCCTTAAATAACTCGATATAACATCAACTTTCATCCAAATGTTGCGCGACCTAATTTGGGAAGATATGCCAATCAATTTTCAGCAGTGAAAACCACACGATCTACCACTATAAAAAAACTGTCTGCATTCTGAGACGCCATGTCGAGTCAGTTAACCAAGATGACACTTAAGTTGGTTAAAAGTATTTTATCTAATAAAAATCCTACCTTACTATGATAAAAGAAATGAACCGGTAGATCCCGTTTATCAGAATAAAACGGTTCAAGACGAGAAATAAATCCACCTAGCTAAGACGGCATGACACTACGCCTGTATTGTGACTTTGACGCATTATGTGATGGATAAAAATGTTCTCAGTGCAAGTAACTTTTGAAAATGAGAATTATACAATACATTTCATTCCGAATTAAATGTCATTAATCATTCTGGTAGTTTCATTAACACCATAAAAGGATTTTTCAAGGATATAAAGCATTTCGTGAACAAGCAAACTTAAATGCTTGGTTATGATATTCATAATCCAGTAAATTAATGATTTTTAAGAATAGGTTATAAACGGACTTTAACGTATCACTTATTCACATGATAGCTAGTCATTCATTACCCGTGATGATTGCAGTGAAATGATGACCTTAGTTAGCAGTGGAATCTCAGCTGTCACATTACTGGATTAGCATTTCAGAGTCCGCTGAATCGAACCCTACCAAAACATTAGGTTTCCATTTCACTTTCAACCATTATATCATTGCATCAGTAAGTCTGCGGACTCAACACTATCTGAAATCATTTCTCCACTATTAAATTAATTAGAACAAAATAGTTAGAGCGAACAATTTTTTTCAATAAATTCTTCTTCAGGCTCTACAAGTGTAAATCCATTAATATAAGCATACAATAGCCAGTAAAAACAAATTAGAATCATATCAGAAAGTGTACCGTGGAAGAAGTACAGGATAGGATTGAACAATAGCCAATTAGTTTTGATTATGCATGGTCAATGAGAACATGAGATGAAATAATTTAATGTTATATATATATATATATATATATGAATGCGCGTCGGTGGCACAGTGGTTAGGACTCTCGCCGACCATGCTCACAGTTCGGGGTTCGATCCCCTGCCGATGCACACCTAATATCAATGGTCGGCCTGCACAATTGGGCTACCGAGACCACATGCTGAAAATTCCATACTTGTACTAAAAATACCGTGTGGAATCAAGCTCTAATAAAAAATAAAAAATTGTCAACGAAAACAGCTTTCGAGAGTGAATGTAATCAGTGGTGTGTGAGACAATATGAATACTACAGAAAATAAGCCAATGAATGGGGTGATTGTAAAATAATAACGATGGTGTGGTGTGACCTTAAAAGTACTATTGGTGAATGATTATCAAATAATAATAATGAATATGAAGTGGAATGAACAGGATTTTGTAAATACGATAACAAGTTAGAAAAGCACTACTTAAACCTAAAGTAATAAAATCATAAGGAATGTCATGAAATCGTAGAAAGTCAAAAATGAACGTTTGTTAATGAAACAAAGGAATAGAAGAAGAAAATAAAGTTGTGATAGGAATTTAAAGTGGTAATGTTTATGGAGGATTTGTTGGCCTTATTGTAGGCCAAGGTAAACATAGAGGTTGAACGTACTTCTTCTGTATACAAAGAGTCGGTCTTCTGGTACTGATTGCTACCGCTTCAGCTACTGATCGAAGACGTAGTCGAGCTCCTCTAGATAGATTACCAGGACGCGGTAAATAAGTGAGGACGCGTGGTCAAGTTTTATCGAGTGTCCAGTATCTACCAAGTGGGCTAAGACTGCACTGTCTACGCATGTGGTTACCCCTTTACTCAACCACACAGGTACATGTTCCCACGCGCATGAATAAAGCCTTCTGAGTGCGGCCAATGTAACTAGCTCCACATGAGCGGTTGAATTCATAGATACATACTAATCAGGCCATCTTCTCTAATTTATCCTTCACTCGTTGTGTGAGCACTGACCTACTTGAGAAGTTGAGTACCAGTTTAGCTGCAGCAAATGTTCTCTATACTGCTCTGTTAAGTCGACATTTTAGAATGTCTAGTCCACCTCAAGTGTTGGCTTATTTTCTGTAGTATTCATATTGCCTCACACACCACTGATTACACTCACTCTCGAAAGCTGTGTTTTCATTGACTATACTCATATATATATATATATATATATATATATATAACAAGCTATATATCATTAAATTATTTCATCTCATGTTCTCATTGACCATGCATAATCAAAACTAATTGGCTATTGTTCAATCCTATCCTGTACTTCTTCCACGGTACACTTTCTGATATGATTCTAATTTGTTTTTACTGGCTATTGTATGCTTATATTAATGGATTTACACTTGTAGAGCCTGAAGAAGAATTTATTGAAAAAAATGTTCTCTCTGACTATTTTTCTTCAGAATAAATTATGGGGATATTCAAGTAAATCATTAATTCTGTATCGGTCTAATTTTAATGACTAATAAACTTCTGACGATATACTCAGATTTGTGAATACTAAATATTCAATCTTAACATAAACATGAAAAATATCTTATTTCTTCAAGCAATAATTTACGCTTTTATTTTTAAATGCTTTTTTCTAATGACAATTAGACTGGTTCCACACTGGATTTCACAGATTCAACCCCGGTGGAATAATGGATTCGCACTCTTGAAGAGTCCCACATTAGAAAGAAATAGTTGTTGACTGTTGATCGGTTTCCAGTAATTCTATGAAATTAATATCAGTTCTTGAAAAAATCTGCCTTGTCTACTTATTTTCTGTGATTAAACCAGATGTAAATGTTTTATTCTGTAGTGAACTACTTATAAGCATGTAAGTAGCGTGAGTTCTCAATTTGAAATTCACTTTTATTGTCAGGACATGAAGATAGATCCGTACTAATCACACTCCAGCCTCGCACGTTTTCATTGAAGTTATTGACCAATGTTGTTTTGATTTGTTAATCATACAAATTATCTTGTGATATACTAAAAATTCTCAGAATTGAGCCTTTATATGAAATGCTGAGTCTAGTTTTCCTTTAAATTAATTTCAGTTTATTTGTTATAGGTATTTGCGCACAATTAAGTTTCAGTTCAATAATTTCTCATATGAAGTTTCTGCCTGTGTTAATACAAAGTGTTAGAACTTCTGTTTTAATCCTTATTATTAACCTGATATTTTCGACAGTGAATATTATTTGTAGAAATGTTTCATTTTTTCTCTTTAGGTCATATGTTACTTGGTTGATGCTTGCAGAACTTGACAATGACAATTCATTTATGTAGAACGTACACCACTGAAATTCCCCCCATTTGTGATGAAATCTTTCCAGGTGAAGAATTCTTGAATCTACAAATCCACTAGGAATTGTTGATATTCGATGGTTGAAGGCAATAGGTCACAGGAAGTCCTATCTGACCTAGGTTTGGTGCTAGTTGGTACTCGCCAGTCAGGGTTTCCGGCTCACGAAACCAAATAGCTCAGTGGTAATGTCTTTGGCTGCAGCACTGGTTGATGCGGGTTCGAATCTCAGAAGGGACATGAGTTGTTCCTTCAAGGTTGCAGATACGCCTCGCTGAGTGACAAGTACCAACTAGCACTAAAACTATGTCAGGTAGGACTTCCTGTGGCCGATTGCCTGCAACCATCTAATATCAACGATTCAAAGAGGATTTGTAAGTCTCAATTCTTGAAATGATTCAATCATTGCAAAGTAATTCCAACCTATTTTTGTGCTTTAAAGCTTGAATCCACTGTGCCTAAAAAACCACTAATGAAAATTGTTTCAAAGTCATTCTGTTTCTTGTAAACCTTCCAAATGAGCAATAAATCGACACTGGTTGATGAGTGAAGATGGATTAACTGATTTTCAAATGAAGAAGTAAAAATGATAAAATCCACCTAATTAGAGGAAATAATTTTTTTACGTATTATAACCAAGTGATTCATAAGTAAAATGAGTTTCAAAATAAAAGGCTGTTAGATTTCCTGCAAGCCAGTCAATAGTAGCATGCCAGTTAACTTGATGGTTCTGGACTAGTTCCTGGTTGAAATCATGACTTTCTATACTTTACAACTATCAGTTATTATGAGGATGGCTGTCCAATGATCTCTATTTATCCCTGGTTCTTTATCTAGGTTCGATCTGTGATGAAGTCACCTGACCCGAGGAATTTTCTTTCGATTGCACTGAAAACAATAAGGAATTAGGGTGTCATTCAAACCTGCAAATTCACTCACAGACAAGCTCTATAGGCTAAAGATCCCTGTAGGTTATTCCAATTAGACAAAGTAATATAATTTGAAAAATAACTTGCAATGACTGTGTGTTAACTGAACTACATAGGTCAAACTAGTAGATCAGGAGTAGTGAGATTATCAGAACATACGAATTTAGCTACGGTTAGAATGATTGATCCCACGAAGATAAGTAATTCGTAAAGAAACTCTGCAATCGCACTACATGCATTAACACACAACCACACAATAGGGTGGGACAGAGTGAAAATTTTAAAAAGTAAAACAGGTAGGTGAAGGGAGAGGTGGTTGATTACTGAATCCTGATTCATCGAGTCTACACCGAACACATTCAATAGAAGTGACTCAAGGCAAATACCAGAGATATGGAAGATATTATTACCAGTCAAATCAGAGGATAATAAGTAATGTTAAAATGTATTCAATTCACATTGTGACATTCTGACAAGTTACTTATTCTTACTATAAAAGCATCTTATTTCCCACCTTATTGTATTTGATTGATAAAACTAATATTATTTCTGAATGTACTTTATCTTTGATTTTATTCAAATGTCTAATCAATTTTTACTCATGTGTGTAAATGGAGCAAGAAAGATGTGTGAGTGCCTTGATATGATTATGAGTAGCAATAAATTGTGCTCGAAACGTGGTCATCAGTAAATATCACTGCTTAATACTGGGTGATTTTATCAAAATAAAATTTTATCTATAATGGAGTTGTACTCTTAGTTAAGTTTTCAAGACGTGATGACATATTATTGTAGTAGGTCAATCATCTAGCTATTTTACTTTTCCAAAGATCTGTTCCAGCTAGTAACTAGTGTCCAATCAAAGTATATTTCTAATAAGCCTAATACATCTATCGACTTCCTACAGTGTGCTTCTTAATGTTAAGGAACAATTCTATGTTGGTGACATCTACTGCATCAACGCCAAAATGTAATAATTAATTGCCTCTTAACTGGTGACGTGTGAATAGTCGTCAACTGAGCTATCTCATCAAGTAAACAGAAGTTAAAGATTCGTAATCAGTGGAACTATTTGTATTATTTAAATGTAATCATCAAACAACAATGGACTTTTGGGAAATAAAGTAATTCGAATTTATTCCCTACTTAAATAGTAAAATTGTAACAACAGAAGACAAGGGCCAGGCAACAGATCGTTTATTAAGAAAATCAAAGCATATTCATATATATTTTCATGTACATTATTATAGTTTAGTTAAGCAAACAAACACAGTCTTCTGATTGGTTGTTTCTCATTTAAAGTCAATCTTTCATCTCTTTGTGACTGTTTCTTGAATGTCAGATCATCTATATGTTAACTGTATCCGCCTACACAAAGTCTGCTGTGGTCGGTTTTGAATCAGTCTTTGTTCATATTTTCTCTCGACAAATCTTGAGAACGTAAACATTGACGTAAATTACTATCTACCAATTTGGCTGGTAGACAGCTCTCACCACAAAATGAATTGCCTTTGATTGTAGTTAGTGGTTAAGACCTGATGTTATTGTTATATGGATATCTAAAAGCTTTCTTGATTGTTTGTATGAATATTTGCATGGAAAATCATTGTGGAGCACGGTAATATATTTGAAACCGTAGAAGACAAGAGACTTTGTTATCTCTATACAGCGAAATTGTGTACACCTTATCTTCAACGCATCATTTTCACAGACCTTCCGTGTTGTGCTAATTCCGTCGTGCCTTCATATCGTGTTTCTTTGTGTTCCTTGCACGTCTCCCATGTATCTCCACAACGCTATATCGTTCGCTTTCTGTGACACCAATTGTATCTCCCTGATTTTCGCGTTTTTTATGACGATGAATGTCTCTTTATATATATATATACACTACTGATAAATCTTATCAGTAGCATACGCCACAGTATGAAAACAAAGTCTAGGATCTATTGATCAACAAATAATGCAATAAATTAGTGTCAAAAAGATTTAAAAAACCGAAGTGCAATGTATTTGGGCCTTTTCACTCACCAAAAATGAACTCTAATTTGTAGTTACAGATACAGGATATGATAACACAATAAATAGTAACAGTAATGTGTTTCCCTTCTTTTTCGAAGGATGTTTTAAAAAAAGCATTATTACTTCTTTATAATTTTGATCCCTCGTTGGTTTTACAGGACCGTATTGTTCAGCCTATCTTGAAATTTACACTCGTGCCAGCTTTCACTAAACAGATAATAACTAGACGTACCCAAGACTATACCAAGGTATCTATCTCAGTAGTACATATGCCAAAGTAGAATAATCTATTTGATCCAATAAAGTCTATGGAAAGTAACGGTTGTAAATGTCAGGTACCATTATCATTCAGTAGCATACTGGCTGACACTTTTAAGTTTGAGACGGTGGATATTAGGTTCCACTGCGTCGGTGCGTCGGTGGCACAGTGGTTAGGACTCTCGCCGACCATGCACATGGTCCGGGGTTCGGTCCCCTGCCGACGCACACCCGATACCTATGGTCGGCCTGCAAAATTTGGGCTACCGATATCCATGCTGAAAATTCCATACTTGTACTGAAAATACGGTGTGTCATCAAGCTGTAACAAAAATAAAAAATAAAATAAATAGAAACATTGTCTTTATGAGATGTGGATACATACAGCAGACAAGTTCAATCTAGGACAAAATGTAAGTCCTGGACCCCACTGCTAAATTACCATTAAACAAATGAAGCATAATGATTTTAATCTAAATATTATTGAAGGCATATAATGCGCCAAACAGAAGTTTCCTTTACTGTTAAATGTATGAAATGAAGACGTTTTTTATGTAATGTCATTTTCTTAACAGGATGTTGATAACCTGATGGTACAAATCACCCGGAAATTCTAAATGGTACGCATACATACAACATATACACTTTGAAATAATACTAGTGCTATGCTTAGTGAAAAGCTTTTAACTATGTTTAAATACACAGAAGTTTTTTTCTGTTCTAGAATATTTCCTGTCGTTTAGGCATAGAGTATATCAAACAAATAGATTGAGACTGAAGAAGAATAAGTTTTGACTAACTGTAATAACAATAAAAATAATTTTAAAAAATGCCCAATACAGTCCAACAGGAGGTCAATCGCGAGTCTGAATAGCTCAGTGGTAACTTCTGTGACATCAGTGCTCACTGGGTGATGCGGGTTCGAATCTCTGAAGGGACATGAGTTCCTTCAAGGTTGCAGACACACCTTGCTGATGAGTGCCAACTAGCACGAAACCTAGGTCCAAAGCTTCCTGAGGATTGCTTCCAACCATCTAATGATTGTAATAATGGTGCAAATGACTCTCAGGATCCAAAGCAGTTAACGGACATCAGGATAAATACAATAGAAAATTTTTTTCACATTTCTTGAATTTACACCTGTATTTTTGAAGAGACTGTCGAATAAAATGTGCTGTTTATTTTAACACCCTAATTTTAACTATGTAGTGTCATACATTGAAAACCATATAATTGTTTGTTAGTTTTATTCGACAACTGAATTCTACTTGAAAACTAGAGAAAATTGGTGAACACTGGACAACTGTTCTTTTCTCCATTTGCAATGTTTAAACAGGAAACATCTCTGAACTAAACGCAGAAGTTTCTTATCTTTTTGCCAATTTCACCATTCTCATTAAGGTGGAGTTATTCAGCGTTTGTTAATTTTTAGGGATGATTCAGACAGTGTACGATAATCATATCATAAAGAATAAGATGATTGTAATAAAGGACTGGATTGTGAGTCAGACTGTGCATTGGAGGCGAGGAGTCAGGAATACACTGGACCACTGATAAGAAGACTCTAGAAGATCTGGACTTCGCAGATGATTTATGTCTAATATCACGCAAACTCGAAAACTCGCAGGTGAAAACCAACAAACTGACTGAAGAGGCTGGCAGCGAAGACAGGACTGCAGGTGAGCATAGGTGATGAAGATAATCAACGAACCGCAACAGCAACAATCAGCATCAATCACCATCAACGGGAGAGATTTAACAGTGGTTACCTCCTTCGCTTATCTAGGAAGCCTCGTTTCAACTACAGGCGGAACGGACGAAGATGTCATAGTCAGAAACGGAAAGGCAAGATACGCCTTCATCAACCTGAAACCAATTTGGAAATCTTTTGCACTCTGAAGCATAAAGAACAAAATTCGAATTTTCAACGCCAATGTCGAGTCGGTCAGTGCTTCTATACGGGTCAGGAACTTGGCCAGCGTGTAACGAAAAGGATTTCCAACGGGTTGCAGACTTCTACCAACAGCTACCTTCTCTGGTTACATATCGAAGATCAAATGGCCAGAAAAAATAAGTAAAAAGAAACTCTGGCTGGGAACAAACCAATCAAGAGGCTATTGCTCAACAAATATGTGGGAGAAAATGGAGATGGATCGGGCACTGAAGAGACCGTCGAATGACATCGCGTGCCAGGCCATCGCTCGAGTGGAATCCGAATGGGAAGGGACGATTGGGTCGTCGGTGTGAGGGTGACATGAAGGAGGTCATGAGGCGAAGAGGAGATGAGAGATTATGGGCAATCGTGGACCCAGATGAAGAGGATGGCAGAAAACAGAAGAGAGTGGAGTTGTGTTGTTGAAGCCCTATGCTCCACTCGGAACCCAAGGCAACAAATAATAATAATAAAGGTCTAATGTGATATTGGAAAAGAAATGAATAGAATGTTGTTCAGTTAAACAAAAAGTGGTGTATTCATTTAACTTTCACTCCTTTGAACATAAAAATTGATGACAGAACAAAGTGCTTAAAGCAGAAAAAGAAGATTAAATTTGTAAATTCTTATTTAAATTGACTTTAGCTTTTAGACATAATTTCACTTTTAATATACTCGTTATCATGATCACTGTCCATCTTAGTTACCAAGGCAATGTGAGATAGACATATCAGTTATGAGAATTATTTGAAAATGAATGAATGTAAAATCAAAATAAAATTTAGACTAATACATGAGTTCTTCATAAATTTTCTTTGTAGTTATTTTCATTGTATGAATTCAGGCAAATAAATAAACACTTCCACTAAAGTTACGTTGACATTTGCACGTGACTTCGTTGGAACTTGTCTGAAGATTAGTAATTTGTTTTATGTTTACCACACTCACCCACACATACACACAAGGGCATATATTGCCTTAGGTGGTTTGTTGCTTAAGTGAAATAGAAAAGCCAGATCTCTGCATACAGAAAGTTTGTTCAATCGTCCCTCACCCCCACTCTCCAACTCTCATGGGCTTAATGTTGAACTCAGTTTAGGTGTGAGTAAGCAAGTGATCATCTACTATGTGGTTGATTAAGGTGTATGTCACTAATTTATACATATTCTGACCAAGTTCGGAATTAATGATCCTGATTAGTTGCTTATATAACAACTGGACACAATGTCGGATTGATTTATGTATGTATTTTCTGTTTTGTTATACATTTCAAAGTTAGATCAGCTTCTATTATAAATAATACTAACTGATCTTGAAGTATTATGCTTTCTTTCTTCATCACGTTTTAGTAATAATAAAAAATTAATATGTTTAGTGTTGTTATATAGGTTTTATCAGTAAGCGATGATAATAGAGGATATCATCCATTCATACCATTCTGGCAATACTCTGTAAATATGATGTTTCCAGATAGATAGGCTAAACATTATGGAGACCTTCATTACGACCTTCATTATAATGCAGTAAAATTTAGTCTAATGTGTTGAACATTCGATTGCAGCTGGTGAAAAGAACTAATTCTGTTTCGTGCTTATCGCTACTCATTGTGCGTCGGTGGCACAGTGGTTAGGACTCTCGCCGATCATGCACATGGTTCGGGGTTCGGCCCCCTGCCGACGCACATCTGATATCTATGGTCGGCCTGCAGAATTTGGGCTACCGATATCACATGCTGAAAATTCCATACCTGTACCAAAAAATACGATGTGGAATCAAGCTGTAATAAAAAAAATTGGTAAACTGTATTTAAAACCTCAAGATAACTGATGCTTGTTCGTAGATTTGAAGTGGATTCTTTGAGAAATAACTGAACTTTTGTCATGAAAATAGTTATTTCTCATTAAAACGAACCTCAGTTTTCTCTAATATTGGAAAGTTTAGCAATTTGTCGACTAAGTTTTTATAATTGATAGTATTTTATCCCAGAAGTGCACTTGATTCTTGGAATAAAACTATATTTTAAATAGCATCTCTTCTAATTATATACTATTAATAGCTGAGATTTATTTGTCATATACAAAATCAGTTTTTAGACATTCTGTTTTGTGAATTTCCATAACACACTGTCTCCCTCCACAAGTTTTGCATATGATGTAATGTCTAGCTGAGAAGGAACAAATGAGTATTACTAAGAATCCTTGGAAAGGTGCACGGTTTTTTTTCACTGACTTCACATTATTATCACCACTATTTAGAGTTTCCTGCGATAATTGGTGACATTGCCTAGTGGTCGCGCTAAAGTTACCACTTGGTAGGAGTTAGAATTCGTGGGCCCACCACTCCCACGCTAGTACCAAACACCTCTCCACTACTCCCTGCTTCCCAATGCTCGCTTCTCTCACTCATATCAATCCGCGATCAAGCTTCAAACAAATCGAATCCCTACAGACAAACTCCTGCAAATTAATCTGATGCTCGCTAGTCACTGGCTGCAGGACGAAGTTGCCTGCACTTCTACTACTCACAAGTCGTCACCAGTGGGGTCCACTCGGTAGGCAGTGACGACAAATACTCGCCAACCATGACACTGGTTGGTGGTCGCGCTAAAATCACCAATTCCTTGGAGTTACAATTCATGGGCCATTGAGTCGAGTCCCAGTGACGAGCTTGGCCTCCTAACCTTAAGGTCCTGGGTTCAATCCGGGTGGGGTCGTAGATGCGTACTGATAAAGAGTCATAAACCGGGGCGAAGCAACTGTCTAGTACATCCTAGTTTTTAATGGTTCTCTAACTGACATCAATCTGTGATCAAATTTGAAACAAATCAAATTCCCACAGACTCTTAACACAACTGACAAGTCTTTTCAATGAGCAACTTTTTTCAAACCAGTTAGTCATAGTTATAAAAAAGCTTATCTGAATAACACAGTTTTGTATTTCGTGAGAAATTTTGAGTCACATAAATCCTTTATCTGTAATTCAATATTCAGTCTTAACTAAAAAAGTCATCAGCCTCCACAAATCACCCACTTTAGGCTTGGCAATGAAAACCAGTAGAAAACCCGAGTTGCACAGCCCTTCAAAATATCGACTACAAAATACTGACACACTGTTTAGCTGAAATGGCTACCCAACACAATATGTGACATGAGTTAAAATAGAATGAAGATAACTGACATGTTGCTATGCTATTCAAATACATTAGAATAAGTGGTCCAAATACTAGTTCGCTCATAATCCTGTGTCTTTTGAATAACTTAGCAACATGTCACTTACAGTCAACTACTAAATTTCACAGAATACGTTTTCATTTTCGAAACTTGCTAATTTGATCATGTGTAGTGGGATCGTGAGAAAGACTGTAAAATTTTACAGTGAGAATAAACAAAACTGGAAGAATTGGTGAATGACGATCTGATTCGAACTGGTCACCTTAACGATTATTAGTTAGGTCCTTAATATTGATCACCATTCACACCAGTCATGTGATTGGTAATTAGGATTTTAACATTTTGCACTTACAATTCTCTTTTTTAAACGCATACTGAATATGATATTATTGTTTCATATACCTATAAGTAAAATCTTAAATGATCAGTGTCTTTTACAAAATGAAAATCATGTTTTACAAATTTCACTTATTAGCACAACATGCATATCGTTATGTATTCTACAATATAAATTTATCTATGCTACAACGAACTAAGGCGAACAACTAACGGTTTTGTTGCTAAGGCCGTTGTGTTATTCTATTTGACTGAAAATTGTACAATTTTGTTTTACATGTCATATAGTTTTAATAACTAAGTGTATTGACCAGTACAAAAGTCTGCCTACTGTGAGATGATGTTATTTTTAAGTGGTAGTCATACTGCATGCCTTAAATGTGGAATACATTCCATCTGTTACATATCTAAGAGTACAGTTTTCTCTTTCTCGGTAATAATTGTTACGCTTTGGAAATGAAATGAAATCCTGACTTCTGTCTCTGATATTTTTGAATTTATCATAAAATACGCATGAATTAAACATGAAGTTTTCAGATTAACAGTATGAAAATCCGAAGAATTAACTTATGGTTATGATCACAGTGACTGTTCCCTTTCAGTGGATATTGATTCTTTTTTTCTGAATCAATAACTGACAAACGAATGAAGGTCGACAACTAAGTCAAAACACATCAGAATAAATTGTATCTTTATAATCATCACTTTTGAAACATTCAACTAACTGTATGCTGTGGAGAAATTTTCACGGGTGCCCTTAATCTGTAGCGTCCCTATATTGTCTCTAACTCTACGCTTATAAAACCAATTCATGTACGTATGTTATACGCTTACAGAAACTAATTTTACATATGACTGTTGAATATTTGCCATTGTATTATTGAACATTGCTTTTCGTTATATATATATATATATATATATATATATATATCTTTTTCGTTCGTTTCGCGCTTTTCGAAATTTGTTTCCGTTAACAATACATCTTTTCAAGTATTCACCTGTGCTCCTTAATACAACGTTGTTCGTCTTTGACCGTGTACAATGTTAGAACATAGTAGGACGTGAAAACGTGGATGTACTAAGGTATCATAATCGGAATCATAATAAATACACCATAAATCTTCCTCTTAGACACTCTGTTTAGTACAGATTAGTAGTGAAAGACCTGTTTCTGTTTTCGATAGGAAAAGACATCAGAAAAAGAATACTAAACTATTAGTGAAGTAATTTTTATATTTTCAGATCAATGTATACTGAATTAGATGTGTTATTGTTGTGTTTCGTAAATGTATATAAGGCATCATGGCATCAACCTGTGCAGCCAATTCTCACGGTATAAATCAAATAATAAGTGGGGATGTTATAGAGTAATTGTATATTACTGTTCTTAGAACAGAATAATACTTCCATCTGAGTATTAATTTTATGACAAATATAACTTCACATTTAAGGCTATCGACAAAAGTAGTAAGTATTCGTCATACAAAGTAAACCGAGTACAGTTACTTTCTGGAAATAGCTCTATCTGCATCATAATATCTAGTTTCTGCAAATCAGATTCAGTAATCTGGCGAAAGCTGTTTCATACACAACTCAAAATAATGGTAAGATATTTATAGAGTGATGTTACACTGTGATTTGAAAACCTCTAGGTTCATGCACTCTGCACCCTACTTCAGCCAGCTTAGCGCGGAGGATTAGATAAAGGCTATCTTTAAGTAGCATAAATCTCTTTCACTTCAGTTTGGTTAGACGATTTAGTCAATTATTTAGGCAAGGATGATGTGATACCCTTATATGAACTATGTGTGTCACAAATGCTGTAATAGAAATTGAACCGGATGAGTATAAAATAATTCAGTGTGGCACAGTGGTTAAGACTCTCGCCAACCATGTACATGGTCCGGGGTTCGATCCCCTGCCGACGCACACCCGATATCTATGGTCGGCCTGCGAAATTTGGGCTACCGATATCCATGCTGAAAATTCCATACTTGTACTGAAAATACGGTATGGCATCAAGCTGTAATCAAAATAAATAAATGTGTCTTTTTAAATTTTTCGGGAATAAATACATTCGATTATGGATGAATTTTATTCTAAACCAATCAAAATTCGACGAAAGTAAAGTCTCTACTCTCCACTAGCTCTTGTAACTAATACTAAACAGTTATTCTTCCATATTACAGTGTTAGATGTCAGTTTAGCATTTCCTTTATTTCAAAGTAGTCAGGTAGGGAGAGAGGAGCAACTTCATGATATTTTTGTTACTAAATTTGTTCCTGAAAGGCTTGTCAAGGCAACAACTAATTCATCCTGAGCTGTCATTTACTTGAGTGATCAGTGAAGTGTGTCACTATGACAAAATTGAGCATAATGTAAAAATAGTTCAGCAGCGTTTTGCCGACAAACAGATAAACAACATCGAATCGGACGATTTATTATTCTCCTCAATAGATGAGTGAAACTCTAAAATTACACTCATTTAACCATAGTAATAGTTCAGGCTAAATGCATCTGTTATGACCATCGGGTTCAGTTTCTTACCATGACTTTGGACAAGCCCTAATTTTTTAAGCCCTAAAAGTCAGATAACAGAGCCTACTAATTACTGTTTTGACCGATATTTGAGTATGAATACTACAGAGTTATGAGCATGACAGAAACTGTTGTGATTAGTGTTAACACTGAATGTAAAATGTGTCAAGATAGTGCATGATGGGCAAGTGAGTAAAAGTACACACCGATTTATACTTAATATTTTGCTGCATCCAGTGTTTATGACCTGAATTTTTTTCACCTTTGTAGATAGTTACATGAAATAATTGAGCTGAATTACTTTAGCTAAATTCTGAAGTCGAATATGTACTAAAACGGCTAGGTCTTGTTAACTCATGACCTGAATTTCGAATGAGATACTAAATAATACGACTGAAGGTACCTAACATGCTTGAAAGTAACTGACGATATAAGACATGCTGCTACCCTATTCAAATATGTTAGAATCATTGTGTTCAGTTACTGGTTCACTCATAATCCTATCTATTTCGAATGACTTCAGAACAGACTCATACTTCAGCCCTCTAATGAACTATTCAAATACATTAGGATGATTGTGTCTGAATTATAGTTCAAGTAAAGTTTTATGTATTCGAATAGCATCCATGGTACTCTTGAGTGTTAGTATTTTCTTTTTTAAAGACAACTAGCAAGAATAACATACAGTCAACAAGTATTCGGTGATTCTAACTTTTGAAGTAAATGATGGTGAACTGAAGTTCCACTGGTTGCTCAATTATCTTAATACAAGTAATTTACAAGTTATGTACATTAAACAAGATACATGTACCGGAATCTACGTATTAGATACCACAAAATATTACCGACCGTATACAGTTCATATGTTTTGTTTAGAAATATTTTTTTGACTATTTAAACTACACTTTCTTACTGAATACTACAGGATACATTCTGACCAGTAATTTGATACTGTCACAGTAAAAACTCTATTTAACAGAAAAAGAATCTTTTCAAGTGTTAAGAAATTTGACGGTAAGATGTTTCTAACTATACACACCGTGAAGTTGACAGAAACTAAACTAAACCTCCACTCAAATACAGCCATTATAACAACTAATAATTATTTCAGTTTAAATCTCCATTCATTCATTTAAAGGGCTGTTACGTAAGAATCAATACACTCCGAGTTCCGACATTGTTCTCATTATTGAAGATTCAATTTCTAAAAGAAACTAACTAGAATGTTGAAAACTGTTTTCCACTTTTCCTATATATTTTTTAGTGAACAGTTAAAATAACTCACTATATCTCTTGAATATTTCCATACTATACACTAGAGAGTGATAAATTTATTTAAGTATTGACAGATCTTAGAATCGTTGATATTAGACGGTTGGAAGCAATCGGCAGGAAGCCCAGCCTGATCTAGTTTTCGTGCTAGTTGCCACTCATCAGTCAGCCAGGCGTATCTGCAACCTTGAAGGAACTAATGTCCCTTCTGAGATTCGAATTCGAGTCACCCCCATTGCAATCCTAACTGATAGAATTCAGTCTGCACCAAATAAAGGACTAGACACATCCCACTGGTTACTAGTGTCCAATCAAATATTTTAGAATCCTTAAAGGTTTTGATGATGATGTGAATTTTAAGAGGAGAACAGAATTATTTCTGTATAACTGTTCAAATGTCTCGTGGAAATAAATTAGCTGTAATCACTTTTTACAGTACTCATTCATCAAAGAGTACCGGAGCAGTGTTTTTTTGTTGCTATGCGTTCCCATTGGAAAATAGGGCTTCAAGCTTGAGCTTTCTAGTTCCGGTAGCAGTGGTGTTTTTTACGAGATGGGGTAGACCACGTCATGCCCGAAACTTCCCATTCTTTCTGTCTAGTGACTGGCTGAGGGAGGCAAAGGTTTGCGCCGGCCGGGAATTGAACCCCGGAACACCTGGATGCTTGGAGAGCATCCTGCCATTGAACAACCGATGCACGTTTACCTTTGCCGAGAAAATTATTATTTCTCATCACTTACTATTTTCATACTGTTTTTTAAGTTTTTTCGTTTAAATTAAAGATGAGTGAGTAATTTTACGGTATAAAATGTATTGTCAGGTAAATTCTTATAATTCCAAATTGAGTTGGAGGAGAGATTTTGTTGATAGTTTTCACTATCGGATGGCTTTTTAAGCGCATCTGTTATGCATTACTTTATGTGACCTGAAATTATGTAACATATATATATATATGAACTGTTCCACCATTCAATAGACGATAAACAAAACAAGCCTAACACTTCTATTTTTCTGTCTAGAATTTCAGTTAGCAAAATATTCTTGGGCTGAAATCATTGCTTATGATGAAGACTCGAGTTGTCTACTGTATAGAATTACAAATAATTATAATCTACCCTATATATATATATATATATATATATATATATGTATTGACCATTTGGTTAGGTTAACCTGTATAGTCCATCGCAATCATTTAAACAGGCTTACTAATAACTAGATTTTATACTTAATTATTAAAACATTTTTATTTTGCTTTTGTAACTGATAAAATAATCGGCCTATGTCAAAATTACAATTAAGTGATATTATAGTAAAATATTGATATTACTTCTATTAATTCTGAGACATATAAATGACGGAAAAGCGACTTTGCATATCACCGAAAATGAACAAATAATCTTTTTTATTACAGGATTTCATCATTAACTGACATCGGTTAGAGGGCCATTGGAAAACCTGGGAGTACTAGACAACTGCTTCATCCCAGTTCGGAACTCTTCAACAGTACACACCCACCACCAGGGTTCGAACCAAAGACCTTCTGGTTACAAGACTAGCGAGCTCGTAGACCATTAGGCCACTGAGATCCGATCCAGTGGCCAGCCCATGAATCCCAACTTCTGCCAATTCACGACATAGCGCGACAGCTAGCGAATATCTTCTGCGAGTATTTGTCCTCACACCCGACCTGCTGTACCCTACTGGTCACGAATTCCCACTAGAACCCCTACCTACCTGAATAGGGCCAGTCGCTAGTGAGCATCATGTGTCATCGGATAGGGTCCTAGTGGATGAATGAACTACGAGCTCGCTAGTCTTGTAACCAGAGGGTCTTGGGTTCTAATCGTGGCAGTGTGTGCATACTGATGAAGAGTCCCAAACTAGGACGAAACAGATGTCTATTACTCCCAGGTTTTCCAGTGGCTATCTAACCGATTTCAACTCATGATGAACTTCTCCAACAAATTTATAAGATGTCGACTATTGAATTCTGTCCCACTAGATGAACAGAAATGTGCTCGCCTCAACTCATTTTGTTAATGGACCTAACATGCTAAGTGGACAATGTGCAGAAACAACTATTTAGTGCTTCCCAGTTTTCAGTTTGTGTTCATCAGTGATAAAAACTACCTCGAAACTTATAAATTAATGATTTTTTCACACCAAACGCACACTTACAGTATCAGTGTCGAGAGTGTCTGAATGAAATGCAATCAACTACTACAATACTTATTGTAATAGACTTAATTAACTAACGTATACCGTAAAATATTTATCCAGTTATACAGAACCATCATGTCATATTTCATCAATTTTGTGTTCAGCAGATGTCTCGTGTGCGTATGTATACACCAGTATACATTAGTACAAAGCACTGGGCATATGAAATGAATATCTTTTTACAGACCTTTAGATTCTACTAAGATAACAGTAAGATAATGAGAACCAATTGTTAATAAATAATCTGATAAGGTTGGAATATTTATTTACGCCTATTTACACACACTGATTATGTCACAACGTGGTCTACCACCTGCACTAAATGTAATCCTTATAAATGATGCTTAAGACATGTGATAGGATAAATATGCTTGATGTAAACTTCATTAAAAACATGGGATTTAGTGGAAAACCCTACACACTCATTCTAACAACGGACTATTAAAAATATTTTCTTTAAATTGTTTTCACTGTGAACTGTTATCGGGAAATTGGAGGATTGTTTTGTTCCAGCACGGGTCTCTTCAGAAGTGTACACTCACGGCCCCAAGGAGATTCGAGTCAAGGACTATTGGGCTATAAGGATAGGACGTCCCCATATAGCCACTTGGTTGAAATTTCATAGCGAATGTATTCGGCTTATTCGAATACCAACTATTTCAGAAAACCAACCCTAGAATCAATGAAATCTCAGCAAAGCCAGAAACTTCACCTACTTATGTGCTGTTGATGTAGTCAGTCAGAAAGTCTACACTCAACTACAGTGTTTTCCACCTAAGTTTCCAGCCAGTGGTTGTCCTAAATTCCTGAAATGCTTACTTTCCCAAGAGTCCTAATCTTCTTATTGCAATCTGGAATAACATTTTCCTTGTCTTGACAAAATGTAGATATTTATCCCTTACATGGACATTATTCTGTTTTCAGCTTTTCACTTCGAGCAGCTAACGAATAGGTACATGGCGGCGGCACGATCGTGAAATGATAAGCGTGCATATCATCACTATAAGAGTGATTGTCTTGTAACAGTTATATGTAAATAGGTGAAACCAGCAAAACTGAAAAGGATTCTTCGTGTTCTCTGAATAGTTTCAGATTTACAACTTCCATTATGAATACTACTTCAGAAAAATAAGCGATTCATGAGTGATAGTAAGCCATCTTGATAATAAGCATATTTTATGCTTATATTTCTATCCTGATTTATTCCAAAGTACTTAGTGCACGACCATAATTTCGTACTATTGTTGAGGGTGAGATTATCGCTTCTAAAACATCTATCTCTGTAATAAGAGATAGGTTTTAGGTCACCTTGTTTATGGTCGAAAAGTTCCTTGGTTTAAACGCTCCTATTCTATCAGATATCTTGAATCAAGAGGCAGATACTAAAACACCACTGATCGAGTAGGGTAATTATCATTGATTCACTACTACTACAACTATCAATGAACAAACTACCATTCACCTAGCACAAGAACAAGTAGTGAATTACTTCCCAAATTATGTCTACCTTTCTAGATGAAAGAGAATAGAGAAAATCCTTCAAATGAATTGTAAAAGTTGTATTATTAATGGAGATAGAAAAATAAAGTGTTACCAATATGAGATCTGTCATCAGTATAAAATAAATCTACTGAACATGTAGTTTTCTTGTTTCAAGTACTGTAAAAATTTCAATTTCAAGTTATCAGTGATATGATGACCTTTAGTTATTACAAAGCTTGTAGTGATATTGTTCATAAAAAAATAAAGATATTTTATGACATGTTAAAGGTACCCCCAACTATGATTTACTAGTAGAAGGATTCTGGAGAAGAAACTGTCGATAATGAATATGATTATACTGGATATGAATGACTAAATTCAGTTGTTATTACATTTGGCCGAAATGATGATGATGGCGATGATAAGACAGGTAAGTTGTTGAAAACCTTAATATCCACTTCTTCTGGTGATGTAAAACTTTGTAGGTGAACTGAATTCCCATGTGGTTCATCAACGTAGTTCTCCGGTAAGTGATGAGTGGGGCGACTGGGATTAGAAACATTCTTTCGATACTGTTTACGAAAATGAGTACGCAAGTGAACTTTGCAATGGTCTGACCTGCTAAATGCTTTTGAACAGATGTAACACTTAAATGGTCGGATATTTAGATGCTTTCTTAAATGTCGAGTTAATTCATCTGAGCGTGCAAATCTCTCACCACATATTGGTACGGTTAGTGAAGTCGTCACTGAAAGTTCAGCAATCATGTTACGTGGGTATGGGAAAACACAAACAAGAGGGCGTTCACCTGCAAAAATAGAAGACACAAAATACAATAATACTATTTTATTAACATTAAAATGTGTAAAACACTAGAATGGATGTTTACAGTTGTTATTCTTTTGTGGATTCAACTACTACTCACTCCAGATGATCCACTTTAAGAAAACAAGTGAGAATAGATTTCGTCTAACAAATGAGTTCACGCAATTCGGTATTCTGCAGTGTTATGACAGTAGGCTTAAGTTGATAAAAGATAGCGTCAAAATTATTGCACGGATATCATCTGGATTATAGCTAGATCAGATAGGGAAAATATGTAAAGGATTTGTGAACTGAAAACAACTTGCATGCTACTAAACTATTCAAAAGACACAGGAGGATTATGAGTGAACTAGTGTGGTGAGAGCTGTCTACTAGCCAAATTGGTAGACAGTAATTTACGTCAATGTTTACGTTCTCAAGATTTGTCGTGAGAAAATATGAACAAAGACTGATTCAAAACCGACCACAGCAGACTTTGCGTAGGCGGATACAGTTAACATATAGATGATCTGACATTCAAGAAAGTCACAAAGAGATGAAAGATTAACTTTAAGTGAGAAACAACCAATCAGAAGACTGTGTTTGTTTGCTTAACTAAACTATAATAATGTACATGAAAATATATAAATATGCTTTGATTTCCTTAATAAACGATCTGTTGCCTGGCCCTTGTCTTCTGTTGTTACACTAGTACTAGATAAGTTTATCTATTAGATGCACTTGAATGGCCTAGCAAAATCTCATTTACATTCACCTGGGTTGTGAACTAAAAACAGCTCTTAATCAATAGTCAAAACTAATTTGTAACAACAGGTCTCACTGGATTATTCCACGATCACTACTCACAATTAATACGTCAGAAGTAATAAAAATACTCACCGGTATGAATACGATAATGAGCCTTTAGATGACAAAGTTTTGCGTAACTTTTCTCACAGCCTATTAAAAAAAACAATGCATGAGGCAAAAGCAGAGAATGTTAGTCAATCTTGATATTTTAGTAAATACAAACCAAGCAGCTTAATTAAACCAAGTTAATTCATATATGTGTCTGAAGAAAGATCAGTAATCTCATTTCAGTCAAACAAATGAGAAATAATACGTTACAATAAATAACACACTTCTTCAAGTTCTGACCTTATAGAATGGGCTATTGATTAATGTTCACGAATAGAACCGACTTTTCCAATCAAAGAGAGATTTAATATTTCAATACTATCTGGAAAAGAAACAAAATCTTCATTGATATGAAATTTCAGTACCGATACACTTGAAAATAGTTGCCCACAGTTTCATTAAGAAATATAAGAATGTGCTTAACTAGACAAAATTATAATCACCAAAACGCCGGGTTTTATTCGGCGTGAAATTAACAACTTAAACTATGAAATGTATCCATCAGCAATGTTGAGCGATCTGAACGGCTGGTTCAGGGTCACTCTACCGTGGCATCTTTTCTTTAATGTTTCTAAAAATGTTTTTACTCCTAAAGTGGCACATCTTTACAAAAATCTGGAGATTGGAATTGGTCTTTTCGCCAAGTGAAACTTTAAGCACCAATAACTACCAATGGAGTGCGACTGCATCAATGACCTTGAAACGCTCACTGAGCGACTTAGTGAAACCTGGCAAATAATGTCATCATCAATAAAATATGCTCATCGAAGTGTTATGCTACTAAATGGGATATCTGGCAAGTTTCAGCTTAGGTTTGGGGAAGATTAAGTTACGGTTTAAGCCAAGGACAAGTTAGGGTTAGGTTATCCTAATAAAGGCGACATTAGGATTGGTTCAAGTTAGATTACAGTTAGTTTAGGGATATTTTCACGTTAGGGTTAAGTTCAGGAAAGATTAGGGTTACTGTTAGGGTTAGAAGATCCAAGTGATTACATGCATAGAATGTGGCTAAATTACTCTGTTGATATAAGAATAGAACTTGTGCACTGTGGTAGAGTGTAACTCTGTGAGACTTTATCAAAATAAATTTTACCCACAATGGAATTATACTCTGTTGACACTCCAAACTAAAACTGAGATATTTTTATCACATGTAAGACCAAGGTATCCTCTGTAAAACTTTCAGTTTTTATTCTTTTTTTTCATAAATACATATATTCCATACACATAAATGCTTCGTTCACGTGATTGGTGCGTTCGAGATCATTCGCTGATTGGTAGTTAGTGATGCCCAAAGTTTAACTTTGCCGTGAGGTACATTGACCTTAATGCTTCAATACAAAGTATTCACCATCTTTTAACTTCTTAAGATATAAGAAACGTTGTTTCTGAAACGGGGGGCCCAAATTTCCTTGTCTCAACTCAGTTATTATCTTAATTAAGGACAAAAGCAATAACATTGCAATGAGTATTATCTCACCAAAATGATGGAACCATTCGTTTTTTGTTTTTTTATTGTCCCGTATCAAATATTCAGCGTCACCGTCCATGCATTACACTCCCCATACTTTTGGTTATAATCAAGCTACAAAGTTTATTAATTGTTCGCTCTAAAATTTGAAAACAACTCAGTTTTGAAAGTTTAGGCCTACAGTGTCTAGCCGAAATGTGACTGATACATAGTGACGGTACTCAAATGACAAGTGAAAATAGATAGAAATTACAGCAGTATGGAGGTCAGTTAGACACTTATAGTTCACGGTTTAATAGGGTACAGAAGCACAAAGAAATAGGAATTCCGAGGAAACAGTTAGACAAAGGGTAATTAGTACAAGAGCATATTAACAGCTAGTAAATTGTATAATCATTTAAGGGGTAAATGACTTCACTATATCAGCCAAAATAAAAATCAGTGGTCGCCTGAGAGAAATATTCCTGAGTTAGGAGGTAATGAAATGAGAACACATGCGTTGAGTGAATACATGTATGTGCCTTATGATACACAAACAGCAATGATTACAGCTGAACTTAATTTATTGATGGCAGTGACAATAACTGCGTTTTCGCAAACGTTACATCCACTTCGATAAATAATACCGATTTAGAAAGGAAGACGAAATTTGCAGTATAAAATGATATCATTCTATTTCACAGGTTCTCATCAGCTGCAGACTACCTGAGATTACAACGGTTATATAAATGATAATAACACACTTTAATGTTTGAGTAGTAGTAGAGAAGAGATAAAACTGATTCATCCAAAAAAGAATGAAAGCATTACAATTTTTAGTTTAAGTTATCATCATCAATTTATACACTTTCGAAATTTATCAAGGGAACCAGTTGTATGAAATACCGATTTACTCTTGAATACCGATAACTGCAGCATAGATACCTAGTGAAACATGATGTAATCGTGATGTAATAGTAATGATACACAGTTGAATGACAGTCTATGAGGCCTATGCTGATAGTACGGCCTAAACACTGTTGTATGTCAAAATTAATTCTGATAGGCTGTTAAATATCATTAAACACACATTATGTGACTTATCTTCACATAGTATATAAAATCATCCTGAATAACTGTAGTGTCTTCCTTTACAGCTGACAGCATAAATAATTAAGATAGTCACAATCAATACTTACCAGGATAATTACACTTGTACATTTTCTTAATCTGTTCACTTTGTCCTGATATAAAGTTGCTATTGTGATTACAGTTACTGTCATTATCAGTCTGCTTAATTTTGTTCAGAAGAGAATCTTCATTATTTGGATGTTGTGAATACTGTGGATGACAATTATTGGCTTGGTGGTGAGTAAAAGCATGTTGACAGTTATGTAGGTGTTCATTTGAGTAACTGTGACCGTGGAGACATGTACACGGTGGTGTGTGGTAATAATGTGACAGGTAACTTTGCTGACAGTACATGCATCCAGGTGACTGGTTTGGGAAATAATCTGGTCTACACGAATACTGAATAAAATTATTTGTAGCATGTATATACGGAGTGCATATACTGGGTCCACAGTTGTTTAATGAGTGTTTGGCTTGTAAATTAAATCCCATATTATTAAGCTCTCTCATTGGGATTCTTTCACCCACAGGCGTAGAGGGTTGTCTCATTTTCACACAATCACACGAACACGACTTAATTTGATTTGGACATACTGCCAAGCCATTTGGATATGAAAATACAGAATTTGTGAAGTTACCCTCCATCGCATGAAACACTTAAAAAATTTCCCGTAGGTCTCGTATATTTTCTTCCTTTTTATAGGGAAATACACCTATCAATAAATCAACGCTGGAATCCAAACCTGCCAATCAAAATTTAATATGGTGAGAGATAATTATTTAGTGGAATTAAAACAGCGAATGAAATCACGCCTGGTTCATTATTTCACGCTTTGTGAATGTTTGAGAAGTAATTCTGATTGGATGTTTGTTGATCTATTTCAGCTTCCTAATAAATATCTTGCGAAAGTCCAGTGAGGCATTCATTATGCACCGCTTTTGGCATCAGGTGTTTTTTTAACTTTAGCACTTTGAATTATCCCTTATTCTAAACCGAGTTTCACTAAAATCTTGACCAACAGATGATCGTGAAAACCTAGGCATCTACAGAGATAAACAGAGAAATTAATAAAACTCAGGGTCATAAAGTTGTCTGCATTATGTTATGTAAAGCCAGTAGTGAACTAAAAGAAAAGAATGGTATTTAAAAATACTGTCATCTAGTGTAATTTCATGTAAATAGTGGTTACTCATCACAGTGCAATTATATATGATGACTGACTAGACGAAGTTCTGCATAAGTTCCAAAATGACTTTCATCACTGACTAATTAGTTACAGAACCACTGAGAACCAAAGTTTACTGCCCTATCATTTTCATTAGTTTTTCTAATGGTATAGGTTCACCATGGATCAATAAAGGGCAGAACCTAAAAGTCCTCGAAAAAATAATTATGACCTAGGGTGAAATGAATCAGCACAAATGAAACATTCGAAAATCCTGAGTGGGACTATTCCTTCTCATTGTTGAAAATGAAGTTTATATTGTGTGACAGAAGCAGAAAATGAACAAGACAGATTTAATTAATTTTCAAGTATTGGTTTTGTAGGGATTTTGTTTGATTGCGTGGAGGATTTCATCATGAGCTGACATCAGTTAGAGAACCACTGGAAAACCTGGGAGTACTGGACAGCTGTTTCGTCCTAGTTTGGGACTCATCATCAGTACGCACCCACCGGGATTCGAACCCAGGACCTTCTGTAAGCCTTTTGTACAGAAGATTCCATCATCTGTTATTGCAAAGTAGACATGCGTTCTGGTTCTTCATGCCGAGCTGGTTGACATAACTCAATCTCTGTTTGGGAACTTATATGAGAGTAATCTGCGCTCCTACGTTGTAGTTTTCCAACCAAGTGCCGTATCACGTCTAGTATGATGCATGATTCGTTAGGATGTCTTTAGCTTTAAAAGTTTACCTTTAGTAGAAAAAATCGTGGATAGGTATGAACTTGTTCAGGTTGTTGGGCTAGTTTTAAGTAACAGATTTACTAAGAACCCAAATGGTTGGTGTTAACTGTCAGCGGTCCCTGACAATTTCTTTGAATAACCGTATATGAGTTCGGCACAGCAGAATCCGGCTACCAGGTTAAGGTTCCACGTTTTAAACCTTTAAATTTTCATTTTGATTTGGAATTCTTTCAATTGCTTCGGTTGAGACACTTAAGGATGAGTTGTATTGCACCGTAAGTTAAAGGAATTAAATTACATGAATTGTGAGGAATATTTCAATGGTTTTAAAAATAATCTTATATGGAACCTTTACTGTTCAGTATTTAATCAAAACAGAGTGTACTGGTGAGTTGCTAGCTTCTAAAAGTTAATTCAGTAATGTTTCATTGTGTAACAACACTCGAACTCATATTTACTAGGAAACTTTTCAATAATCAAACTCGGTAGTTTATCGAGTACTAACCTGTAATTTACTAATTGATAAGTATTTATCTTTCTCTGAATTAAAATTAAAATTTAGTGTATGTTTGGAGGATCTTATCATGAACTGACATCGGTTAGAGGACCACTGGAAAACCTGGGAGTACTGGACAGCTGTTTCGTCCTAGTTTGGGACACTCCAGAAGTAAGCACTTACCGCCAGGGTTCGAACCCAAGACCCCCTGGTTACAAAACTAGCGAGCTCATAGACCATTGGGCCACTGCGACCCGGTGCAGTGATCCATGAATTCCAACTTCTGCCAATTGACGATATGGCGTGACCGCTGGCGAATGTTCTTCGCAATTTTGATGTTCACTAGTAAGTGGCCCTATTCACTTAGGTAGTTACCTGGGTTCTAGTGGGAAGTCGTGATCAGTGGGGTACAGCAGGTTGGATATGAGGACAAATCCTCGCGGATGACATTGGCTAGTGGTCGCGGTATGTCGCGAATTGGCAGAAGTTAGAATTCATGGGCTGGCCATTGGACTGGGCCCCAGTGGCTTAATGGTCTACGAGCTCGCTAGCCTTGTAACCAGAAGGTCCTGGGCTAGAACCTCAGTGGGTGTGTGCTGATGGAGAGACCTAAACTTGGACGAAACATCTGTCCGGCGCTCCTAGGTTTTCCAATAGTCCTCTTACCGATATCAGTTAATGATGAAATTCTGTTCAAATAATTGAATTAGGCAATAGTCTGCTTTGAACCCTATAATTTTCTGTGATAGGCATGCTTCAACGAAATAACTGGTTGAATAATACTTCATGCGGTTATCCAGTTATCCGGTAAAATGTAACTTTACCAATTCCTGCACATTTGTTTGAGTATATTAGCATTATTTGACAGCATCTCTCATATCTTTAGTTATACCATTATTTCAATGGCTACTTTTTAATGACAACTTCAGTGATTACTATAAAATAAGTATATACGCATCATAAAAAGTGATACTCTTGTTATCCTAAAAGTACACATACCAAATTACAACCTTATAAGAAATGAATTGCACTACAAAAATCATATAATCATAAATATTTATGGGTAAGGGAGTCATATTCACCTACAAAATACAAAACTGAGGTTATCCCTACGTATAATTCCATTCAAATGATACATAATTCGTCAATATGGTCATTTAATCTAAGTAAGCTGGTTCATATATTAATGCACAAAGTGCTATAATTATTTATATTGAATTGAAAGATGTAATTATCATGGATGTTGTATGCCTCTCTCTCTGTATATATATTTTCATGCATTTCAGGTCGCTAAGTTCACTCAAGCGCAGTCTTTCATTCGATACACTGATATCGTATCAAACCTATAGATAGCAAGTGTCTACATATCAAAGCTGTTATTCGTACTTTTGTTTTCTTATAAGCGAATATCAGAGCAGAGAGTTTATTTAAACGCTTAGGAAGATATGTTTGCATTTTTGTATTGACAGCATTTATGAAAAATACATATATTATCTAATCATCTAGAACAGCATAATTTGCGGAAAGGTCGTGGAATATTTAAGAAAAACAGCTGTGCAATGATGCAGAGATTTTTGGTTCTTATGGATGTTTGTAACACTAGCTTAGGTTTGAATATTTTAGGCTACCATATTCCATGTACATTTTGCATATATTTACTCATGTTTTATTGGTGTTTACATATCAAATTATGCATTCTAATCGTATTATTCACTCCAGGGATTATATAAAATGTTTAAAACCCAAAAACTTTCATATTTCTAATAAACCCAAGAAAAAGCACCATGGTAGGTGGCAACGTGCTTTAAAATGTACACCCATACATCACACCACTGTTCCGGTTATCATTAGTACCAACTGCCGGTCCCTGCCTAACAAAATTCTGAATTTTCAGTCCCTTTTGTCATCCGAAATTTGTCACATACTGGCATTATCACTCTGCAAGAAACTTGGCTCCGTGACTTATATGATAAAAATTTAGTGTCTTTAAATGATTTCAATGTATTCCGACAAGACCGTGTTCGCTCTAAGATAAAATGTGGCAGAGGTGTTGCAACTTTTATTCACTCTAAATGGTCCATTTTTAATAAAGTTTGTTTCAAATTCTCGAATGACTACATCGATTGCATCACTGTGAGATGTCGCCCGAAACACTTGTCAAAGTACAAATTCATTTATATTTCAAATGTTTATGTCTCCCCTGGTTGTACCATATCGGATCTATCTATGTTCTCAGATGAATTCACTGCTTTTGCTGCAGCTTGCTTCGAGAACTCTTTATCAATAGTGACTGGTGACTTTAATTCCTGTGACTGCTCCTTCCTTATATCACTTGGTCATGACAATATTGCTAACTTTGCTACTCGTCTTGGTAAAACACTGCATCTAGTATTCATTGATGATATTGGTATATATGAAGCTCGCAAACGTGCTCCTTTACTTAACTCCGACCACTGCATCATATGTGTATTGCCAAAAGTATATTCCAAATCACACAAAGATGTCTTCTCTCACCTTTACAGTAAATTTCAACGGAGATGCTACTCACAAGACAACTTACGCAAGCTCAGATGCATGTTAAAAGACACTAACTGGGACATATTTACAGAACAAACATTAGATAACACAATCACAAACATTACAGATTATCTTAAATTCTGTTTCGAAATATGTTGTCCTAAAGAAACGTTATTCATTCGATTTGACCGTTTCTCTTCTTCACATCTCAAAAAGCTACGTAGAGATAAAGAACTGTTGTTCAAGACAAATGATAAGTCAGGTGTAAAAAAGTTAAATACTCTGATAAAATTCGAAATGCAAAGACTAAATGTCTTCTATAACCAAAGATTCTCGTCATGAAAAACCCCTTCTAGTTCGTGGAAACTTTTCAAAGAAATTACTAGCGGTAAGCGATGTACTTCTGTTCCATCTCTTAATGTTGGTACTGTAAATAAGTCTTTCATACGCTCTTCTGTCGATATCCTTCCTAATGTTACAAATCGTATAGACAACAATTTTAATGGTTTTAATACCCTTGATGTGCTTAACTATCTCCAGTCTCTGAAGCCTTCCCAAAGCCTTGGTCCTGATGGTGTACCTGCCCTTTTCCTCAGGAACTATGCTGATATTTTATGTTACCCTCTTACTAACGTTTTTAATGCTTCCTTTTCCAGCAATGTTCTACCTTTTGCATAGAAAAACAGTAAAATTATCCCCATACCAAAACAATCTTCTGGTAATTATATTAAATTTAGGCCTATTGTAATTACTTCTCCTTTTTTAAAATTGATGGAAAAATTACTTTTACTTCTTCTTGAACCTTCATTGAAACCTTTTAATGATCCTAAACAATTTGCATATAAACATGGTAGAAATACCTTGGATGCTGCGATTGTCTTATATCATAATGTTGTTTCTTGTTTAGACAAAGGTGACAAATATGTTCGTAGTGCTTTCCTAGACTACACATCTGCTTTTGACTCTGTACCTAGGGGCCTTTTATTAAATAAGCTTTCGTTGACGCAAACAGGATCCTTGGCTAAGAGTTGGTTGCATTCTTATTTTTCTGATAGAATGCAGTATACTGCATATAATGGCAAATCTTTTTCTGCTTCGCTTACAAAAGCCGGTGTTCCTCAAGGTGCCGTCCTCTCTCCTTTTCTTTTTTCTTTCTTCCTACACGACCTGCCTCATTTAAACGAAACTAACTTTGTCAAATATGCGGATGATCTGACTGTATCACTGCCTATCACTTCCGAGTCTGACTGCTCCAAACTTAATAGCTTTCTGTTGAACATCAGCAAGTGGTCTAAGTCAAATGGTCTTATGTTAAATCCTTCCAAATATCAGGCAGTTAACTTTACTTTCAAGCATCGACGTGACATACATGAACTAGTTAGTTCCCATGATGCCTGTAGCATAGGTGGCACTGAAATTGAAACCAAATCAAGTATTAAATACCTTGGATTAGTTCTTTCCTCTGACCTTTCATGGTCATCCCACATCTTATTGATCTCTGAGAAAATGTTTCGTCTTACCTTCTACATTAAAAAGTTAAGACAATCAGGTATCAACCAACCTTTACTTCTGCAGTTTGTAAACTCCTGTATTTTACCTATTGTACTCTATTGATCTCCATTAATCTTTCCTGAGCTTCTCAAAAAAGACTATGGCATATTACGAAGGGTATTAAATGCTGTGAGTAGAGCTTGTGGTTTGCCACTGCGTGAGCTCGCCGATACTATATTCGAGGGACACATAAATTCCTGCACAAAATGGGCAAAGGCTGTACTGTCAGACCCCCTGCACCCCCTTAATTCACAGCTGTCCCTTTGCATCTCATCAGGTAGGACGAGAAGTCAATATAAGAAGTTATATGCTCGCACCACTAAGTAAAAAATTTTACAATACCCTATTTAGCCTGTATTTTATGTGATGGAGACACTGTTAGACATGAAACATATAAGTTACTATGTAATTAGCAAAGTGAATCGACCCTTTCATCGTTCATCTTTCCGTAATTTTATGGTGTCACCCTTTCTATCATTTAATTATAACTTAGCTACTTTATTTTAGCTATTATTATTATTACTGCAATTATATACTTTATGCATATTTTTCTCCTTATCGGATACTGTAATTGCTACATAGCTGCTATAAAAACGTTTTGTTATTATTATTATGTAATGTTTATTTTTTTGTCGTTTTGAGTAAATTAAATGCAATATTGTACGGAATGCTGATAATTCCTTGCTGTATCATCAATACTGTTTTTGGAATAAAGCAAAAATTATTATTATTATTAGCTGGTTTTATTGCAAGAGTTTGATTACTGTTTCAGGACGTATACTCAAGGACAGTAAAAAAAGAATGTTATTATTGACATCATCCAGATCAATGGTAAAATACTTTTTGATAGACCACTGACATCAACGAACACAGTCCAGACAGAACTTTGATGTTTTGTAGTCGAAGGAATTCATTAGGTTACAAGAAATCTTTCATAACATTATCTGTAGATATCGAAAAAAATGGAATGGAATACTAATCCACCGGGGTTTCCTCGTGTGGCTCGTGAGTAGGTGTTTCAGCGTTAGAACGCTTTCCAACCACGCATGTGTCCCAGGGATTGATCCTTGGCCGACAAACACCTAAACATCGATAGGCCGGTAGCAGGTCCTATAAAGAGAGAAGGTTGGGCGTGATGCTACGATTCCACTGCTACCGAAACTTCAAAGCTGTAGCTCGTAGCCCTATGTTCCACTTGGAACTTAAAGGAATAAAGAAAATATTTTAAAAAGTTGAACCAACCAGCTCAAATAACCTAACCACACTGAGAATATCCATTTGAGCAATAAATCTTCTACGTTATTTCCCTCATTGCTGTATACTTTTTTTAATCATTTATGGTGATGACTCAATTGGAAGTTTTAAATTGCTTCTGTGTTTGCTTCCTTAATTTGGCACTGCCCATATTCGTTTATGCTACCATCAGAGAAAGAATGATTAGAGACAGTTCCAAGCTGATAAAAGGTGAATGTAAAATTTGTTTAGGTATACCTTTGCAATCGATTCATTTATAATCTCTTGAAAACGACTAATCGTTTATCTTGCGACACCTCAGAAAATAAAAATTTGGTCTTTCTTTTATCGTTTGTTGTAGTTAATCTATACAGAGTTCAGTTGATTAATAGTTAATAATTAAAGGCGAATAATTTCCACTTTTCTATTATGGGTAGAATTTATTTGGATAAAGTCTCACAGTGTTATATGGTAATATTTACTGACGACGTTTCGAGCACAATTTATTGCTCATAATCATACCAAGGTAATCACACAACTTTCATATAAACGAAGTTATATCAATGAATTCCACTTTTGAAAGAGCGTTTTTAATAGACTAGCACCATACATTTGTTCATTTTCAAACTGGGAACACTGAAACAGTAATATTCGGTCAACAGTTAATATTTAATTTAGGTATCAATTTACATGAAAAATTCCCGAATAGAGGACAAGCTACAATGAGTTATGCAATTGACTCTGTGTCAAATAATAAGAATAAAACAGAATACAAGCGACCAAAAGACGTAATCATTTGCAACTTGGTTGTATATGTAAAATGTTGACATTCTGTTTCGGGAAAAACGATGTCTTAGTTAATTGTAGCTAAGGCTTCAGCTGAATTCTCATAGGTGCATCGTGGCGCTTTGTTAAAAAAATATATCGCATGTAACAATTAGGCAACATATGCTGGGTGAAATTACTATATCGAGGTTAAAATGTGGTTAAATCAAACAACCAAAGGACACAGTAAGGGATTAACGATAAGCGGTTAGCAAGTAAATAGGTGGCAGTCTACGTGATGTCAACGATTGCATCAAATGGTTCACAACAGATGAGCTGTGTATGAAACTTGCATTGGCGAAAAGACATGATATGTATTCTTTAGTATCAATGCATGCAGACAACTATGGTCATCAGTTTGATTGGGATCATGTCAAAATCTTAAACAGAGGAAACACGAAAAGTGCCAGAGAATTCCTAGAGGCCTGGTACTCAAGCGAAAATGCGATTAACAAACACGTTAATATAGATGAAATATACCAATTAATAAAAAGTAAATCAGGTGACCAAAAAGTTTAAAATCCTAGTCAATAGAAAGTGGTCAATACATATGTGAAGATAGTAACCAGGAGACGCAATTACATCACGCATGAGGAAATTTAAATCATTTCACTTCGTGCTAAATATGGCGCTGAAGATGTTGTCCGGAAGGACGACGAAAGCTTCGCGACTAAACCAACCAGCTGAGAGAACGCTTTTAATTGTAGATAATTCCAGTTATATTTCTCCTCATATAGATTGAGTCTTTTGCAATATTAGGAAGCATATAAAATTAAGAGTTTCTGTTGTGGTGAGAGCTGGCTGCTAGCCAAAGTTGGTGGACAGTAATTGACGTCAATGTTTATGTCTCCAATATTGGTGGTGAGAAAATGAGAACAAAGACTGCGTAGGCGGATACAGTTAGCATATGGATGATCTGACACAGCCACAAAGAGATGCAAGTTTAACTTTCTGTGAGGAACAACCAATCAAAAGACTGTATTTTCTACTAAGAATAATCTACAATAATGTACATTAAAATCTATAAATATGTTACAGGATTTTCATCATGAGCTGACGCACCCACCGCGTACTGCTGAAGAGTCCCAAACTAGGACGAAACAGCTGTCCAGTACTCCCAGGTTTTCCAATGGTTCTCTAACTAATGTCAGCTCATGATGAAAATCCTGTAACCAATCAAATCCCTACAAACCAACACTTAAATGTCTATAAATATGTGTTGATTTTCCTTAATAAACAATCTGTTGCCTGGCCCTTATCTTCTGTTGTTACACTATTACTGTTAATTTGTTTTTAGTGACAGATTAAGGATGTTAGTGCCTCCAAATGTATTGAAAATGACAATATTTCATTGAACCGCTTGGACAAATGCATGATAATAAATGTTTATTTTCACATAGTTTTTAGTAGAGTCTATGAAGAACTGCAGTAGAGTAACATTCACATTCTCAAACTTTAAAGGCTGATTTTACAAGGAAATTGCATATCATTGAAGCTTGGCTTAGAACGTCAGCTAGAAATGTAGAAGTAAAACACAATGGGCTTCATTAGCCTAGTTCATCTGTTTATTATTTCAAAGATTTACTGGAATCAGATATTACTGTATTTCACTCTAGTGACAGACACTTAGTAAGCACAACAAACAATTATCGCCCTAATTGTTTAAGAGAATGTAAAAATTTTCTTGAAGGTCTATGTTCATCGGTGCTCATTGGTGCTTGTGAAATAAAAGCGAATTATTATTGTTGTATAATTTAGTCAAGTAGCTGTACTAACGAATATTAGATTATAACCAGCATTTTGTTAGGCACTTGGGACTGACTGGACTGAATTAGCTTTATCTAATGGTGTATAGTCAGGGTTTAACAGATGAAGTCCTAATCTGGGTTTCCTACCATACTGTACCAACCAAGTAATCTTCTACCTACTAGTTAGTAATCTGCAAGTTGATACTAGTAACCAGAGGAGAGAATTAGTGTTGTTTCTCACTGTAGTAATACGTGAAAGTCGATGTGAATCACTGAATAAATATGAGCTTCATTAAGTTTGAGAGTCATAAATATTTATTTATTTTATCAAACTCGGCTATAAAAATAAGACATTCTGCATATATGATCACTGTGTTGAGATTTCAAACTTCTTAAAAAATCCAGTGAACATATTTAATGCAAACAGCCTTACTGAGTAACCTGTGTGTTTTTGTTTGATAGTAAAAGGCTTATTGGTGGGTAGATTATTCTAATGCATTGGAATAAACGTATCCGAATTCTAGTTCATTCATTACTTTTATTTGATGACATGCATAGATTGATACCGTTTGTTAAGTTTTGTATGTTGCACACAAATATAGCAACAAACATTTGGACTACAAAACAATTTCTCCATTTGTACAATGAGGCTGAACACATAGAGTTGGGCTGATTATTTTATTTTTTTGAAGTCAAGGCAATACTGATAACGAATGCCCTTGATGTAGTTTACATGATAGTAGTATTTCGGACTTATGCAGACTGAAATAACAAAATCATAGCTTAAGACACTTTTTCAGTCCGCAACAAGGGTGAGATATGGAACATTCACCATAATTATTCCACTTGATACAGAACACATTTGTTACCATCTCAGTGTATACAAGTACGTTAGTTCAAAAAGTCTTTATCAGACAAGCCTGTTGGTTTATCATCAAATTTTTTAGCATGTACCGAAACTATATGAGACTACACAATTGTGAACTTACATACATACTTAATTAACTTATCTTGGTAATGGATATACTGAAGCGTGGAGTAGTTAAGTTACTTTGTCTGAATTTTGCCACCAGTGGTAAAGTTACTCATAATAAAACTACTGCTTTATCTTTACTGTTTAGATAGGGTCTTAAGTCCCAGATAAATTTAAGCAGGAGACAAGACAATGTTTCATTTTATCCAGTAGCTATCCAGTTTGCCTTAATAATGATAAATATCATCAGTATACCTTTCTTGTGTACTGAGTGGAACAAAGAGTACATTTCCATTGCACTCAGTTGTCTGTCATCACTCTCGGCTTGCTCCACGATTACTCCCACGCCTTCAATTCCTCCTCAAATAGTCTCCATATCACGCTTGGTTGCCGAACTCGTCATTTCCCATTAGGGTTCCACTTTAGATTCAGGCATTTGATTTTACTTGAATGTCTCTTAAGCTGATGTACTATCCATCTTCATTTCTTCCTGCCTATTGGTTGGGAAATAGTTTGTTAGCTGGTTCGCCGCACTGTCAGGTTTCCTTGTCGCTTGATTAACCTTTCCTACCGCTTTTCTGATTTTCACTGTTGAGCCGATTCAGCAGTTGATGAAAGTTTTTTGCTGACGCCTCTGAATCACACGGTAGCGTTGACATGACATTAGCATTAAAGTTCGAAACCAACTGCTGTAGATCTCCACACCAGTTTCAGAGTAAAGAACGCCAGTCTTGCTTTTCTGCTTCTATCCTGACTGTCTTTGACATCTTCCGCGCTACTGCTTGTAGTCGGAACGATGTTCTATGCGTAAGTAATACTGAGTGGTATTTGTTGTTAGTCGGGTATCTTCATCACCTGTGTCTTCTCTGTTTTTACCTTTGACTTTTTCCTAGTGACTGCATTTTCCAAGTGTTGAATTTAGATCATGGTCCATCTCGAGTTTCTTCAAAGGCTTTCAACTTCAACTTTAAGGCTCCTTGAATCAGATATTGATCTGAGTCTAGATCTACCCCTCCCCCTTCTATATCTTGTATTCGCTTCCTTGGTATTGGGATGAAGTTCGCCTAATTTTCTGTGTGCCCATCTGGTGAAAAGTAAAGCAGTTTCCGGATGCTCTTATGCTTGTATGTGCTACTTCCAGACACCAAATGGTTAGAGGGACAGAAGTCTGCAAGGAGTTTTCTGTTCTCGTTCACCTCACCAGCCATGCTATTGGCTCATGATGAGTTCTCTTTCTGCACTGTCTGCTCCAAATTTGGCGTTCACATCACCCTTCAAAATTTTATTGCTAGTTGCTGTTTTATGCATCACTGTTCACAGTTGTCTGCAAAATTCATCCTTCTTCTTTGGGGCTGTGTTGTTTCTAGGTACTAGATGAATTCCTTTGCCCTGATTATGGGGTAAATAGGTTCGCATTACATGAGGTCCTTCATGTTCGTGGTGACATCATGTTAGTCACATCCTAGGTGTGCTCGTGGTTACCGTCTGAGTAACCCAAGTAGATTGTTGACTACTCCTAACCATTTCGAGAATCCACTTCGATTTCAACCGCTCTCACAGATTGCTAACACTTCGATACCATATCTTCTTATCCCTCGTGCCATCTGAGCAGGTTTACCAGCCAGCCTCAAACGTGGTACTAATATTCCATGTCCCTAAGTTTACTTTTATTTCGATTGAAAGAGTACTTATCAGCTTGTTTAAAAAAAAGAATAATGGCTTTATTTTAGACAATATATTAGCACATAGTACAGAAATTCTTAGCATATTTAGCTGCGAAATATTCCCTCACCGTACAGGATCTACAAACAAAATAATAATCTACAGTATATAATACGAAGATTGTTATTCCATTTAGAGAAAGATCCAGTTCTCTACGATATTTTTCTTTCATTTCCTCCAAGAACTGTACGGCATTTTGTTGAAATCTAATTAAAAATACGCTCGAGTTCGTGTGATAATCAACGAATATACCTGTACGACTAAAACAATAATAAGCGCGAAAGAGTTTAAGCATTATGAAGGATGGAAATTTTAGAAGCCCAGTGATTTAACCAGGATACTGCTTTTCAGTTTTCGAATTCTTTCACCCATTGCCTTCATCCGTCCTCGAACAGAGGAGCCCTCCAGAATTCATGAAGGATCACATTTATTTTTTGTGCGCTCTGAAGTTGCCGTAACTAGTGGGGTGTTTTTACGGAGTTACCAGTCCCATGCTTAACCTTCTGTCCTCCCACTGTTTTGGACGGGCTGGTAAAATTAGGCAGGGTGACTTTAATATTACTTCGTGTTGATTCAGAATAGTGAGCTAGTGTTAGTTTTGTTCATTTTGATGTCTCTCAGTAAACCTCTCTAGACCCACTGCATTGCTAGAAGTGAAACTGATGATATGAGGTATGCTTATGGAATATTTAAAATATATTAGGACATATGTGTCTCGTTTATTCATATGCCTCTTCTGTTTTTAAACGGCTTGGCATTATTTAACATCCCGTCAACCGAAAACCTTTACAATACAAGAAGTAATAATTTCACATCATTGCTATCAAGATTGAGTATCCATCTCTTTAAGCAGATTTTCGATTCTACTAGAGTTTTAATTTCTTTCAATTCTTACAACCGAATAGACTATGAGTTAAATTTTCATATTATCAAAGATTTGTTTATACATTCTTCATACATGTTTCTTTGTTTGTATATAGGAATTATGTCAAGTTATTTATTTTATTTGAGGCTGCTGTAAACTGTGTCATGGAGATACTTTTTTGTATCTAACTTTACTCCATAGAATTCTTCATCTGTTTTCACGGTACTTGCCTGTGTGATGTGTGCCGCATGAGTTATCTGAATAAACTTTTAGAGTATTTAAGATTTTAACAGATGTTCTGCTATGGTTATCACTTTCCAAGTTGATACCATGAAACTTTTTGACTAACCAGACTTTAAAGAATGTTAGAAATACAGGATTGATTACTGATAAAATCTGAGACCAGAGAATGAATCTCACTAAGTTTTGGTTGGTGAAAAAATTGTCTAAAAATATTTTCATGAAATTAAGTAGATGGCAAGTTGACACCAGTTAGAGAACCATTGGAAAACCTGGGAGTACTGGACAGGCGTCTCCTCCTAGTTTGGGACTCTTCAGCAGTACGCAGTCAATGGGGGTCGAACCAAGGACCTGGTTACAAGGAGAGCTCCTAGACCATCCAGCCACCATGATCCTATCCAATGGTCCATGAATTCCAGCTTCCTCCACTTCGCAATATATAAGGCGCAACCGCCAGCCAGTGTCACAAGCGAGTAACTGATTTCTTATCTGATTTGGTGGACCTTGCTGGCTCCCAGTGGTCTGAAGGATCTACGAGCTCGCCTTGCAACCAGAAGTTTTTGAGTTCGAACTCCAATGGGTGCACACCTTGAAGAGCCCCAAACTAGGACGAAATAGCTGTTCAGTACTTCCAGGTTTTCCAATGGTTCTCTAACTGATGTCAACTCGTAATCAAACCCGTAACCAATCAGATCCCTGCAAACTAACACTTAATTATTTTACAGTTTTTCATTGATCAATCAGTGGATGAACATCGTTTACCCATCATTGAGTGCTGGTGAAATTTCATCAACCAAGTTTACAACATATGTACAAAACGTCTCAAATGGTATTGAAAATAGTATGTCTGCCTTAGTTGTTCACCAACATCAGTTTGGATATTCGAGGAAGCACACATTCTCTTGAAGATGCAGACATGACTTTTTGTTGACTACCTTCAGATACCTAAAACTAACACCTTAATCCATTATACTTTAGTATGTTATTCGGAAAGTCAATTTTAACTCAGTAAATACATTATGAGCATCCTATGCTTACTGTTAAACAGACTTAAAATATAAACGCTGTCCCAGTTAGTGAAATCACTAAGATTAGCATGATGGACACAACTTTCGTATTGTCATCCAGTTATATTATGTGAACTTTCGAATTAATCACAAACGTTATTAGTCACTAATGTAGCTAAACAACAAATCGAATTATTTCAGCAATCGACTATTTGTTTGTTTGTTTTCATAATGTCGAAAATCGCACTTTAGTGATAACATTGATGCGAATATTTTCAAGGTACAGTCGTTCACTTTAAAAAAAAAGCATCCAAAAACATGTATATACCCCCATATTTGAATAGGGATGTTTGCATTCTAATAAAAGAAAATAATCTGTTAGAAAATACACAAAGTATTACCTGTCCTCCTCAGTATGGACCACTAAACGGAGTCACAGCAACTGTAACAAATCAGTTTTAATCCTATTGTTATTCAACTTACTACTACTATTATTTAGTTCCTTTTTGATGACTTTCATTTTACTATTAGTTAGTGTAGGAATTAAAAATAATTCTTCTGAGTGTGTTTATTAAAGTCGTGTGTCATGTCTCTATAGCCAAATTAGTTATAACAATGATACATACAATAAAAATGAAGGGTTACTGTTGTCAAGCCTAAAATGTTATTTTTGTTATTTCTGATACTATTATTACAAGAATCTATTTAACGAAAGTGTATGGTGGAGCGATAATAGAAATAGACTAATTGGAAATTTCTAGTATATAGATTACTCTTTCAACAAATGGAGAATATCAGTCATTTCTTAAGTATATATGTTGTATTACACTTTTCCGAACGAATGCAATTTCATTACAATGATACTTTGTAACTTACCATATCTAAAGCTCCACTTGTATTTTAAGTAAGAAGATATAGCACCGATTGTGAAGAGAATAAGGATGCTAATTCGTCAAATCACTTTAATTTGGGACTACTCATTAATGCTTACCCATGACTTCAGTAGTGCTTAGGCCTGGGCCCTACAAGTAACGATATATGAGCACGTTTTCGTTCAACCATTGAAATAGCTCATGGACACTAAGATCTATGAGCTCATGATATAGCCAGTACTATTTATTGTCATCGGTGATTAATCGTTATCGCGGTCAACTTCATGGACTGCACGAGTCATGATTCTAGGAATTCCATTTCAAACTTCGTCGCTAATATTGTGGTGTGTGCTAATGACAAGAATTTGTAGGTAGTTTATTGTGTGTGTGTGTGATGTCTTCTGTAAGCATGTTGAGTAGCCTAGTGATGGATTAAGCTGCAAATAGGAGAAATGAAAATTATCCTGCAAGCAATATAGAAAACAGGAGGACAAAAGAAGCAGAATGAGAGTAACTTTTATCAATTGAAATTCCTTTGTAAGCTTTTGTGTCTTGCTGTCTATGTCCACCATTTTTTAAAATAAACAGTTATGCCACCAAATACCATTTTGCTCTGGCGTTACATTAGGAGATGCATTAATTTGTTAGTCTTCTATTAATTTAAAATTCGACATGGTCACGAAACAGCTTCATTTAGAGAACCATTAAGGAAAAGGTAGTAGTGGACAGATTGCAGCACCCCTATATTAAGCCTAACTGTTCGTTTATGAAACCACTTCATATACGCATGTTATACGCTTACAGAAGCTAATTTTACTTATGCTTGTGGAATATTCGCCATTGTATTATTCAACATTGCTTTTCGTTTGTTATAAATGAATATATATATATATTAAGCGGTTATGCAGTTTTTTAAAATTTGACTCCATGGGGGATTTCGTCATGAGCTGACATCAGTTAGAGAACCACTGGAAAACCTGGGAGTACTGGACAGCTGTTTCGTCCTAGTTTGGGACCCTTCAGCATTACGCACCCACCGGGATTCGAACCCAAGACCTTCTGGTTACAAGGCGAGCTCGTAGACCATTGAGCCACTGGGACCCGATACAATGGACCTTCGATTATAACTTCTGCCAATTCACGACATAGCGTGACCATTTCACAATGTCTTCTTCGATGAGTTACTGCCTCATCTTCAACCTGCTGTACCCTACTGGTCACGGCTTCCCACTAGAACCCCAGGTTAACTGCCTGAATAGGGACAGTCACTAGTGAGCATCACTAGCGGTTCTCTAACTGATGTCAGCTCATGATGAAATCCTCCATGCAATCAAACAAAATCCCTACAAAACGAATACTTGAAAATTTGACTCCATTAACAATATATCTTTTCAAGTTTTCACTTGTCCTTCCTAATACAACGTTGTTCATCTTTGACCATGTACAGCGTTAGAACATAGTAGAATTTGAATACGTGGATGCACTGTAGTATCATAATCGGAATCATAAAAAGTATACCATAAGATATTTCGTCAGATGTAAAATAAAGCACAGTCTGTTGAGGTGAATAATTTATTATAAAAGTGTGGTTACATTATCCTGATAATGAGTGATAATGATTGCTGAATTTATAATCTTCCCAGTCAATTACTGTACAAAGTTTGTGAATAGTTACCATATGACATGGAGACAAGTGGAGATGAATTGGAAAACACAGATCCCAGATTGGGATTCTGGTAAAATTTAATGCAGCTGTTTTGATGAATATCTTACTTCTCGACTACTAGACTGGAATTCGGCAGACAATAGCTTTTCGATTAAAACCACTGGTTTACATAATACGAACAACACTTAGTATCATAAATTATTATCATTTAATGTCCTCTGGTTTCGTAGACCTTGATTTCTAATTAAAACCTCGGACGCTGTTCACAAATAAATCAAATCGAGCGTACAAACTATGTTTACTAATAGTGTGGTGAGAGCTGTCTACTAGCCAAATTGGTAGACAGTAATTTACGTCAATGTTTACGTTCTCAAGATTGGTCGTGAGAAAATATGAACAAGACTGATTCAAAAACCGACCACAGCAGACTTTGCGTAGGCGGATACAGTTAACATATAGATGATTTGACATTCAAGAAACAGTCATAAAGAGATGAAAGATTAACTTTAAGTGAGAAACAACCAATCAGAAGACTGTGTTTGTTTGCTTAAATAATCTATAATAATGTACATGAAAATATATATGAATATGCTTTGATTTCCTTAATAAACGATCTGTTGCCTGGCCCTTGTCTTCTGTTGTTACAATAGTAGTGAATGATGGTTGGACTGTATTGCTTGTTAAGAAAAATTAAACAAAAATATGGACTGTCACATTTCCTATCAGTGTTAGAATGGTAACGTACTTGCTACAGGACCTAGTTGTCATGGGTTAGGTAGTGTGTGGGGTGACGGGTAAGGTTGGCTGAAGTCCCACTAAATTAAACCAAAATATTCTTTCGATCCCGCTTAATTTTAAGTGATTGCCAAGTTAACATCAATCTGTCAGTGAAACTGCACTGGACTTCTTTCAGTTTTGGATGATTTATGGGAAACCGATTAATATGTGAATGATCTTTAGTGTGTTTACTAACATAAGCAACCTATACCATTGCAACATAATTATCATCTTTACCTCACAGATACCTACTTCTTCATGAGGTTATTACTTGGTGTATTAAATATACTACTACTAGAGGAATATAATAGTAATATAAACATTCTCAAGCACGTTCTCATATATGTAAGGGCAATCATCTATAAGACTAGGCTTTCAGTAGTGTCCGAAACCAACTTATCATGCTTCTTAGTGTAGTTCATAAACTTGCTTATAAGTCCCTACTTCAGTTGAGAGTATATCAGCAGTGGCATGTCCATCAATCTTACTGAACTATATACGTCGGAACACAGGTAATATGGCATTGTTCAAGGTTTAGGATATGCGATAGACCTCGTACATCTATTAGAATCAAGGTGTTAAGACGCACACAACCTAATATTTTTTCCATCTCTGTTTACTAGTTTGTTGTAGCGTAAGATTTTAACCACAACTCCTAAATAATAATATCTCTCGTTGAAGTACCAGTTTACTTTGACTGCAAGAGTAAGAAATTACTTTAAACACATATTTCACTAACTAAGTTCATTGTCATAAGACAAGACTACACAAAATTAGGATTAGACGCATTACTGGTATTTAACTGTATACATGCATAAAGAAAAATACATTAAATTCCTTATTTTTAAAGAAATATTTGTGTTATGTGAAATCATAAAGAATTAACACGGGTCAACCAGAGATATACCAACTGTACACATAACACACCTGTCGTTATGCTGTGAAACAGGAGGACAGTCTATTATTAAGTGAACAATTATGCGAAAAATTCTTGTCTTTCTGTGTTCCCCTTTTGTGTATATAAATGTGTGTGTGTGTGTATGTATTTTGATATTATAGACGTAACATCTGAAGATGGTAATTTGACAATCATGTTTCTAACCTATTTTCTGTTTGAAAAGAGAAGAATACGTCTCAAATAACTGTGAATGACATGATGTCTAATAGACTATTTTTATGTAATTGGTCAATATGTGGTATATTCTTTACTGAACGTATATGACATACCTCATATTTCTGATACTTCTTCTTATTTGTATAAAAGTTGGTGATTAGAAAATAACCTATGATTAAGTTAAAATTCAGAAAGTCATAATACACCATTTGGATAATACTATATCATAATACAGAAAGTATACAATCATGTTTATGGGGAAAAAACATAAATGCGTATACGGAACAGGAAATACATGTAAAATGAAAACGATTTGTAGTCAAGTGAATTGAATTGAGAAAATAATTTTAAGTATAAAAGAAAAATTCTACGCAGCTGTTTAACTCTGCACTAAACATCTTTTTACTGTAACGCTTACAAGTATTTGATGATAACATTCCTATTATCGCTAGGCAATGAAGCTAGTGATTTGTGGTCATCAGCTAACACTGAACAAAAGTATGCTTCGATATGAGACATGCTGAAAATATAATCGAAAGTATTCGACAAACATTTAGGGTTAGGTGATGATGAGCAAACATTTTATGAAAGCATTTATATTCATATTTATTTGGAACTCAGAAAACTAGTGAATAACACTTAACATAATTATTTACAAAATCTTTAGTTCACCGGCTTTTGATTGGTTTCAGGATCTCATCATCAGCTGACATCGGTTAAAGAACCACTGGAAAACCTGGAAGTACTTGAGAGCTGTTTCGTCCTAGTTTGGGACTCTTCATCGTACACACCCTTTGGAGTTCGAATGCAGGACTTTCCGGCTACTAGGGGAGCTCGTAGATGATTCATCCACTAGGACCCTATCGAATGACCCATGAACTCCAACTTCGGCCAATTCTTAATCACCAAATTATGAAAGTATTCATGTTTATTTGAGGATTATTTACAAATCTGACAATAAATGGCTTTGATGTACCTACATACAGTTTCCTTTCTGTGGCCTATCAAGTGAAACCTATCCACTACTGAATTCCATATGACTTTCATGTTATTCTTGAGTTAGGTTTTCTAAAAAATCAAGAATAAATCTACATACTAACACCTTTATCAGTTGGTCACTTAATGATAACAGACAAATTTTTTAAATTCCCGGTTTAGATCTAAATCCGTCGATGTAGCCCTCCAAGTTGTTACTCAGATAAATAAAATAACACCTTTATTGTATCATATTTTGGCGTTAGACATTAGAAGTTGTTCAGTTGGGCTTCCTATCAGTCAATGAACACAGTTCAGTATATCTAATAACTTAATTTGGAATTAACCTATTAAACTGTATTGCGAACTATTAAATCAGTAAAATACAGAAGATAATAAGTTGAGTAAACTCTATGTGTAGCCAAAATAAAAGTTAATATTACTGCACAACTGTGTTATAAACAATGTCCACCTATCTGATATGAAAATGAAAGCTTGCAAGCATGAATGGTTAGTATAAAAGTTCTCAACGTAAATCTTGTGGTAGATAATAAATCCATACCCTATGTGATCGTGGGTGCCACAGCCTAGAATGAAGTAGCTGTCTAGTTCACCCTGGGTCTCATTAATTTCTCCTGAATACGGGAGTTTCTAAGAAGCTGTTGAGATTTCATGACAAACTCTAACTGTTTTCTAAAGATCTAGAAACGGCATATATTATTGATTTTATGGGATATTTTGCATGGTGTAAGGCTTCTTCAGGAGTTTTGGCTTTTAGAAGTTGTTGATAAACATTAAAAGCTTTATATGTCCTTTGAAATACATCTTCAAAGGACTGAGTTTCCTAATTCCTGAATTCAAACAGTCAACATGAGCTGTAAAGCAAGGGGTTGAATATAATGTACGTATGTTAATGAGGAGAAGAGAAGATAGTTCACAAACTAATGAGGAAAACAACATTTAGCCATGCGAGGCATGAACAAAGACATTTATGAGTCCAACGGGGTCCAGGCACTTTGCCTTAAACAATCATTTTGTTAGCCTCCTCTGACAGAGATTAAAGATAACGAAACTGAAGACAAATGGTTTCTAGAAGAGAACAGTGCACGGTGGCTGCAATGTGTTGAGTTGGCGTATTCATTCTAGGTCCTCATTACTTCCTCTCCTGAATACATAATTGAGTATCATACTCTCACTTAGTAAGTTGGCCATTGTTATGAGCAGCCTGGTCACCAACTTGGTGTGAGCCCGACTTGAGTCAGCTGTCTACAAGGCGAAAACATAGCTCCATCAGAATAAGTTGCTACACAACTGTCAAGAATATTATTCCTCCTTGAGACCAACGAGCAAACAAGCTCACAGTCTTTTAAGCTATATCACTAGTTCCGAACGATTTGATACGACCTGACTTCGCATCAGTGGAATTCAGTGTCTTCTAGCTGTACCTGAGAGGAATATAGGATCAGTCGAGTTAACCAGAGGTTTAGAGATATGTCAGCTGTAATTCAAATACTAGTGACGCATTTCAGTGTATCATACCATGCAGTATCTCACCAACACGAATAAACCCAATTACCAACTACACATCACAAAATAGGTTTGTTTGTACAGTTTCTGTACTTTCCTCCACAACTCAAATGCATTTCAGCTCAAGATGAAATGTCCAGAAAGAATTAGCAGCAGAAAACTGTGGAAACGATCTAACCAAGAACTTACTGTCCAACGAATGTTCCAAAGAAAATGAGGATTTTATTATTTTTTATTTTTGATTACAGCTTGATCGAACACACACTGAGAAGACTGCTGAGTGACGTTGCGCTCCTGGTCATACAGTGGAACTTGAATAGAAAACGGAGAGTCGGGCATCCAAGAGAGACATGGAGGAAATTGTGTGAGGAGGAGATGTGGGATTATGGACAGTGGGGAGGTAGCTAAACAAGACTGCAGAGAACAGGACAAAACGGAGATGTGCTGTTGAAGGCCTATATTACATTCGGAACTCAGGGGATTATTAATAATAAAATAATAATTTTCCAAGTGTATTTCCGATGATGATGAAATAAATTCATGCTGGAACTTGTCGCTGCAATTCCTCACCTGCTTTAACAGTTTGTGTATTTTGTACTTCTCTACAGAAAATGTCTCACAGGTAATTTCGAATATAAAGGGAGAGATATTGCGACTGTGCTCATAGTTTCAAATCGGTGGCCTGAACACGTCTAAAATTCCATTAGTTTTGAGCACTGGAGATTACTGGAATTTTGAGTAAGATAATTCATCTTTCGAGTTTGACCACGGATTGATATCAGTTAGAGAACCATTGGAAACCAGGCAGCATTGGACAGCTGTATCATTCTAGTTTGGGAATCATAGGCATTACGCACACACTTCCAGTGTTCGAACCTAGGACCTTCTGGTTACAAGGAAAGCTCGTATACTATTCAGTCACAGCAGTCCGATTCATTGGCCAGCCCATGAATTCTAACTTCTACCAATTCGTGATTTAGCGCGACCACCAACCATTGTTATCGGTGGGAATTCCATCCTCACTCCGGACTGGATGGACCGCACTGGTCACGACTTCTCACTAGAACCCCAGGAAGCTTCGTCCTGTAACAAGTCACTAGTGAGTATCTTATAGATCATTTTATTACGGACTGAAGTGGAATTTACATTCATAGTAGTAGTAGTTTAGAGATAATAACTAGAATGCTCAAGACCTAAAGTTTGGAGGTTTCGCATTTATTAGTAGAGTTTTCTGTTAATCGGAAGCTCATAAGCGGTTATAAAATCAAATTAACATGATTTTATATTTTGACTGGCAACTTTACCACGGAAACATTCAAGTGACAGGTTGTAGTGCTCGATGGAACAGCGGTATTCTTGGTTTTATACTTCGATCTTGTTAACAAAGTAATAAGGATTTAATTACTGAATACTCAAATAAAAGGGATAGAGAAAATGACCACTCATACAGTCTTCATTCTTGCATTTGAAACAAGAGATTACTTTCATCTGAACAGTGAAACACACTTCAGACATCAATTTTTGTCTTGTCATTTGTTGCCAAGTGTAGTGAGTGGGACAATTTAGGACAGAACCTTTAGAGTACCGTATATATAACGTCCACGCATGACGATAACTACAGTGTCAGTGGGCCGAAGTTGCAGAGTAATGCCATCTTGAAGACATTTTTGACTGCAATAAAATTAAGACAGGCTTCATTTGGAATAAACAATTCCATATTAGTTTGTTTATTAGATATATCACACAGTGAAACAGTATTATTTACTGGATGACGTTTCGAACGTAATTTATTGTTTATAATCATATCAGTTGAATAAACAATGCTCATCATGGACGGTTTAGAAGAAATTCAGTTTGCACTGCACAGTACTGAACAGCAAACAGGTCCTAACATATAAACTTCAAGATTTGTGCAACAAAAACGCCAAGCTGATTTAAATAAGAATTTTTTTCACTTAGTATGATTGTAATGATCATTGGTGAAATATTTTGGTCATAGCTGTTTAGTTGTACATGCTTACCCGAAGATATCTGTAATATTGAATCTCTTTCAAACTAGATTCATAAAGTATTCATGCATAATTTATAAGTTTTCTATAGTTTGGTTTGTAAGGGTTTGTTATGTTTTTACGAGTTGATCACGGACTGATATCAGTTAGAGAACCATTAAAAACCAGGGAGTACTGCTCGCTAGTGACTTGCTACAGGATGGAGTTTCCTGGAGTTCTAGTGAGAAGTCATGACCAGTGAGGTCCAATTAGATGTCACGTGTGTGGATGGATGTCCCGCCAACGACAATGGTTGGGGTCGCGCTAAATCACGAATTGGTAGAAGTTAGAATTCATGAGCCATTGAACCGAGTCCCAGTGGCCGAATGGTATACGAGCTTGCCTTGTAACCGTAAGGTCCTGAGTTCGAATCTCAGTGGATGCGTACTGCCGATGATTCCCAAACTAGTGGGATGAAAAAGCAGCTGTCCAGTACTCCCTGGTTTTCAATGGTTCTGTAATTGATATCAGTCCGTGATCAACTCGTAAAAACATAATTTATAAGAATCGAAATAAAATACAGTTGATTAGTCATCCTAGTGATGATATTAAGATGCATATTTGACCTTATTTCAGTAAAAGTCCATATTATATTTCAAAAATACTATCTGGAACAGTATATTGAAAAGGCCTGTTTTTTCACCATTTTAAATCAGCAGTCAAATAATGACCATAGTTACAATACATACTAATGTTTATTTAAATCGTTAACCTGTAGACAAAAAAGATTAACGAGTATTCCACCCACGTTTGGCAAAGCTTTATTTCTTCCATTCATCACTTGGGACATAGAAACAACACCCACTCACTTTACTATCAGACTACTGAGTCAACTAGTTGAATACTAAAATCACGAGTTAAGCTGAAGGTCATTGAAAAAGTATGGATATCGTTATCAAACAAAAATGGGTGGTAATAGTTCACTTTCGGAGAGTTATGTGTTATTTACCTATGCATTGATCACGTCATGTCAAGATAGGGGAGAAAATTGCGACTCAATTAACTGAATAGTCAACAAGCTGGCCTCGTAACCCGTAAGTCCTGGATTCGATCTCCGATGGGGATGAGAGTGAGAACTACTGAAAGGTCCCAGACTAGGATGAGACAGCTATCCGGTACTCCATGGTTTTCAGTGATTTCTAACTGATGTTGGTTTGTGATGAAGTCTACGCAGAAATTAATCGAAATCCCTACAAAACCCAAAATCAAAATTTGTCTTACGGTGCAGCACAATTTAAACGTTACAGAAATAGGTAGCAATTGGGATGCTGAAAGAAAACGGAATCTTGTTCTCTGTATTGATTTATCATCACTACAACTACTTAACATATTTTACAGAGTTGCAACTAACTTTAAAATCAAGTAGATAGAATTCTGTTTTTTATTCCATTACGTTCCCATTGGAACATAGGGCTTCAATCTAGAGCTTTGAAGTTTCAGTAGTAGTGATGTTTATTTTCACTGGAAGGGGTTGCCAGCCTCGTGCCCAACCTTTCCCGTTTACTAGTCTTACTATTGGCTCAGTAAGGTGTAGGAGTACGTCGGCCTGGGATCGAACCCCGAACCACATGCGTGGTTGGCGGGCATTCTACCGCTGTGCCACCTACTCAGGAATTCTAAGTAAATTCCTAAAAATGACTAAAACTGACTCAGCACTCAAATTATTCCAGAAAACTCAGAACATCTACGATAGGGATATTTATAGGATTCTGTGTGGCTTAATATTAAATTAGTTTGAAATTAAGATTTTCGATTTATTAGGGTGGAGTACACTTTTAAAACTGACTAAATTTTTTTAAATAATAAAATATCTGTTTAATCATGTCAAACTGACTGCTATTTGTGTGAGAAATAGACAGCAAATTGGTAATTCACTCTTCAATTTAGAATGCCATATGTGGTCTTCAAAATACAAACTCAAGGAATACTTACAATAAATGATTCACTTTTTGTGTTATTTTTGACATAAATTAAAAGGATGTAACTAAAATGGAACACGAGATTGATTTGGAATAGATATGTATGTGTGTGTGTGTTTGCATAAAGCGTTAAATGTATCGTTTATATTCATTTGTCAGTAAAGAAAGGCGTTGTCTGTTATATTAGACACATAATAGAATGTCTTCGAATTTAGGACAAACTTGAAACAATGTGACTTGAGCAACTGGAACTTATAGTAAACTCGTAGGCTACATGTAAAGAATTTGTGAGACGTGGCATGGTATGTAGAGTTGAACATAGATTATCGTGCGTAAGAAGTTTTCAACTTATATTTTCATTTACTGTATTTCTTATCGAAATTCACACTGTATTCTCATAATTTCTGCCAACTTGACAGATCAAATAGTGATTGTCAATGCTAACTGACGTAATTTCAGTATCAAATTATTTGGTGATATATGATATCCAAGGTCATTTCTTTATCCTTATAGAATCTAATTCATTAACCCTACTATACACTGCTGATCAGATTGAAATTAATATAGATATTTAATTAAGTGGATTGATAGTATTTAAGGGTGCGTGACAGATGAATTATATATTGAGAAATTTATGTTCCGTATATAACGTGTTACTTTACAATTGAAAGAAGTAATTTTTCTGCAGGGGCGTGTTGCGAATTTACAATTTTCTTTCTGTTCTTGAGTTACTTAAGCAAATTTAAGTAGTCAAAAGTTGTTTTATTAATATTGTTATACCAAATTATTTCGAGTGTAACTAAGGGTTTCAGAGGTACATATTCATTTCTTCGTGTTTTCTACAGTCCTGTTTAGGTGGTTTCATGATTGCTCATAAGTTCTCATCTCTTCCATGTCAACCTTGGAAGCTCAATTCAAGTTCCGCTTTGGGGCCTGGCACACATACACATCGGTCTTCTCAGAGTGCATCCGATCTTCCTCCATTTTCTTCTGATTGCTTGTTGGCGATAGGTTCTTGGTTGGTTGGTTACCAGAGTTCCTTGTTACTAATCCTTTCTGGTCATCTGATATACAATACAGAGCCAGTGAAGGCAATTGTTGTCAAAAGTCTGAGGCAGGCTGTTTGAAATGCTTTCTGTGATGCACCAAGTCTCTGAACAATACAGATGCAATCACTGAGTTGATATTAGTACTGAAGATCGGAATTTTGTTCCTTATGCTTAGTGCATCAGATTTCCACACTGTATCAGAGTAATGAATGTCTGTCTTACTTTTCCGACCCTGATTTTGACATCCTTATCTATGCTGCCTGTATTTGAAACGATGTCGCTCACATAAATGAAGGAAGTGACTTCCCTCAAACTTCAACCAAAAGTTGTAGGGAATTTCAAATGCAGTTTTGCAGTTTCTAAGGTTCATAGAACCTACTGAAAGTAATAAAAAGGGGATGTCCTTATTATTACTATTAGATGATTTCTGAAATGTATTTTTTTCCAGGATATTACCGCCAATGAATGATTAATAAGTGATCAAAGTGTAGTTCTAGCTTTTCTGCTTCATCTAACTCTAACACTAATCCTAAGTTATTATTCCATCCTGAAATCAAGCCACAGTATCGCATGTAAGTAACATGTCACTGAAGAGTGAAAAAAGGATTAATTTCTAGGAAGTTATTCAAAAGTCTTTCAGGGAGGACAGGATTCAGTATTTCCGCTTTATATATCAGTTTTCACATCACTTTCTTTCTAAGATGGTTAAACTATACTCATATATTTTAGAAATTGATGTATGTTATGGACATAGTCTTAGCCTGGCAAATTTTCTTGCTAACACAGTGCAAAAGGTCTATATCTTAAGCCAAAACTCACACAAGTTTTTAAAAATATAAGGATGGTTGGCATTTATATCAGAATACTCACGTTTACGCCAGGCAAATAATACCACTCGATTCTGATTGTCAGTTAGGAGAGTGAAATTCTGTTGACGTGAAAAGTATTAGACAGTACACAAATATCATTTAAACTATGAAACAATTATGTAGATTTCTTGTGAGAAATCCAGAACGATAATTGCGATCCTTTAATTAACCAAACGTTTGAATTACGCCTAAAATCTAAAAACACAGGATTTGTCTAAAGTACGGCACTATATTATATACAAAATAATGAATGCAATATACAAACCTCAGACTGTGAGGTGTCTATGGCTGAATACTGTCAAATGCACTGTCACTGTGCGTTAATAAGGAAAAATAACAAGGCTATTTCGAGTGCAGTCCGCGGTCAGATTAAACGGCTCACGAATGTCCAGATACAGAATAAGAGGATTAGGATAAACAAAGTTCAACAGAGAGTGGAATATAAATAAAGCATTCACAGCAAATACCGTTTAACTATAAGAGGATAATTACCGTGAGTCAAATAGAATATTAATACATTAAGTGAAATAAACTTCAATAGAAAACTACAGTTATGGTTAGACGGTAACAACCTAGTAGAGACATATAAGCTTATACTATTGACTACTGATACGTGGTATAAAGTTGAAGACCAGGGAAACAGTAAAAGAAGGTTATGTAAAAAAGGAATTATCATACATTATGGGTTTCTTACAAAATGTACACTTGGGATTTCATGTATTGTTCCCTTGGGTTCCTAGTGGAACAAAGGGCTTCAACTGCACGCCTCCACTTGCTTCTGTCTTCTGCTGTACTTTTCACTTGCATCCATGTTAATCCATACTGTTTCAACTCCTCTTCACACGATCTCCTCCATGTCACCCTTGGACGTCCCACTCGCCGCTTCCCTTTCGGGTTCCACTCGAGCAATGGTCTGACTGACGCGCGATGTCAACCAGCGGCCTCCTCAGCGAGTGTCCAATCCATCTCCACTTTCTCCTGCATATTTGTTGAGTGATTGGTTCTTGTTTTGTTTGTTCCCATAGTTTCTTGTTGGCGATTCTTTCCGGCCATCTGATCTTCAGTATAGAGCGAAGACAGTTGTTGATAAAGGTCTGCAACCTGCTGGAAATATTCTTTGTGACCCGCCAAGTTTCTGATCCGTATAGCAAAACTGACTTGACGTTTGTATTGAAAATCCGAATTTTGTTGTTGATACTGAGTTGAGTGACGAAGATTTCCAGATTGGTTTCAGGTTGATGAATGTGTTTCTCGCCTTTCCGATTCTCGGTTTGACATCTTCGTCCGTTCCTCCTGTAGTTGAGACAATGCTCCCTAGATAAGTGAATGAAGTAACCTCTTTCAAATCCCTCCCGTTGATGGTGATTGGCGCTGGATGTTGCTGATGCTGTTGTTGTTGTTGGTTGGTTATTTTCATGACCTCCGTCTTGTCTATGTTCACCTGGAGTCCTGTCTTTGCTGCTTCTTCGACCAGTTTGTCGGTTTTCGCTTGTAAGTTTTCGATTTTGTATGACATCAAACATAAATCATCCGCAAAATCCAGGTCTTCTAGGTTCTTCACGTCGGTCGGTCCAGGATATCCCTGTCTTCTCGTTTCCCACTGTCTGACGCATAATCCAGTCCACCACAATTAGGAATATCACTGGTGATAATAAGCACCCTTGTCTGACTCCTGTGTTTACTCTAAACGCCTCGCTGAGTTTTCCGTTGTGGATCACTTGACATGTGCCGTTGTCGTACAGCTGTTGAATAAGGTTGATGAATATTTGGGGTACGCCGTAGTACTCGAGTAGTTTCCAAATTACTTCGCGGTCAACGCTGTCGAAGGCCTTCTCAAAGTCTATGAAGTTGAGGTAGAGATTTGATTGCCATTCCATGCTTTGTTCGATGATAATGCGTAGAGTTGCAATTTGGTCAGAACATGATTTGCCTTTCCTGAATCCAGCTTGTTCTGGTCGGAGTTCTGTATCCAGCGCGTCCTTGATTCTCTCCAGGATGATGCGACTCAGAATTTTACTTGGCGTCGACAGGAGCATGATTCCTCGCCAGTTCTTGCAGAGTCCTAAGTCGCCCTTCTTTGGTAGTTTCACGAGGTAACCTTTCCTCCAGTCAGCAGGCACCTTTCCCTCTTTCCAGATCTTTTGCAATAATGGAGTCAGCATATCTGCTGTCGTTTCTGGGTCCGCTTTCAGTGCTTCAGGGGGTATTCCATCTGGTCCAGCTGCTTTTCCAGCTTCCAGAAGCTTGATTGCATTCAAGACTTCAGCTTTCGTTGGAGGATCGGTGTCAGCTTGCAGTTGTGTACGTGCTGTTGTTGGTATTTCTGGACGGGTTGTAGGTGGTGGTCTGTTCAAGATTCCTTTGAAGTGGTCCGCCCATTGTTTAATCTGTCTTTCTTCTTTGGTAATTAGGTTCCCTTGGCTGTCTTTTGTAGGCTTCACTTGTGTTGATCTCTTCCCGGATAGAGACTTGGTTATCTGATATAGTGTCCTCAGGTCGCTTTTGCCTGCTGCCTTCTCAGCTTCAGTAGCCAGGTTGTCGTAGAATTGTCTTTTGTCCTTCCTGGCACTCTTCTTCACTTCTTTGTCCAGTGCTGTGTAAGTTGAGTTCAGCGTCTCTTTCTCTTGTCCATATTTGCATTGAATCATTTTCTCTTTCACCTTTCTCCTCTCCTCTATTAGTTTCCAAGTGTCTGTTGAGAGCCATTCCTTGTCTTGTTTCTTCTTTCTTCCTAAAACCGTTGAGCACGTTTCGTTGAAAATTACCTTCAGAGAGTTCCAATGGTCTTCCACGGATGATTCCTCGGTGGTGCCACGTAGTGTTTCCTGCTTTGCTCTGACAGTTGCAGTGAAAGTGTCCTTTGTGGTTGTGTCTTTCAGTTTTTGCGTGTTGAACTTGCATTGTGGCCTATCCCCATGTATCCTCGAGGCTTTCAGCTTCACCTTGAATGTCCCTTGTACTAGATAGTGGTCTGAACCCACATCTGCTCCTCTCCTCGACCTTGTGTCCAGTAGGCTCCGTCTCCACTTCCTTGAGATTGAAATAAAGTCTGTCTGGTTTTTGGTGTGTCCATCTGGTGAAATCCATGTCGCCTTGTGTATATCCTTGTGTTTAAACACACTGCCACCAATCACCAAATCACTGAAGGTGCAGAAGTCTGAGAAGAGTTCACCATTGTCATTCATTTCACCGGGGGCCTCGCGACCAATAATGAGTTCTCTTCCTGTATTGTCTCCTCCCAGTTTCGAATTCATGTCACCCATCAGGATTTTGATATCGCTCTTTGGGACGTTGTCCATTACTGTTTGTAGTTGACTGTAGAAATCCTCCTTCTTCTCATGTTCTGAGACGTTTGTAGGCGCGTAGCACTGAATGATTGTAACCTTTTTTCCTTTTGAGTTGAACCTGGCTGTCATTATCCTGGAGGAGATTGGTTCCCACTGCATGAGAGCTTTAGCCGCTGTTGGTGACATCATGATGGCTACTCCTTCGGTGTGCTCGTGATTGTCCTCTGGGTGACCGGAGTAGATTATTGTCTCTCCAGTTGATAGTTGGCTCCTTCCACATCCGTTCCATCTGCTCTCGCAGTTTCCCAATACTTCTATTTTATATCTTCTCATTTCTGCAGCTACCTGAGCAGCCTTTCCAGTTTCGTACATTGTACGAATGTTCCACGTCCCCATCCTTATTTTTGCTTTCGTCGAAAGAAGGCACATCGGCTGACTGGCTTCCCGAAGGCTTTCACCAGCCTGCGTCATTTCACTTCCCCGATCCAATAATAAGGTCATTGTTTGTATTTTTAGAATTTTTAATATATTTGTGCGTTGAAGTTTTAGTAGCAATTTGGTTAAGTTTTGGGGTGGAGTTGCTAGCACCATACCCCAACCCTCCCTCTTTATCCGGGCTTGAGACCGGCTAGAAAACTAGTGACCTAGTAATCTAGGCGAGATTTGGGATTTCATAGTCACTGACAATTAAACAGATCCAAAATAAATTACTTTATATTACACATTTTGATGTAGTTGTGTTCTCTGAGCTGGATGGTTTATTTGCGAAGCTTCCATTGCTCTACTGGGCAACATCTTCAGCGCATACTTCAATTTGAAGTGAGTTTTTAGATTTCTCCACGAGTTTATTAGTCATCCCTCCTGGTGACCTTGAAAGTGATTGGTTGTTTTTGTGTGTTTTCACATCCTCCAGAGGGTGTGAACCATCCAGCTCAGAGAACATAACTGCATCAAAATCATCCACCTGAGCTACAAACCTTCTCCATCATATCTAAATATTACATACTGCTAACTCATCCGAGTATATAGATATATTATCCATTGAGTCTTAGAGGTTTAAGACACTTCGACTTTTGCATTGAGTGAAGTAAATTCGAATTTCGAAAAAAGCGTGAGCTTCATCGTGATTGTAGTTAACTTTTGCTGATGCCTATCAGCAAACACTCAACCGCAGTTCACAGCTTTCTACAGATACAATTCTCTTAAAATCTGGTTTCCGGAAGTAAGCTAATAGATAAAGTATGGATGACTGACTTGAAATTGTTCCCATTCTCACGTAACAAACATAAGGAGGTCTTGGGTTCGAACTTCGTTGGGTGCATACTGATGAATAGTTTCAAACTAGGATGAAACAGCTGTCCAGTATTCTCAGGTTTCTTTCCAGTGGTTTTCTAACTGATGTCAGCTCATAATGAAATCCTGTAACCAATCAAATCAAATCCCAGCAAACTAGCAACACTTGAATAAGAGAAGCTATTTAACAATGTAGAGAAAACAAGAAGTTCAGCAGAGAGATTTCACTGTCTCTGAGAAGTCATATACATAAGTTAGACTAGTTACAATTATTCTTCAGCTCAACTTACTGACGAAGATGTGATTTAAAGTAGATGATAATTTTTAACTGTGGACTGTATACTTTAGTAATATGAAAAAAGAATTGGTAATATTTGGCCTGAACATAGAGAGTTGCGCCTACATCTGATAGAACAATTTTTACTGAAATCACAAAGTTTACTTTATAATTTTTTATTAGACAAACAGAACTAAAAGAAAGATAAGAACTTTTAATGGAATGTAAGCAAATTACTGTACTTTGTGATTTATAAAACGTTTTGTTTTGAAGTAGTTGTTGTTAATGTGGGTAAATTTTTCTTACTGTAATTTCTTAACTAAAAATTTCATCGGTGAGACAATTGATGAATAACACAGAACAACTGATGATACCAGAACATCTGAAAGAGTCACTATCGAAAACGTCATTATGATAGCTAGTCGACACTCATCTATGATGTCCGCGTAGCCTTATCTGTTACTAGTAAGACTAAGCATAGTTGGGGGGGGGGTAGTAAATTATAGAGAAACATATAACTAAAGACTGTTACAGATACCTACATTTTAAGACACCTAGTTCTGGAAACAAATTACTTAAGGAAAAACGAAAATGTAACAAAAAGATGATCTCTGTTTAAGAGATTTAGACTTATCCCAGAAATTTAATGAGAATTTAAAGTTGAACATGAATATTTCTGATACAAATAAAAATTCAGCTCTTACTTTACAACAAACATTTTCGTGTCATTTAAAAAAAATTGAAGTTAACTAGCAGTAAACTGTATGTAGTCACCTTAGAAATTAGTCAGCGTTCTCTTCTGACAGTAGAGTTGAACTTTGATCGAACACAAATCATATTTGCATTGTGTACATTTGAAAGGATTTTAGTATGTTTATAGACTCATTAAAAGTATCGCTTTATAAGATGAAATTGTAATCTGGAATCCACTTTCAGAAACAGTGTTATTGTATTCAGCGATTCCTAGGTGTCATGCTGTTGGAAGTTATCTTGAGACATTTAAGCAACTGTTTCATTCGTCTCTTAAATATGTATCTGATAATTTTCTGAAGCATTTAATATCAGAGCTAACTACTCAGTGGTAGGATGGTTTACATACTACCATTCTTTATATTATTGTTTTTATTCACACCAATTAACTGCCCAAATAGTTCATATTATTCTAAAGCAAGTCGAGGACGCCAAACTGAAGATGTATGTGTATGTATGATTTCAGTCGTTATTGGGAAAACTGATCCCTTAAAGATATATCATCATCTTCATCTTGGTTTTCACTTGTTCTCCTGGAAAGGAAAAGTAAGGCTTCAGTTACCTGAAAAGCAGTGCTTCAAATAAGAATTTGGGATTTGTTGAAATATAAGTGTTTCTCAAGGCAAAGTGACCTGGGATAGATATGTGTAGAATATTTGTTAACGAATATTATTCTAACGGATGTCTAACATATCGTGAATTTGATCTTCCCTTTCTCTTTTTATCCCATGTAATGTAATTAAGTAAACCAAAGGGTATCTACACAAATCAGTCAACTTTCACAAATCTACCACTTCTTTACTTTGCTATGTAATTTCACCTGGTCAGTATAATCATTTTTTCAGCTTCGTACCTTTGAGATATAAACGCAATCTAATAAAATGCTTGGTCCAAAGGATAGGAGCAATCTGCTCTGGTGAATGTCTTCACGAAGTTCCCAGTGTTATTAAACAGTTACAGAGTGAGAGTTATTATCCAGAGAAGTTTCACACACAATAATATGAATTTAAATCCGAGGCAAAATAAAAGTACCAACGATTCCAAAAAAGCTTTGTGCTTACTACTCTGGTTCCTCGATGATAACACCAGTGAAGTAATAACACAACGCCTATGAAATGCGGTAAGAAGAGTATTCATTGCAGCTAAAGTACGCTGTCTCTTCACAACCACCCCTATTTTACGTTTCGGAGCTAAAGATAAATAAGGCCTTCAGAGTCATCTACCGTTTACCAACTAATCGTAATTTTACCCCAAGAGTTCGTCTGTTACATATTGCTTAGGCTATCAGAGTCCATAATAAGAAACCTTACTTATGTATCCAAAAGAAGTTGGTTCAGACGCTTTCCTTACCATGGCCACCAAGGTCTTAATGACCCTAATTTGTTACATAAATCTCCTTAATTTTGTTTGATATTCTATTCAGTATAACATTTTATGCTCATTATAACTTATGTGTCTTTCTTGAGCTGTATTTCCATTGATCTTAACAGATTGATATTATTGAAAAAATCGTCAGTGTTGATAATGATGATCAACTACTATGGAATATTTTGTGTATATTGCTGTTGGTATTGCAGTTGTCTATAAAAATCTTCCTTCTTCTCTTGTTCCAAGTTGTTTGTAGGTGCCTAGCACTGGATAATTGTTACCTTCCTTTCTTCCTTTTGAGTTGAATACTGCCGTCATGATTCTGGATGAAATTAGTTGCCAATGGTGACATCATGATAGCCACTACCTCAGTGTGCTCGTGGGTGCGTAGACATATATATATATATATAGTTGTAGAGGTAGAAGAGGAATTTATATAAGTATAAGACTTGGGCACGGTGGTAGAGTATAACTCCATTATGGAGAAGAGGAATTTGTCGAAAAGAATATTCTTTGCTCGAATTTTCTTTTCTTCTAAATTTCAGAATTTATGAACTAAATCCCCTAACCATCACTGGTTTTAGTTTTGCATTCATTACAGACTTCAGTATTAAGAAATTGAATGTCACCGAATCCCGATGTTAAGTTTGATTTTCAGAATTTCAATGAAGTATCAGAATGTAGCATCTGAGCCTGAAAAAAATGGATAAATATTCAGCGCATACTTAGGAGTAGTAAACTGGATACTTTCATTTTTCCACTTCATTCACCCAACAGAATCATACTTCTCATATTGTTGATAACGGTATGAGTCATTTAATTTTATTAATGTATAAGTGAAGTATTTACTGTTGTTTAGTTAAGTAGTATAATAAATACTTACAAAATACTTTAAGTTTATCGAGTAAACATTGTTCAGTCAATCATCACAAATATAATTTTCTTTTTACATTAATTAGAAAACTGAAGACGTAAGAGTATACCTCCAGCTTATTAGTATATCCATATCAAAAACACAGTTTTATTACAGCAAACCAATTATGAAGAATTTATAAGGATTGCTAATTTACCTGGTAAAGCTCACTTGAATAGATTAGTTCGTTATAATTATTCATGCTTGAATAATAAAAGGTCTTATTCGAAAGTCATATCACATTAAATCTTAACATGCAATCAGCATGATTCATTCTAATTTATTTGACTATGTTATTAATAGCTTTTTACGGTTTGATTTCAGCTGTTGTGAGTAACCGATTTATTCAGCCTACAATGTGTTTTTTTAAAAAGGGAAATTTATACCTTATTTTTGCTACGAAATTTATACTGACTGAAAAGTTATCAGAAAGTTCACGAAAATAATTCAGAAATTTGATTCACCTTGCAAATTCACAGCATGTATTATTCTGTGGTAGTAAAGATATTTCTATTCCTCAAAATGCAAGTACCATGTGTTATTATTGAAATTTCGCTCTTGTTCATTTGAATAGTTGATTGAAAATTAATAGATTACAAAACAGTTTTGATTACGAAATGGCTTCAGCTAGAAAATACCTTAAATTCAGTGATATCTCTGAAATTTGTGCAGTGAAAAAAGTTACAAATAACGTTGTTTTATTGACTTCCCTTAGAATCCCCACTTGCTGCAGCAGTAACCAAGGTAACTACGAAGAGTTTTGGTAACCTGTGTCAAAATGTTTTAGAATTTGAAGATACTTAGTTCCCTTTGATTTTCTTTCTGCAGTCAGGTAGAGATAAAGAGAGAAATATAAAGTGATAAATATTTTTAGATCAGAGTGGGGATGAGAACTGTTTAGTGATCTCTGAGCTTTATTATTTGATCTTGATGAAATGTGCTCTCTCGGTTCTGTGGGTTATTTACTTGTCTTTCACACAAGTATACAACCATCAAACATTTTCTCTGCTTTCGAGTTAGGGGGTTTAAATGAGGGCATGGTTGAAAGAGTTTACAGTTGATTACCTGTACATACTTTCATTTTTGTAAGCGAACTAACGGATACAATGAGTGCAAACAGCATTCAGGAAAACTCTGACAGTTTTCTTTACGACGAGTCACAGGTAAAAATATATTTACTGTAATAATAATTATAAAGCTCAGCAACTAATGTGCGTCGGTGGCATAGAGGTTAGGACGCTCGCCGACCATGCACATGGTGCGGGGTTCGATCCCCGGCCGACGCACTCCTTTACCTCGCTAAGCCAGAAATAATGCTGGTGAAGAGGAAAGGTTGGGCATGAGGCTGGCAACCCAATCCCGTAAAATAAACACTGCTAAAGAAACTTCAAGCCAATAACTTGAAGCCCTATGTTCCACTGGGGAACGTGAAGGAAAAAAATCAGCGACTAATAGATTGGTACTTAAAAAAATCACTTCTCGGCACCAGAGAAAGCCTTGGTTTAGCTTTCTAAGCTGGTACAACATCCCTAGTTTAGAGTGACCAGTTATTCATATCAGTCAACCTTTCAATTACATGAAGTAAACTGAGTACGTTTATAAACCGGCGAAGTACAAGAATAGAGTCCCAGGAGTGCGAACGCTCAAATGACCTTGAACGCTTGCTAGTCGTTGGTTGAGGAAACTTACCATTATTCTAGTGCGAAAATGAACTCTGTTCATGAGCTCAGATGCAAATTTCATCCAGATCACGTTTTCCTGCTGCTTAGATAATAGATTAATAGGACGTACTCGGATATGTGGTTGTGGTGCTTCCATGAACCTCCAGTCGTATACGCAGGTCACTGACGGATATGTATTCAGATGTACACAGTGTAGGAAGCGAATAAGTGTGCGTACTGGTAAGTGACACTCGGTTAATTGTCTTCTAGGAACTTTCTTTGAAAAGTCGAAACTGTCTTTGACCAATATCCTGTTTCTGTCCCATTACTGGGTTTTAAAGTCTGGGGTGTGATCAACTGCGGCTCAAACAGATAATACGTTGACGTCTATTGTGCAGTGGTTCCAGTTTTGTCGAGATTTAGCCTCTTGGAAAATGAATAGTATTACTCAGGTGTTGGGAGGAGTCGGTGTAGTCGTCCATATTGATGAAACCGTTCTTATAAAGAAGAAGTACATTCGCGGACGAGCTAGAGCTAACAACGTTTGGGTTCTGGGAATTTACGATACCCAGATTCGCAAAGGATTTATCGAACTTATTCCAGATAGGAGTGCTGATACACTCCTCCCTATTATTCAGAGGCTCGTATTACCAGGCACCACCATTTACACGGATGAATGGGCAGGATATAACCGATTATCGCAACTGGGATATATACATCATCGAGTCAACCATTCGGATGACTTTGTCTACCCCAGAACCGGTACTCATACCAATTCAATCGAAGGTTTCTGGGGAAGACTAAAAAATAGAACCAGAGCTATCAACGGATGTCAAAGCCAAGTTATTTTCAGTCATCTGGATGAATATATGTATAGAAATTGGTTTAATTTAAAAACTGAAACCCCTCATCATAATTGGGAGCTTTTTTATCTCATATTAGACAAAAATACCCTGTTTAATTTTTTTTCATGCTTTTTTATGTAAATATACGTAAAATTTTATGCAAAAATCCCCATTTTTCCTGATTGGTCGGCTCAAGGTCACCCGTGCGTTCGCATCCCTTGGGACTCTATTGTAGAACTTTGCCTATAAACCAAAGTGTGACTTTCAGAAATTCATTTCATCAGTGAAGAACACATCCATCGCTGTTTTAATAAAACGTTCCTCCTTATCCAAGAGTATCTTTGCGTCTGTCAAGTGATTTTATTTTATTGTGGAAAAAGTCAGTATTAACGCTCCCTGTATCCTTGGTACCGGATATTCTAGTCCCATATCTTCTTTATGATATAAACTTAAACACTTATTATTTACGATAAGAATAGTTTTCTCAAATTACTGTCATTTATCACGTTATGATGAAGTCCTAATTTGGAGTGTCCTCTGTGAAGACAGTCAGGACGTTCTTTCCTGCAAAACACAGTATCTCAGTTTCTGTTTTGAGCTGTTCATTCGATGCACTATTACTTGCCCTGTGCTCACAAAACATTGTAAAGCCATCACTATGAGTAGGTCTTGATGGTTGACATGAGTCATTGTGATTTAGATTACCAGTGGAAATAATGCGGTGACTCTCACATTTTTTCTTTAACAGTGTCATTCTCTTTCAGAAATAATAAGTGCCATTTCTGAAAATAAAAGTGACCGAATTTAAAGTAGGTCCAGTCGAATTTATCTCGTATATCGTGTATATTTAAATTACATTCTACTAGCGAAGATCAAACTATGCTCAGATAGATAACATCTCATAAATGATGTATAAAGTCTCAGAAACGTATTTAAACAAAGGGTTTGTTAAATTGTAATTATCAGAATTCTAAATCAGAATCTCTAATTCAGTCCACAAGCCATTCACTTTGGTGAGTTGCGCTTAGGCTATTTCAGAAAAATGGCCAGTCATACTGTTTTTCTCTTTTATACCTTATACGTTGATTTTTTAGTGTACAAAAAGGCCTATCATTCAGCTTTACACTAACACCTATATAGCTTTTTATGGAAACAAACGGTAATGAATGAATATGCAAAGGGAAATTAGCGGGTTAACGGGCATGTATAGCAACGCACGTCAAAAGTGGAGTGGAATGTACAGATGTGACTTTTTCTAAAATGAGTTTGTTAGGTAAATACAACACTGTGTAGTAATGCTTACTTTATTCTTTAAATTGCTGTAGTTTTTATGCAGAAGTTACTCTTAATATAAACGCAGAATTTGGGCACTGTGTTAGAATATAGCTGTATATTAGGTAAGTTTATTTGACATAATATATCGTGAAATGTGTTAATAACTGTATGACGTTTCAAAAACTGTTTATTGTTCCTAATCATATCCTGACTTCAAATAGTTTTGTTACCTCCTGTTGTTCAATGCAATTTTCTGTATAATCGTTTCTTCTAAATTGATGATCATTAAACCATGAAAGATTTACTGTGGTATATTTCACTTGCCGTCTGTGTAAAGTTTGATGAATCACAGAACTCGATTGAGTTTTTCACTAGATATAGATAACAGAAGGAAATCTACTCGTACCCAACTACTACCACTATACTATTCATAGTAAAGTGTAGAGAAACTATTTTAGACACAGCTTAAATTTTACCTCCTCTCCAATATATGTCGGTACTTTTTTATGTGTATTAATCTACCTAGTTTTATGTAGTTTTTCATTTTAATCATAGAAATAGTGTATAGATTTGGTTAATCTGTTGTCCAGTTTCATATGATTCAATTAATTTACAGATTTGTTAAGTTTTTCATGGCTAAAATTTCGTGTACAAACATTTCCAGCGAACGTCACCTTTTTAAAAGCGTAAGCATTTATGAGGGTTATCGATCATACTTTTAATCAGGATTTAGATATTGAGTTTTAAAATATTACATTAAGGTGATTTACCGAGGTAAAACTTGTTACATAATGTCATTATTAATTTCGGCTTAGTAGGGAATCTTTACTGCATCAGATTAGCTATTGCAGTTGTTTATAAGCTGGCAAATGAACTAAGCTGGAAAATTTATTTTTCTGATCAGTGAAATGTCAAATTTAGTGAATCATTTTGAAGTATTTAAGAAAGAAATTGTAAAGTAAGCGTATGAAAAACTGATTGATACTGAATCAAACATGGTGTATTTGGATGCGTAATAGTAGTTACCTCCTATTTAATGTCTAACGGTTGGATTTACATGGTGGGGAGCCGTCTACATGAGTTTCATGTTCGTTGGTAATTCTTAGAAAGGCTGTATTGGTTACTTTCTGGTGAAAAAAACGTTATATTTTCTCGTATATATGATTTCAGGAAGTCGTTTCATTGAAGTCCTTCAGAAACTATAATACTTAGACTGAAACTGCTAGTGTTGCAGTTAATTCGACTTTTCAGTTTGTTTTATCGTAAAGTAGATATTTGAGTTGAAAAAAAGTGTTATGTAAATTTCTTCATAGAATGGATTAACTATAACCCACGACAGAAGGCGTATAGTGATGAAGAGAGGACGACTAAGTTTGTGGTGCTTGTGGTGAAATAAGTAGAATGGAAACGAAAAAAATTAGTTTCAACAAAATGTTCTACAACATGCTTACTGAAACAAAAGTCTCACAATGAAATTAGACCATCTAGCATAAAGATACAAAGCAAGTTAAAAATAAATTTTAACTAAAACCACCTATTTCTTCAAATCAAAGTCTTATTATGATAAGCCAAAATTGTTATCGTGAGGTGAATGATAGCTTAATTATGTTAACTGCATCAGATAGCATCTTCTCATCTCATTCTTAAAACAATCAGAACGGAGAAACAGGGGGATTTGTGAGAGGTGGAAGTACTCATGTATTTCTAAGAAAAGCTTGTACAGCTTTTTTGGTCAAATAAAACACAGCAGTATATATATATAAATTGTTTTACGAATATTAAAGAATGCGTACAATGAGAGTAAAAGTAACATAGTTGTTTTATATCACGGATTGACTTGTAATGATTTGATTTGTTTTCTCCTAGTTTGACCACCGATTGATATCAGTTAGAGAACCATTGAAAACCAGGGAGTACTGGACAGCTATTTCATCCTAGTTTGGGAATCATCAGCAGTACGCACCCGTGGTCAAACTTGAAAAGCAAATCAAATCCTTACAAATCAACCCGTGAAAAATAATTTGGTGCTCACTAGTGACTTGTTACAGAACGAAGTTTCCTGGAGTTCTAATGAGAAGTCGTGACCAGTGAGGTCCATCCAGTCCGGAGTGAGGATGGATGTCCCACCGATAACAATGGTTGGTGGTCGCGCTAAGTCACGAATTGGTAAAAGTTAGAATTCATGGGCTGGTCAATGAATCGGATGCCAGTGGCTGAATAGTATACGTGCTTGCCTTGTAACCGGAAGGCCCTGAGTTCGAACCTCCTGTGGTGGGCACGTACTACCGATGATTCCCAAACTATGATGAAACAGCTGTCCAGTACTTCCTGGTTTTCGATAGTTGTTTTGTATCTCGAAAAGAGAATGACTTTTTTAAGCTTTGTTACATGCAATAATGGCGACAATATTAAGCACTAAGTATGTAAATTAATTTATCCTTTTAAAGCTAATCCTTTTGTAGGGTATTGTACCAATTAATGTGGTCCAGATAAATGATAATAAAGCGGTATGAAGATTGAAGAAAGAAGTTGGTACACGAAATCAACAGTGGTGAAACGGATTATTCGTATAAAGTAAGAACTAAAGAAAAAAAATCATTCATCTGTGTCTATCTCAAGCTTGTTCACACTTTTCATGAAGTAAGGGGAAAAAAGAATATCAGATTTTGATCTCCATATATACGGTTTCCCAAATACATTCCAATAATTCTAATGGTGAGGTAAATGTTAGTTTCACGGAAGTATTATTCACTCTAGTGTTTTGTGTCATAATTAGCTGTCTGTCCTTTTTTCTACTAGTACTGAAAGTGCCAAACAGACCATGAAGCATTAAAAAGACAGAAATTGTTGGTACAGTAAAGAAGCTGAACAGGTTTTGATGATGAAAACTTTGATGATATAGTTTCGGCTCATATTTTATCTATAAATTCCAATGACTAGATATTGACTTTGGGCAGTGAATTGCGAAATTACTAACACAAAAGATGTATATACTCAATAATGCCAGAGGAGAAAGTTATAAGCGTAAACAATTTGCAATATTTATTTTATGACTGTGAATTAAGTAAATACTGCTTTCAAGTAATCGGCGTTAATTGACTGCAAACTATTAAACCTTAATCAAATGGTGTTCATTTCTACTATCATGACTGAGACTGGTTAGATGCATGGTTCTTTGATCTAGTTGTGTGGCTTCTGAAATCACTTAGTTCTCCGTGTTATGCATATTTGTGACTTTGTGCAACAAAAAATGAAAATGTTTTATAGATTTTCTAAGACAGGAATCTGTTATTATACCACAAAGAAATAAGTATATCCTTAAATTCTAAATAGGCTTAATTACAATGTAATCTCTTAGGAGATGTTCACTGATAATAATAGTAATAATATCCTACTTACATGTGATTAGCTTTTTTACTAGAATCAGATGTGACACATTGCAGGACAAAAACACAGTTGTTTCACTTCTAACTTTACAGAACAACTTAATTGATTAAATAGCTAAGAGGAAAATTACAAAACTAATATTTGCGCTAAATCGGTTCATGTTATTTTCATTATCAATTTTAGATAGGTATTTTAGACATTTTTCCTCCTTTGATAAAAACATTTGTTAGTTTTAACAGTCTTGCACAAAATTTTTAAATGGATCTAATTTCATAATACAGCTATTTATCTAAAGTGGTAGATAGATAGAAAAAAAGAAACGACGTACTTTATTTAAAGTTAAATGTCAAACATTTCCTCTGATAGAAGGGAAAGCTTATGCATTCATTAACTTGTCAGTGTACTAATTACGGTTAGGTATAATGTATTTTAAACATTCATTAATGCGTGAAAAGTAGGGGAGAACTAAGTTTGAGGAAATTGCTTTGCAGCTGATTAGAAATGCCCATTAAAATTCCTTCAAAAGAATGGTTACTGAACAAAGAATGTTCTTTTCGATAACCCCTTCTTCATCAAGTTCTACAGTCATATATACATAATGGTGAATGAATTAGTGTTATTAACAACATTAATATTGTTTAAATAACATCGAGTCAATAATAATATCGATGGATTACAGTTCGATAGCATCAACATAACACTGCACTACACAGTATATCAGAAAAATTATGAAAAATAATAGTACAAATTCATGATACCTTGATTGAAAATGGCTATCCAGACAAATTCATCAGGAAAAATTTGACTAAGAAAGTTGAAAAGGACTATTCACTGCCCCTAACCAAGAAGCCTTTATGCATACGACTGCAATTCAAGGGCGATATACTTAGCGAAATAACTACGAAGAAGTTAAGAGAATCACTTCAAAAGAACTTTTAATGCTGGCAAACTACAAATCTCATTTTCTACACGACCGGTAGTGATTCTTCCATTGAAAGATGAAGTACCTAGACTACTTTAGTCACTTCTAATTGTATCTACCAATTTGACTGCGATTATGGAGCGATTTATATTGTCCGCTGCTCTAGGAACTTGATTTTTCATGCTCGGGAATAAAAGTATAGTTAGAAGCATCAATAACTCGGTATTAAATTACCTGGTGCAAACCGGCCACAAAGCCAATATTGAAGAGTCCTTCTCTATCGTCTTTCGGGTACCAATCAAATTGCCAAAAACATCTAGGTACCACATACTCCAAACAGCAGAGGCTATCGCGATTAGCGTGAAACAAAACCAGTACTTTACATGCAAAAGAATCAAGTCCAGCCACTACCACTGCCCTGGCCTTCAGTGGGGAATACAAATTCATGGATTTGTATTATTATTTTTCCTAATTTTTTGATATTCTGTGTAGTGCAGTGTCATGTTGATGCTATCGAACTGTAATCCATCGATATTATTATTGACTCGATGTTATTTAAACAATATTAATGTTGTTAATAACACTAATTCATTCCCCACTATGTATACATGATTGTAGAACCTGATGAAGAAGGGGTTATCGAAAAGAATATTCTTTGTTCAGTAACCATCCCTTCGAAAAATTGCGTTGCGCTACTCATATCCAGTTACAGGGTCCATAATTTCTGTTTTGAGGGTCGTTGATCTCATATAAAGAAAATACAATAGTAATCAGGTTATTTTGCTTATCTTGGTGTTACATATGGTGTGTTCTGCATATTTTGTTTGACTTTTATAAGACAGTTACATTGTCTTATGTAGTTTCAGACCAACTGTATATTCGAGTAAAAATCTTATTGCGATGATATATTAGTGATGAGACATTTTCAAAGTAAATTTTCGTGGTTTTCGAATAACCTTAAAAGAGTTAACCAAAGATATATTATCATGTGTATGATCATGGTTTACTTCAATAGACGGATATATACTCCATTTTAGGTAGGAGAATACTATTGGCACTATTTGGTGGATGTTGACTGGTAGTAGAATTCAGAATGCCTATTTCGTCCTTTTCAGGACTCGTCCCTGGATGTGCCTGCAACCTTTAGTGAGTGATCATGGTCCCACTGAGACTCGACCCCAGTACCCTCCATTTCAATCGTCAGACCACATGAGCCACGAGGAATGGAGATGTCAAAATTGATTTAAAACAAGGTAGGCACGATCTATACTTAATAAATTAACATGAGAATGAAGCCACGTAGATATTTTCGTTAAGCAGCATTAGGATTGAACATCTTACAGTCAGACAATTAAGTGCCAGTTGTACACAGTATGAGGGTTGTTGTGAAATATATATATCTATGTATTAGTGTATAACTTTCAATTGATTAACTGGTTACTTCATATAAATGCAATATGTAACCACGGGATTACGTAGTCCTTGTTTACTTCTTGTGATAATACCGTCTGGACTGAAGGTTCAAACAGCAGGTAGGTAGACCTGTTTCTCATTTCATTATAAATACTTTAATGAACTTAGGGAGAGATTGTAATGGAAACAATGTGTGGAAGTGAGCACTATCCTTAAATGCAGGCAATTAATTTATCGGAATAAGCTTCAATTTCATTCCGCAAAACATTGTGCTTTATATAGGAAGTTAAAAGATGAAGTAGCTTTATACCAGAATTTTTCAGCGTAATATTTATAATTTGTTTTGATTGTAAATGTTTTAACTAATATTCTTCTTTTCACTGTCTATCAGACATGGAAAAATATCTGCAGTTTCAATTATATTGAGACGTTGTGATCTAAACAAGCAGACAATTGAATGAGGCATTTAGAAGACAAATTTTGCGACATGATATCATTTCGTAGTTCCTTTACAATCGCTTTACAACTAACATGTTTCATAATAATAAAATAAAATGCACGACAATTACTCAGTTATGTAAAACAAAAGTACATACTAATGCTCAATCACATTTAAGTAGGTCAAGAAATCCATGGTAGGCAATGATTGAAGTCTGTTGTTTTTTGTGAACATAGTTTATGATGTATGTGATCAATCCATATCACAATCCAATGTGCTTTCACACCTTTAATAACCTTCAATTAGAGTTATGTGAAATAATTGTGAAGCAGTCATTAATATTGATTTTGTGATCTGACATTAATAAGTGCTTTGCAATGGATGATGATGGATTTCTATTCAGATTAATTTCATTGGAATTTTCTGTCTCTTATTAACCACTTTGGAACATGTTGTTTTGGACGATATTGGAACATTCTATTGGTTCTACCTATATAAGTGTCACCGCAACTGCAGGTGAACTTGTAGATACAATTTGAAGTAGAGTTCACAGAATTTCGTCTTTCATTCGTAGGTACAGGGATCGAAGCTGTTCGAGATGTTAAGGAAAGAGATGCGGCGTAGAATGTGCTCTTGATGGCTGACCGAAGTCTTTGAGCTGTCAACAGGTAGACAGTTATAGGAAAATGAAGCTCTAGAAATTATTTGTATGTAACAAAAAGCAGTAGAAGTAAATAACTGCAATAACATTTTTTAGGGGAATTTCACAACAAATGGAAGTTGGTCATTAAATTCATAATGCAGAAAAAAGGCCTAAAACTGGAATTATTTTCCCGCAATCTTGCTGTTTCATATCTGCTTACAAAACTAGAATATTTTCCTATTTTTACTATTATCTGAACTTACATTTTTTTGATAGCACTTTTGTATGTTGTTTATATATAGTGTTTATTGCTACTGTACTCAGAAGTTGCATAAATACACTGAAATTTATTATGCGTAGTTTTGACTTCAAATATTGACGGAAATTGCTTACTAAAACAATTTTAAACAGAACTTTACATTTTCCCCATAATTATGAATCAGTTGCCAACGTTAAAACTTTCATATTTCATCCTCGCTTATACTCTAAAAGATGAATCCTTTGGTTAGCCAGTGCGATACAAATGGTTTCAGGTGTTAAAGAAAGTGGACACGGGGAAAGTATTCGATTGCATGGTTTTACTGGAATGTAATAAATAGCTGCGCAAACAAATTTTCTAGAAATCTGAATATGAGGGAATTTTAATGGGAAATTTCCGTCTTGTCGTATTCCACTTACAACTATAATTAGTTCAGTGTATGTGATAGACGCTAAATTTCTTCCGGACTACAAACTCATTGCTATGATGAGAACAGGTAGAAGGTAGTCAAACAATTCATACATGGGCAATATATTTTTATTACTCCTTTGTTATAAACATATATATCTTAATTTTTATTATAGCTTGATTTCACACAGCATTTTTGGAACACCTATGGAATTTTCAGCATATGATTTCGGTAGCCCAAATTTAACAGGCCGATCATTGATATCAGGTGTGTGCCAGCTGGGGGTCGAGCCCCGGACTATGTGCACGGTAGGCGAGCGTCCTAACCACTGTGTGACTGATGCACACTATTGAAAGATAAAGAATAGTGAACCAATATTAGATTCAAACTAGGAACTTTAGGATTATCATTTAGGTACTTTAAAAAGATATTTAATGAACTCTATTTAGAAAACATGTTCCTGAATATGGAATTTATCCAAGTTGATGACAGGACCTTCTGTATTTTTAATCTCTTGATATTCGACACAACTTGTGGTGTATGTTTATTGCAATAATTAGGAGGAGGGCTTATTTTCCATGAGGTTACATGTAAAACTGATTGATGAATGCAGAAAAGTATAAAATCTAGGTCAGATGTCTTCTTCGTGGTTGATTTCTCATGTCTACTACCAGATTAAACTGTTTGTTATATTCCGAATTGATGACCAGTTCTACCTATAGTTATTGTCTTTTATAAACTGAAATACTTAGTAGATTTATAATTTATCGCAATTTAACTAAAATTAGACTTTTAATAAGTTGTTGTTCGCTAATAATGCTTTATTATTTAGAATTAACTACTAGTTTAGCAGATATATTGTATATTTTGTATATTTTCGAGGTAATACTAGTACATTAATTAAATAAGCTAATAGAGTTTCCTCTTCAATTTTTTTCATGTGCTATGTTTTGTGATTAGGTGACTTTTATTTTGAAAACAATATGACATTTCCACCCAGCATTGAATTGAACAACAAACAGATCACCTGTCCAAATTATATATATATATATATATAAGTAATAGAATGCACTTTCTAGTGCATACATGGTTGGAAAGAGCCCTGCTTGTGGTGTCTCTTGCTTCATCATATAAAAAAGAAGTCAGGAGGAAGAATAAAAGCAGGGGGGGGGAGTGAGGGAGAACAAATGTTATTCTTTATTGTTTTCATTTGATTCGTTTTCTTCTATCCACCAGGACGTAAAATAACTTGTCAAATTAAAAACTGTGACAATTGAAGCGGTTTTGAAACAATCTAATAATTGAAGGTGGAGAATAAATAGAAGAAGGATAAGTGATTGAGGGTTGCATATATTTTTAATCAAAGAAAAAAAGGTGTATACATGCGTACACTGTAAAACCATTTTATTTAATTTTCTTCAAAAATCTGTCAAAATCCTACCTGATTCTGTAAATCTAATTTGTCCTTACAAAAGGATATATTCTTAACCAAGATTTTTCTATTAGTTTTATTTTATACTTTAGTAAATAAATAGATATTATAAGCGAAAATCAAATTAAAAAAAATTAAGTCAGTTTATCAAATTTTCATTGATGTAGGATTAGGACTTGGGCGAAGTTTCGGAGTATAGCCTCGCTGTAGGTGAGTTAATTTGACATAACACATAGTATTACAGTATTATACACTGGATGATACTTTGAGCACAATTTCTCACTCATATAGCAGTGTGCTCACGACATTCTGTGTATATATATATGTATAGTCCTACTTCCTCCTGTGTTTTATTACAGTTTTCTAAATATTTCAAGGGCGGGTGTTGAGTTATTGCTATTATGCATTTTGGTTGCCGACTTCGTAAACGAAGATTGTATGACTGATTTCCTCCTTCCACTCCCCATTTGTATTGCTTTTTATTACTTAAACCCTATTCCGTCTTAATGTGTAATTGTATGTAAGCACACACGAAAAACTGGCTGGATTGTTTCCACATTACTTATCCTAGTGAGGTCTGTTAATTTAGGCCTGGTTGAGTTCCTATGTTATGATATGGATTTCAGACAAGCTGTGGACTTTTATCAACAGATGTCCTCACTCGATCCTAAAGACTGGATGGCTGGTCGGAAAGGATAGGTAACATGGAACTCTGCTAGCGGGCAAACCAAGAACCCGTCACCCAACGAATATGCAGAAGGAAGTGGAGATGAACTTGACATACTCCAGGGAGACGTTTAAGTAACATAGCTTACCCAGTCCTTTAGTGGAAGCCGAATAGGAAGTGACGGATTGGGCACATGGGTGTGATACGAAGATCACTTTAAGAGGAAATGAAAGTGTGTGGGCAGTAGTGGATCCGGCTGAAAGTGATTGAAGAGAACTAAATGCATCTGAGACATGCTATCGATGCCCTATGTCCGATTTGGTACTCGAGAAATGAGCAATAGCAGTTGTAATCAGAATTGAAACCTTTTTCTCCATCTGTGCTACTGGTATGTTTCACATAACTCATTGTAAATATTGCTTACATACTGGTAAGTAAAATATGCATTGTAGTAAAGAAAATTTAGTGGCACATCTAATTAGTCGATTATGATAGATAACTGAATGTACAATAAAATTCCACAATTAAAGAAACCTCTGCCGAATATTGATCGGTCTCATCTTCAGTCTTCAAATGAACTATGAAAACCGAACTTTTTAATTAATTTTGTGAATGAAGCTAAATTACTGCCTCTGGGTATTTTCTATCAAATAAGTAACCTATATATATATATATATCATCAGCTGGTCAATCGTTTTTATGTCGTCATATTGATTTATTCGGAGTTTGAAAACAATCCTATTTCATTAAAACGCCAAAAGTTCATTCAAACATTTTTTTGAGACAAAAATTACCTAAACACTTCGATGCGTAGTAGTTTAGCAGTAACAGGACATGGTGGAGAATTCGGTGATACCATGTGCTTCAATTCATTTGGTGCATATAGTAGTAGAAAACTTTCCAAGGAGTCAAATTTCACTTTTGTTTTACCTAAATACTTTATTTGTTTGTGTGGTGAAATAAATTTTGAACATATCAAATCCCCCTAAAAGTTTCTTTTAGAAGTCCAAGCAATTAAGACTGAGGTCGAGTGTTATTATGGAGTGTTACTGTAGTTTCTAACTTAACTAGAATGCGCCTCTGGATACGACACTACAAACAACTGACACCTTGAAAATATCCCCCACGCTGAGACAGACAGAAAAATCAGTCAGTCGTGACAACAACAACGTTTATTAGACAAAATAAATGGTATAAATAATTTACAAAGCTTCAGGAATTTAGGTCATTAATAAACCAGTCAAAAACTGTCCAGTCACGAGATCATGTCAGTGCATACTTTGATCAGGACTTCACGACTGAAAAAGAAAGCTTATCCGTCGTAACACTGAACAGTAAGATAATCAACAGTTCTGACTATTTAAAAGAAAATTAATCTTTCCTCTTCTATAAATAATAATAAACAATAGCTTTAGAATTGTTACATACTGCCACCATGTCTTCATAAAGCAGAATATGGAAGCTGACCAGTCTTTCTCCTTACTACAAGGGACATGCTTATAATTTTACTTTTAATACTATTTGTGTGACGAAGGAGAATGAAAGCCATCCAAGTAATGACATGTAGAATACAACATTCTTCGTTGCCTTTCGATTAAGTACTGTAGTGGCGTTTAGCACAGTTAAAGGTTTTACTCAAGGCAGTTCAATTTTTTAGACCATTACTGACCTTCTGTTGGGTTATGTAGAGTACGATGATTAGTTACTAGTGTCATGTTGTCTAGATCCTAGTGCTAACCGAATTCCATAGATCAAGTTTACGAATTGGTCATGAAGCTAGGAAACTTCCCATATGGCTGAAAAGCTTAGTAGTAACGTTTCTTTCTTCAGCACTTGGTAATTCAGCTTCAAATCGCTTAATGGACATCTGTTACGAAACCTAATGAAACCTAAGATTATTGCTTCTTACTGATTAACTTCAATCATCAAACAGAATAATACTGATTTCTTCTTAAGGAGTTAACGATCCAACCTCTAGTCAGAATGAAGAAAAGAGGGCTAATAATTTTAGAATTCTCTAATATTATATCTTTTTTTCTGTGCCATATAAAGTATACTTTTTGAGCTGAATTTTAATTTCAAAATCACTCAGTTTTTCATTTCTCAGGACAGTATCGCCATTTATTTATTTGGTTCACTTAATATGAAGGGAGATTTAGTATAAATTAGAAAACCACTGATGACCGATGAATGCTGAACGTTTCACCATCTAAAACTGTTTGGTAGTGCTAAGAAGTCGGTGGAATATGGATTCTTAAGGGACTCAAAATAAAGATAAACTAGTTGTCTAATGACTCTTCGAAATCACCATTAATCCATCTTGTTTAGATTTATGGTAAAATTACATTGAATTTTATCTATTCTTTATGGAATGAAGAAACCGTTTATGTACTATTTAAAAGCATTTGCACTGACATTAATAGGTAATGTTTGTGGCCATGAAAGAAACATTAGTACACCATACACGAAATATTACAGTGAAAGATATTCTATTATAGTGACTGACAAAACTATTTCGGATGGCTTCTGACTAACTTTTAGTGGAAAATTTTGTAGACTTCCATAATTAGCAACCAACGTGGGCAACAACTTGTAGTGTTTGGCGCAAAATAATAAAGAAATCAGAAGCCGATTCAAAATGTAATTTCACTTATCACACTACAGTGATACATTTAGTTAACGTCCGAAAAATACGTTGAAAGTGTTATAAAGTGACTAGTTTTTCCGTTGACTTCGCAGCGTTCTCAATTGAGGTGGTTGTCTAAATGCATCTTTTAAAGGACAAGTTTCGGATTCTCCCTAGATTAAAATTAAAGTTTTATCAGTCGATTAAAATAAAACATGGATTTATAAATCTGTATAATGATAAGTGATTGCTGCATATTAATAATACTTATCTGTAGCAAGATTATGAGTACAACACAAATATGTTAAAAGTGTTCTCACTTTCCTTTAGCAGTACATACTTTTATAAAAAACCGAAAAGGAACCTTACTTTGTCCAACTGCCCGCAAACTCTGTTATTTTAGTGGAATCCAGCAGGTATCACTAAGTAAGGAAGTTTGACGTTGAGTAGTTTTAGGGGATTGTACTAGGTGTGATATGACTTGGAAATACTTAAATGTAAGTATTCACCATTTGACTGAGAAAACTATTATCAAGCTACTCAAGTTATCCTTTCGAGTTGGAAGGACCTCAAACTGTAGCAATTAGAATAAACTGCATTCTCTCGAATTCGGAACTAGAAAAGAATAATAAACCATTTAATACTAATGGATATTGAACAGTGTTCATTCAAGACCTACGGTAGTTGAAGCACGACATAAAAGTATTACAGTTTTGATTGTGGATTTTATACCAGTGTATGTGTGTGTAATAAGTAGTATGATTCCTTGATGCAGTGTACAATTTTAAAAACTTAAAAAATGTGATAATGCAGCTAATCTACACTCTTTGATTTCTAATATTCTAGTTGGTCTTTAAACATTCCCATTGTTAATATTAGAACAAGACATATAGGCGAGCAATTTTATCTTCAGTTACATCTTCTTCAGGCTTTACTCTAAATTAATTAGTTTTATCCATAAAAAATTTAACCGATGACGGTGAGTTTGTGGATCAATTAATAATAATAATAATAATAAGTGTTAAACCTTTTGAACATCAGTAATAACGATGATTATAATGATAACAAAAATGATGATAATAAGGTTTATATAGGTGGTGATAAGTATAACAAAAGTAGTAATATGTGTATATGAAGACAATTCAATAAATAAATTAAGTCAAATCTTAATAGTTAGGTAATACTAAGGGTGAAGTGGACAGATAATCAGAGTTTAAATAAACATCACAAAAGTATGAAGGAAATGGAAAATAAGAAAGGATGGGAGGTTTTTTAATTAGAATTTACTTACACCAAGGGAAAGACAAAGGCAGAACAAACTTCTTTTGTATGCAAAGACTAGGATTGTTCTCTCGAATTCCTATAGCTTCGGCTATGTGTAAAAGGTGGGTTCGAAAGGTTCGATGAATGTGACAGGCAACTGTGAAGGGACTTCTTCTGTTCACTTCGCAACCGCTATCGATCAGGTGAGACAAAATGGAGCTTCTTATAGATTTTACTTGGCCTTTTTCGAACTATGGAGGAAGACGCTTGAGAAGAAGATGTTGAGCTGTCCAGTTGTTCACCCTATATATCTTTTTACTCAGGAGCAGCTAAACTTGTAAATGCACATAAAAGTGGCCCAGCTGCGCAGCTTGTCTTTCACTTGAGCGATCATAATTCGGCAAACAAAAGGTTGGTGGTAGTGTAAGTCCGTATTACTGCTCTAGGTAATCTTAGATGTAAGACTTCACTATCCACGTCCCCACTGAATTGCAGTTTCAGGAATAATTGTTTCTTTTTAACTGTTGTCGGTTCCCCTTTACTATAAATGGTGTTCATGTATTACCTTATAAATCTACTAGGATAACCCATTTCAACCAGCGCATTTTGGATGTATCCGAATTCATTTTCTAGGGAGTCATTTGTACAGATCCTTCTTGTTCTATTCGTGAGGCATCCGATCAAATCGATTTAGTATCGGAATGGTTCAAAACTGAAGTGTAAATGTTGTCCTACGGAAGTAGGTTTTCTACAGACATCTCTGTTGAGTGAACCACCCTCTCCTCTGCTCAATTGGACATCAAGGAAGTATAGTCTACCATCATGTTCTTCTACAAGTAAAGATGAGCGATAGATGTGCATCATTAAATTTTATTAACATTTCAATCTTGTCGGCTTTCTCATCAAGAATAATAAACGTATCATCAACATAACGAAAATGAGAATCCATTTCATCTGTTACTTGTTTCAATGGACCATTTTCAGGCTTAGCAAGAAAGAAATCTACCGAAATTGAACCCAATGGAGAACGCGTGGCAGTACCGTCAATTTGTCTGCAATGAAAGTTGCTGGGTGTAAAGTGTACATCCACAATTCATCTTCGAAGCAGCTCTTTGAGACTAATAATAGGAATTCCTGTTTTTCTAGTATTTGTTGGAATATAAATTCCTCAGTCTCCATATATTTATTTTTGTTTTTAATTACAGCTTGATTCCACACCGTATTTTTTGGTACAGGTATCGAATTTTCAGCATGTAATATCGTAGCTCAATTTGCAGGCCGACCATAGATATCAGGTGTGCGTCGGTAGGGGATCGAACCTCGGACCATGTGCATGGTCGGCGAGATTCCTAACCACTGTGCCACCGACGTACATTGATGAACACTGATGCGACATCTAAGGATAGCATTTTCTTCCAATTTACATTGACATCATATAAGTTTGAGGTGAATTTAAGGACGTCTTTAAAACTATAATTTACCACTTCCTTGTGTAATGGTTGAAGGAGTTCACCTAGCCACTTTCCCACTCCAATGTAGGTGGAATTAGACAAATTTGGGACTAGGAGAAGAGGAATTCCAGGTTTATGTACTTTGGGCAAGCAATACAATCGTGATGTATTACTTCCGGTAGGTTTAAAAAGATTGTAGACTGCCTCTGAGATAATTGCACTCTTCCTCAGCTCCTTAAGCGTGTCTATTAGCTAATTTTCAGCCTTCCCGCCCAGATCTACTTAGTTGTTAAGCTACTACAATTTCATTTCATCGGTTAGAAACGAATTCGTTTTGTCGACGTACTACCATGGCCCCTTTATCAGGCCTACTGGCCATAATGTTTTCAATGTTCCTTAACTTACTCAAGGCTTTTCGGTGTTTTTTAGTCATCAGGCTTTTGCTAGAATCACTACTGTTTTTATACTTCTGATAGCTGTCGACTAGTGTAGTTTTAAACCGAACGAGTTCATCATCTTACGACGGGATCAAGTCTTTTGTTTGTAGGAAGAATTTTTCAAACCTGATATTTGTATCGAGTTGATCATATATTATTGGTCACAAAATTTAAGGCCCAATTATAATGCTTCTAACTGGAATTTATCTAGTGTAATACTAAAAAAAAATTACGGACATACCGACAACTGTCTGAAGGGAATTTTTTTTTAGGATTTTGGCTCTGCGAAGATTTGATTAGTTTTATTCTCCTTTTCTCCGCTCTGTTTTGGTTAACTTGGTCATCATAATCAAGGAAATCTAATAATAAATCCTGTGGAAGTTCATCAACGACGAATTTCTTTTGTGATATATTTCTTTCTACATCCTAAGTATGAATTTTTGAAGAGTCCAGTTGGTTAAGCGTATATCATTTCAGTGATCGGGAATTTGGATAAACTTTATTACAGGGAGGAGATTTCCAGTAAATTTTAGGAAATCGATTATTATGTAAGCAGTCAATATGTCTTCGCTTCTGTGAGCCTGAAATTATAATTCAGGTATTCATCGAGTGCCTTTAATACACTGGGATCCTCACGTGATTTTAAATCTTTAAATATTCCTAGTGTTAATATTAGAACAAGACATTTTTCTCGCCCTTTTTATATACAAAAGCTGTACAAATTAGAGTAAAGCCTGAAGAGGATCTAATTGAAAACAATATTGTTCACTTATATGTCTTGTTCTAATTCTAATTGATGTCAGTTCCCTTTTTCAGCTAATTAATTCCTCTCTTATGGAAAAACTGAATAACTGTCTTGTCTACGCCTGAAATAAAACGGTAACTTATGATATATTTGCCTCCTGATGATAAGACAGAGACGAAATTAGAAAGACAGAATAGTGCGCATTTTTTATTTGGAGTCTTATCGGTCTAAATAAATATTATGCATTAAGTTAGAAAATGAAATAGCAGAATAGTTAAATAAAAAAACCTTTACTGTAATTACCGTCATATGTCGTCTAGATCTGGCTTATCTGAAGTGGGAATTCATTCAGTTCTTATTTATTTTTGCTGTTGATGCAAATAAAGAATGCTTAACACTGGCCATATGTTTACGCCAAAATGCTTTGTACAGATAGAAAGAAATCTTCCAGAAAATAATATTAATGATAATAATGATAATGTATTAACTTGTACAAATGATTTAAATGATTTGATTCTTAGAAGAATAATCCTCCATTATACTTCATAGAATAATAAAAGGGTTTAATGATCCATTTATTATGGAAGCGATCTCAAAAGTCAACTTTAACTTTCATGTCTAGAGGAGGAAAATAAAACCAAAACTTACAAAAAGGTAACTGCAAACAAGTGAAAGTAGTTTTATTGATTTTAGAGCTGAATATTTTCACAAATGATGGGTAACACTAATGTTACTTTGACTGGGCACTAGGTGGTAACTAATTTCATTAATCTAGTCCTTTTTTGGTGAAAACTGAATTCTATCAATCATGTCTGCAAAGTGGACACCATGCTAGGTGGCTCGCCATCACAGTGCAATCTAAATTGTTGTTAGATGGTTGGAGGCAATAGTCAGGAAACCTTGAACTTAGGTTTCATGCTTGCTGGTACTTGTCGGTAAGGCATGTCTGCAATCCCGAAAGAACTCATGTCCTTTCTGAGATTCGAACCCGTGTCATCCAGTGTTGTAGTCAAAGACGTTAGCACTTAGCTATTCAGGCTCGCGACTGACCTCCTAGGAATGTAATGGATTGAACAGTGGGTAGTAACTAATGCTATGAGTTTAGTCCTTCCTTTGGTGAAAACTAAATTCTGTCAGTCAAGATTGCAGACACTCCTTGCTGATGAGAGCCAGAAAGGACGAAGATTAAGTTCAATGCTTCTTAAAAATCTCCCACAACTATCTAAGAACAATACTGAATATTATTTAGGTCCACGTTCACTATTGTATTTTCGAGGTTTTTTAATTAATTTAAGTAGTATTTAAGTTCTTGGTAGGAAATAAGAAGGAGAATTTAGTTCATTATGAAATCAGCTGTCATTTAAGAAGACATTACTTTTTTTCTTCTCACCTTCTCACTTTAGTCATTAAAGTAAGATTAAGGCAGATTGATTAGAATAATTTCCATCATATATTTAGAAAACTTCTAACGAAGTTTTTCAGTTGGTCAAGTGAAATACATGTTAACCTTTTAGACATAATAGTATAGTCATATTTAGTTGACAACACTTTTCACATCCATTTTGAATAAAGACGTAATTATCAAACTGAGTTCAAAAATATTCATCTTTACCTTAGTAACTACAAACCACCTCATTAAAAATTGTTATTTGGAACTGAACGAAAGTTATGTAGTACCGTTTATTTCATTGAAGACATAAGGGTAAAGGGAAATCTGTACCTCAGTATATTAAATTATTATTCTTCGGAACATATTTTGGTTATCAGTTGATGCCATTCTGTGATAATGTTCTCCCTTACAGGCGTGAAAAAGCCTGGTAAGATACACGCCAGAAAGTTTGGTTGAGTCACTCCATAAGCGTACACTGACAGCAAAAATCTTCAACTCATTTTCATATTGTTTTGACGTCTGCCACTTATTCCAGATGGACCTTTATTTGTTTTCAGAATTTGGAACAAAAGTGTTTACTGTTGTGCACTTTTTGATTTGTGGAGTCGAGGTGTCACTTAGATAGCCTCTTATAACAGCTTTTCGTTATAACCACTCTCTTACTTTGTTCCTGAATGCATATTTGTGGCGTCATGCTATCACTTTTTTCCAGTTGTGATAGCTTTAGCTTTAAAACTATTGCTGTTAAGGTCATGGTTACGTGTACTGTTCTCATTACTTTCCGCTTTTGAAAAGATTTAGGGAACGCTGCGTTTGTCAGAATATGGTTAATTTAGAATTTGGGCATTTTTATCAGTGCATATGACATTATTATTATTTCCTTTAGTTCCTAGAGGAACATAGGGCTTCAGCCATGCGTCTCCATTGCGTTCGGTTCTCTGCTAGAGTTTTCACCTGGCTCCAAGTCTGCCCACACGTTTTCATCTCCTCTTCACATGATCTCCTCCAGGTCACCCTTGCACTGACGACCAACTCACCGCTTCCCTTTCGGGTTCCACTCGAGGGCTTGTCTAGTGATGTCACTTGGTGGTTTCCTCAGAGTGTGGCCAATCCATCTCCATTTCTTCCTGCCTATTTGTTGTACAATCGGTTCCTGCTGTGTTGGTTCGCTCATTGCCTGAGATCTCTGTTGCTGATCTTTTCTGGCCAGCCATCTGATCTTGAGTATTGAGCGAAGACAACTGTTAATGAAGGTCTGTAGTTTGTTTGAGATGCTCTTTATGACGCGCTAAGTCTCTGATCCGTATAGTGAGTAGCACTGACTTCACATTGGAGTTGAAAATCCGGATCTTATTTTTGACGCTGAATGCTGTTGACCTCCACACAGACTCGAGAGTAATGAAAGCTTGCCTTGCTTTCCCGATCCTTGCTTTGATATCCTCGTCAGTTCCGTCCGCCTGTCGTTGAAACGATGCTTCCCAGGTAGGTAAAGGAGGTTGTTTCTTTCAGGTTCCTCCCATTAATGCTGATTGTTGTCTGTTGTTGTTGTTGCTGTTGATGGTGTTGCCCAGGAATTTTCATCACCTCTGTTTTATCTATGTTCACCTGAAGTCTTATCTTTGATGCTTCTTCTGCTAACTTGTTGCTTTTCGCTTGCATATCTTCCAGTTTGTGGGAAATCAGACATATATCATCGGCGAAGTCCAGATCCTCCAAGTTTTTTGTGTGTGTCCATTTTATGCCTGTTTCCTCATTGCCCGTTGTTTGTCGCATTATCCAATCTACTGCAATCAAGAAAATCATTGGCGATAGTAGGCAGCCAGCTTGTCTTACTCCTGTCCTCACTTCGAAGGGTTCCGTAAGTTTCCCGTTGTGGATTACTTGGCATGCAGCATTGTCGTATAGCTGTTGGATGAGATGTATTATTGTCGGTGGCACCCCGTAGTAGCGAAGTAGTTTCCAAATCACCTCTCGATCGACGCTGTCAAAGGCCTTTTCAAAGTCGATGAAGTTGAGATAGAGAGGTGACTGCCATTCTAAGCTTTGTTCAATGATGATCCGTAGTGTGGCGATTTGATCAATACATGACTTGTTTCTCCTGAATCCAGCTTGTTCCAGTCGAAGTTTTTCATCCAGGGCTTGTTTGATTCTCTCCAGGATGATGCGGCTTAATATTTTGCTTGGAATGGACAGGAGCATAATTCCGCGCCAGTTCTTGCATTGACTTAGGTCTTCTTTCTTTGGTAGTTTGAATAAGTATCCTTTCTTGCAATCCTCGGTTACATTTCCCTCTTTTCACACCTTCTCCAGTAGTGCCGTCATCAAGTCCGCTGTTGTCTCTGGGTCCACTTTCAATGCCTCTGCTGGGATTCCATCTTGTCCTGCTGCTTTTCCAGCTTTTAGCATCTTGATTGCCTTCAGGACTTCTGATTTTGTCAGGGGGTTGGTGTTCACTGGTAGCTCTGTCTCCGTTGTTGGCATTGTTGGGCACGTTGTAGGTGATGGTCGATTTAGGAGTCTTTTGAAGTGTTCAGCCCAGTGTTTCCTTTGCTCCACTTCTTTGGTGATTGACTTTTCATTGTCACCCTTCACTGGCTTAATTTGTGACGTATTTTTGCCTGAGAGGTACCTAGTTGTTTGGTAGATTGTTGCGAGGTCTCCTTTGCCTGCTGCTTGTTCTGCTTCATTGGCCATGGCTTCATAATACTTTCTTTTGTCTTCTCTGGCACTCTTCTTTACTCCTTTGTTCAGTGTCTTGTAGCTTGCATTCAACTCCTGTTTCTGTTGCTCATCGGTGCACTGGATAATCTTTTGTTTCACCATCTTTCTTTCTTCTATTAGCCTCCAAGTGTCCGTAGTGAGCCACGGTTTGTCCTGTCTCTTCTTTCTGCCCAGAACTTCCATGCAGGTTTCGCTCCATACCGCTTTCAGGTTGTCCGAGTGTTTTTCGACGCTGACCTCTTCGCTAATGTTGATTTGTGTCTCAGCTTTGTCCTTTATGCTTGCAGTAAAGATGTCCTTTGTATCCTGGTCCTTTAGCTTTTGAGTGTTGAACTTGGCTTGTGGTCTATCTGCAGCTCCTGTTTCTCTGAAAGCTTTTAATTTGAGTTGGATTGTTGCTTGTACGAGGTAGTGGTCTGAGCCAACGTCTGCTCCTCTTCTTGCTTTTGTGTCCAGTAGGCTGCGCCGCCACTTCCTCGAGATTGTGATGAAGTCAATTTGGTTTTTGGTTCGCCCATCTGGTGACACCCATGTAGCCTTGTGAATATCCATGTGTTTGTATACGCTGCCACCAATCACTAGTTCATTGAAGGCGCAGAAGTCGGCGAAGAGTTCTTCATTTTCATTCATCTCTCCCAGAGCTTCTTTACCCATGATGAGTTCCCTTCCTGTGTTGTCTGGTCCAAGATTGGCGTTCATGTCTCCCATTAGTATTTTAATGTCACCAGCTGGAGTATTGTCTATTGCTGCCTGTAGTTGTCTGTAGAATTCTTCTTTCTTTCCGAGGTCTGCGTTGTTGGTCGGTGCATAGCACTGTATAATTGACACTTTTCTTCCTTTGGAGTTGAATCTGGCGGTTATTATCCTGGGCGAGATCGCCTCCCATTGCATCAGGGCCTTCGTTGCCGCTGGTGACATCATGATAGCCACGCCCTCGGTGTGTGTGTGGTTGTCTTCTGGGTGACCGGAGTAAATCACTGACTCACCTGTTGACAATTTGGTGAGTCCGTTTCCGTTCCATCTGCTTTCGCAGATCCCCAATACTTGTATTCCGTATCTCCTCATTTCGCTTGCGATCTGGGCAGCTTTGCCAGTCTCGTACATGGTGCGGACATTCCATGTCCCCACACAGACTTTCTCTTCTGACGCAAGGAGATTGTTCACGCTGAAGTTTCTGTAGCATCTTTGTTTACAGGGTGGGGTTGCTGGCCTCACGCCTGAGTTTAGTCTTCGGGTACCTGAAATAGAAAAAAGGTTAGTGTTGCGTGACCGCAGAGCCCAGGGGACAGCTGCTTGAGGCCGGTCACACGCGGCCTGGTGTGTCTCAGTAGTATACTTGTCACTTCTGCCCTGTGACACGGCAGCAGAAAGCGCGGTCGTTGTTGATCCGGGCCACGGCCGATCCGGCATGATATTTTTAGAATTCGTTTGGTTCATGGGGTTGGATTGATGACGACTAAGTCCAGCCCCCACTGATACCGTCGCCAATGCATCAGTAGGTTGTGAGGTTTGACAAATTTGGTTGGCGCCCGCTGCTACTATCAATGGAGCTACGCTAGGAACGGTGTGACGACCCAAGTTATCTCCTACTGATACCGTCGCCACAGTCATATCAGTAGAAGTCCGGTTAAGCTGCCGGTCAGCCTCGGTTTCCTTATCATTTTGAGCGCCTTCGCGCGCATCGTCAATTAAAACAAAATGCCTATCTACGCCTAATAAACAAAAGCTTAATTCTCATTGGCTAAAAATACCCTGTATATTGCTATACAAAGGCAAAATGGGGAAAACCTGCAAAACTTTAGAAATCCATATCCGCGACCGTAAGTCCTACAGAGACGAGACAGGTATCAATCGATTTGTCTCGTCGAGAGGAATCCAATGGTATATAAATCAGAGGGCAAAAGCTATTCCTAAGAAAAATACGAGGATTTTCCTGCCTAGCAGTCTCTGCCCCCTTGCTACCCTATGGTTGGTAATGCCCCCTAGCTACATACACAACGGCATACAGCCTGAGCTCGCGGAGCTAAAAATGTCAAGAGAACAGCCAGCGGCATGAACTCTAGGCCTAGAAACAGGTTTCCCCTGTAGCCTTTGAAAAAAATTCCCTATTCGGCTGAGGAGAAGCTATAAGGTGCGATACCGGTACCAATGGGTAGATCTCGTCGAGAGCTATCCATACACACAGGTGTGGCAAAATTATCTAGCTTATCCTTCGTTTGTGTCCCGATCATTCGTTGACTAGAGAATGGCAAACACAGCTTTGCTGCGTAAAGTGTTCTATGCATATTTCTGGCTTGTCTCTGGGACAAAATCTCACTCAACAAGTCATCATTAAACTATAACTTAATAAGTAGTAGTTTCTTCCCTGCTGTCATCGCCTCAGGTTTTCTACTCAGTGTTTTCAAGATATCCAGAAAATGTAGTTTACTATCCTGCTCCTCTTCACAAGTAAAAGTAAGCGAAGGTTGGATGTTGTTGAATTTCATCGACAATTCATCTGTGTTTGCATTCCCATCAACTAAGATAAATGTATCATCGACATAGCGGTAATACAAATCCAGCTCCTTGATGATGTCTTTCAATCTCCCATTTTCCATTTTTGCGAGGAAGAAGTCAGCTAAGATTGGGCTTAATAGTGAACACAGCTATTTCATCTACTTGTCGGTAATATGAATTGTAGGGAAGTTCACAATTCCATTCGCCTTTCGGTGGTTTCTTAGCATATGTAGTCTACCGATTTAACAAATGGTACGTTCGTAAATGGTGATTTATTATCCATGGATAACATACGTTTATCCCTCACTTTAGTCTCGGATAATTTAGAAATGAAGTCAAAGACATCACTAACTCGATATCTCACAATTTCTTTGTGTGAAGGTCTCGGGATCTCAACTAACCACTTTGCTCTTCCGTGATATTGTGAGTTATACATATCTAAAACTGGACGAAGAGGAAGACCCGGTTTGTGCGCTTTGGGTAGATCGTAAGGACATGGAGGGCTGGTCCCTTCTGGTTTCATCGACTCACCCATGGTTGACGACATTGTTCCATTCCGATTAAATTTTCAGAGAGAATCTGTCATCAGTTTCTCCACTTTTACGTTGAGATTTTTGGAATTACCTAGAGATTGAAATTTAATTGATCATACAAAATGCATTCCAGTTTTTGTAGAATCTCAATTACAAGTCTAAGTGAAAAAGTCGTAAGATTGTAATCTTTGCCAGTGTCTTTTGATGAATTCAGAATTAAATTATCAGCTTGAGAGTGCTTTGTGGGAAATATGATTTTTACCACATTTCCGCTACAAAAGAAATTAAGACTTGCTCCCAAATACTATTCTTATAGATTACGGTTGCTATCGATTAGAATTTCTACATAAATTGTCCGACTTAATAAGTGGGCTAAACAACAGCAAATTATGATGGAATGATACAGAAAAGCTGTACCTACCATCTATTTGTATATTCCAGGAAGTGCTTTTGAAAGAGTCTGGGAGAAATAACTTAATGCTAGACATCGAATTACTATTAACTTTAACGATAAAGTTGATTTCTCACAAAGTGGAAGATATTCAAGTGAAAAGCAACAAGTTGACGGAAGAAGCATCAAAGATAGGACTTCAGGTGAACGTATAGAAGATTCTTAGCCAACAGCAACAGCAGCAACAACAGACAACAATCAGCATAAATGGGAGGAATATGAAAGAAGCAACCTTCTTTACCCATCTACCCGGGAAGCATTCTTTCAACTACAGGCGGATGGAACTGACGAGGATATCAAAGCGAGGATCAGGAAAGCAAGGCAAGCTTTCATTACTCTCGAGTCTGTGTGGAGATCAACAGCACTCAGCATGAAAAATAAGATCCTGATTTTCAACCCCAATGTGAAGTGAATGCTACTATACGGATCAGAGTTGGCGCCGCGTCACGAAGGGCACTTCGAACAAACTACAGACCTTCATCAACAGATGTCTTCGCTCAATACTCAAGATCAGATGGCCGGCCAGAAAAGATCAGCACCAGAGATCGATCTCTGGGAGCGAACCAACCAGGGACCAATTGTGCGACAATTGTGCTGGAAGAAATGGAGCTGGATTGGCCATACTCTGAAAAAACCCTTAAGTGACATCACACTCCAGGCCATCGCTCGAGTGGAACCCGAACGGGAAGCGGCAAGTTGGTCGCCATTGCGAGGGAGACATGGAGGAGGTCATGTGAAGAGGAGATGAAAGCATGTGGAGCCAGGTGAAAACGTTGGCAGAGAACCGAACGCAATGGAGACGTGTGGCTGAAGCCCCATGTTCCTCTAGGAATAAAAGGCAACAATAGTAATAATTAACAATAAAGTAACATGACCCCTCAAAGGTAACGTTTTTCGACAGTTTGTTATTTCGATTGATTAACTGGTTATGTAAAGATAACTGATTCAAACAGGAATGTGGAGAACCTATTCTCTGAATCTCAGCGTAGATTTCGTCACGAACCAACAAGAGCTACAGATTCAGTTAAAATAGAAGAGCACTGGACACCTTTATCGTTCTAGTTTTCGCGACTGCAGTACTGCATGCCCACAACCACGTCAGGAATACGATGATTGGATTATGAAGCCATTCCGTCTACCAATACACCAGTGAGTTGGAATTCAATGGTTTTTGAATTCCAGTTTCCGTTAACTCGCGATGTAGGACTATGATCAACCAATTCCATCGATGAGCATTCTCCTCATACCATTAGCTACGACTTCTGACTATAAATTCAGAATGTCTATCCAGTGGCCACTAATAAGCTTGTAATTGATATTCTTATTTTGTGTATGGCGGGGATTTAGACTAATTTTAGTGTGGGTATCGTGACCTGTTTTCTTTAAAGAAATCTCTTTTCTGATGTAAAGATTTGGTCAATGGAATTGTAGTGACCGAGTCGGTTAACCGGTGGTATAACTATACTGGAATGTAATTTGCAACCCGACTGAGTACTGAATACGACTTCTCTTCCTGAAATATCTTCCATAAAAACATCAGAAGACCAATTAAGACTTGTGACTGCAGGATCAGTTTTATTGGACAAAAATAACCATATATTTACCTTCCCAACACAGAAAATTGGGCTAGATGAATGGTTAAGTAAACTGATTTGATGAGGGTTATAAGATAGAAGGGTTGGTGTAAGTTCAAAGGTTATTTCATAAAATTATCATGTCTGCATAACTAGACAAATCTAAAACTGAAACACGAAATCTTCCACCTCAGTAGCCAATAGACTAAAATGTCAGTTTTAGTAGCTTTCTATTAGGAATAAGGTCACTTCATTTTTAAGAAAGTTATACTTATGACAGCATCAGATACGAAAGACCGCAACTCACTTCAAACATTTGCAGATAATGACATTACACCTTCAAACTTTCATATTGAGTGGAAAATTATTATCTTCTTTAATCTCCCTTCGTTACTAAGTTAAATTAAATAATTTATGTACAAAATGAGATTGAACAGCTTTTGGTAATGAATTCGCCAAAATGATATCTTTGTTAAGCTATTTTTCCGCCGTAATATCCGGAAATACTCAATACTTAGTACAGCGCAGTGAGTTGTAGAATTACGATGTTATTATCTTATTTTTACCTCAGCTTAAATAGGGCAAGCAAATTATCATTGGTCCTGTCCAATGAATTATGAGAATTTGCATAGAGATATCAGCAGGTATTTGGTTTATAAAGTATTTTAAACTGTTTCACGTGGCAGCTAAGTTAGTCAACAGTTTAAAATTCGATCCCTAGTGGTATTGTAGATGCGCACCATTAAAGAGTCTGTCTATTGCTCCCTGATTTCGAATGGTTCTCTATCTGAAGTCAGATCATGAGGAGATATAACTAAAAATCAATCAAATTCCTATAACCCATCACTTAAAAAAATCCTATTTTCGCGTACATAAAACTGATGTGTTCAAATTACCTTAGCTGCATGAAGAAAACAGTAAACAAAATTCTAAATGAAAGTAAGTGTAAATGAATAGTGATAGTACAGTGAATTCGATGATTAATCATTTTCATCGGTAGGATAATAAAAAACTGACTGAAAGGGACTAAATATCAAAATGATAAAATAAACAGATTATAAATGTTTATGTATAGACTAACAAAGACAATATCATAGTATGAGTGAAGTTTTATAGCACAAAAAATGTTAAACTGTATTCATAGATTGTATCTGACATAGGTAAATAAGGGGAAGAGATCTATCAGTATCCATATTTCTCGGAAAAGGATAAGAAATATATCCAATTTATTATAAAATAATAATAAAAAAGAAACAATTCCAATTGGTGATTTAATCAGATTACAATTGCATTTATAAGGATTCACATATCTTCAATTGAACCCTTGACAGTATTGATTTTCAGTAAATAAGTGATGACGGCTTTCATGTTGACTGGATCGAAGGAATCGGTGGAAATTTGTGCTGAGATCACGCTTATCAAATCTTTCGTTGTTACCTCCTAAAACAGCCTGATTATTCGGCAGCGTCAGTATGATACTACGTTAGATTGTTGGATGCAGTCAGCAGGAAGCCTTGGACCTAGGTTTCATGCTGGTTGGCACTCACCAGTCAGCAAGACGTGTCCGCGACCTTGAGGGAACTCATGTCGCTTCAGGTTTACGGATACCAACTACCACGAAACCTAGGTTCAAAGCTTCCTGCCGATTGCCTTCAACCATCTAATACCAGCTATTCAAAGTGCACCGTGATGGTGGGCCATCTAGAACGGCGGCCACGTTACCAACGTAACTGACAGAATTCAGTCTGCACCAAACAAAGGACTAGACACATTACACTACTTGCTAACTAGTGTCCAACCAAAAGTATGATACTATGTTGGTCACTAATTTAAATACTGTACTGAGTTATACTCGTATGTTGTTTATTAATTCATAATTATGTTGGAATGGCTTTCTAGTACTCCATCAGTTTTCAGTGCTTATTTTCCAATGTCGGGTAAGGACTAGTCCCACTTAAAATCGCTTTGTTGTACCCCCATAAATGCATCATGTAAACTAAAAATGTATTGAAATTGTATGCATTTTGACTAATTTCTTGTCATTTTGTAAATTTGATGAGTAGATTTTTAATTCAAGTTTTCCGATTAAATAAAACTCTTATTAAGTTTGTTTTCAGCAAACCAAGAAGTAATTTTCACCTTATACCATTTTTAGCCATTTTGTACACCATATGGTTAATGAAAAAGCAGTCGTAAATATACCTGGAATAGCTTTGGAAGAATACTGACATGATAAAGTCTAATTTTAATATTACTTTTAATAGTTTAGCAAGTAATTCAAATTTGAAGTGTACAACTGCTTATGAGTTTCACATTTGAAACTTGCATAGAACTGCCACAAATGAGTTTGCTTTGATTAATGTGGTGTGGAGGACTACTCAGTGCAGACTTCTGCGTAAGAATCCTGATTATATGAGTATTTCTGAAGATTCTTATTGTTGATAAAAATAAACCGTAAATTTTAGTGACCATTCGTTGTATCAGTAAGACATATAGAGTTGGAATTATGCCGTATAACTGACTAGTATGATGTCAGGTGTATACCTTAGACTAGAATTTTAATGATGAAATCGCCATTGTTAGAGAATATTACTACAAGTTACAATTAAAAGATTATTATCATTATTATCTTTATTGCTGCACAGACCAACTGATGTCTAATGAAGTGTTTCTGGAATAATATTTTGAAGGAAACAGGTTTTTTCTGCAAACCTAATCTTTATTTAGTTATTCACTTAAAAAGATTATTTAGAATGGGATAACCAATATCCCCAATAGTAGCATACATATTTATGCACAGTTGGGAGCATAAGGCTCTTAGGACGTTTAATCCTACTCGTAGCATATGATGGAGGTATTTGGATGACACATTCACTGTGTTGAATTCTGAACTCAATAATAGACACAATCCAATTCATCTCTGAGTTAGAAGGTGAAGAGGACAAGTTGGCAATGTTAGACTGTAGAATCAAACGAAAACAAGACGGTAGGCTAGATACTAGCATTTATAGGAAACCAACACACTCTAATAAATACTTAGACCTTAATTCATCCCATCCAAAATCGGTAGAGAAACGTTTGGTTAAGTGTCTGTATAATCGAGCCAGGAGCCTAACTAGTAATCCAGAAGATTTAAATAATGAAATCAAACAAATAAAGGAAGTATTACTAGTGAATAACTACCCAGCAGAATTTATTCAAAAACATATGAAGTACCACATAAAAAATAAGATTAGTAATAAAAATGACGAAAATAATGAAAATAATATAGAATTCAAAGCTTCTGTAGTACTGCCGTATAAACAAGGAATGCCAGAGACCTTACGTAGAATTCTCAATGAGGCTGGAATTAGGGTGATATTTAAACCAACCAACCAACTCATTTAGAGATAAACTTTGTCAGCTTATAGACCCAAAAGATCCAATTAAAAAAATTAAAATAATTTACCAAATAACATGTCATAACTGTGAGATCAATTGCATAGGTCAAACTAGTAGATCAGGATCAACTGGGTTATCGGGGCATGTAGATTCGGCTAGACCTAGAATAATTGACCCTGCTAAGTTAAATAATCTAGAAAAAGCTCAGCCATTGCACTGCATTCACTTATGTGTAATCACGAAATAGGGTGAAACAGCGTGAGGGAATTAAAGAGTAATACAGTTAGATGGAAACAGAGAGATTTGTTCATCGATTCAACACCAGATACGTGCAGTCGGAATGATGCAACGCCTATACGGAAATATGGAGGATGGCAACAAACAACAGAGGAAAGCTGGAGAGACAGAACTGAGAGAAAAATATACATAAGGCAAATTGTGAAGCCGTGTATTTAAAATTGATATGATTATGGGTGGCAATAATTTATGCTCGAAACGTCATCCAGCTGTTTATAGTGCATTGCTGTGTGATATTTAAAATAAACTGATTTAATATGGAATTACTTTCTACCACAACGCCCAAGTTTTACACTTACATTATTTATAATTACCCTAGGAGATTTCTGTATTGCGTGAGCTTACACAAATTTATACATTTGTCTTTTTTTTATTTTATTTTATTATAGCTTGTCTGTGTCTAAGGACTGCTAACTACTAATTATGTGAAAAATGGTAGAAAAATTAGGATATTCACTTTGAGTTGAAGTGTATCGAGCTATCATGAAGAATAATGTTTCATTAATTCACTTATTTACAGTAAATGCTCGATTTTTTATTTCACTTTTCAGCATACTGAAAACTATACATGAGCATAGACCCGTAATTTTAGAATAAAATTATGTATATGAGGGAGTGATCAATACTTTAGATATTATGGCGTGACTGCAATAATTATATGTTGAAATGAATAGCAGGTTATGGAATAGATTTTCTGATTCTCAGAAATAAGTCAAAACTGAAGCTTACACTTTCTCATAGTATGTTGTATAAATGTTAACAGGCATTCGTTACTTCATGATATTTTACTGATAGGCTTTTTTCGAGGAAGATGTTGTCTAAAGACAAGTCTCGAAAATAAATGCTGGGAAATATTTCCTTGTAAATACTCTTCAGAGTTAAATATGACAAAAAATAACATGAAGAATCTAACCGAAATAATTTTCAAACAATTTTTGTTGTAATTGTATCAGTAAAAGTTGTGTATCTTAACAGATATTCAGATGTTTAACCGTGCAGCAGATTCTTCGTCCGTGGTTTAAACTGGTGAGTGCTATAAATCGACTTATTAGCAGCGTTACAATAAGACAAACGCTCAACTAATCCTTTTGATCCTCTATAGAAGTCTCGTAATGATTTATGCAAAAAACTTTATGCAAGTAATAAAAAAAATGTTGTTGCTTGATAACTAAGCTGTTATCCAGACTGTTTGCTTATTATTTACTAATCATCGTAGGACGTGTATATTACAGTACCATAAGGTGCTACGTAATTTTTATATTTTTGTGTATTTACCTTAAGTGTTCCTGCAACTGTTAGTCATTTAAACTTTTAATCACGAGTAACATTTAAGTCCTTGCCTTTAAGTCTCTTGACTTTAGACTATGTTTCTTTCTCTGAGTCAACTAAGGTCTAATTTGTAAAGTCAATTTACAGTGTCGTGTTTCCAGGAGTTGGATTTATGAAGATTCTATTGATTTTAAGGTAAATTTTGTCACTGATGTTCTTTTGTATCATGACACAATTTGTTTCATGATTGTTCTCACTCTCCTAGTGACATATTCATTAGCTATTCTGGTTACAAATACATGAAGTAAAAGGCTGCATTTATAATTTTAAAACCTGAATGGCTTCGGATGAACATTGAGTTTTCTGAGAATTACAAGTACCACCATTGTTTTGCAAAGCAATGGTTACTTTGCACCGATAAGCTTTACGACACATTCTTGCAAACAATTTGTTCTCATCAGGACTAATGCAATACTGCAAACATAATCATGATCTGTGGTTAGACGTAGAAAACTACAATTAGGGAAATTTATGTGTATAAGCTGAAATACTCAAACAGTGGTACTATATCATTGTTTATTGTGATTCGACTAAAGTATGTAAATTTAATTCTTAGTGTATGGAATAGAATATCAAGAGGAATTAGTCTTGTCACGTTTGTTACACAAATCATTTTTAGGTGCGAATTCAGAAATCCGTTAGCATATCTAAATTGATCCCCCAAGCGTGGATTGGACTTTCAGTCTAGAGCCAGCTGATATTCACATCTAAGTAGTGACCATTGAGGGTTTCCTACATGTTAGTGAGTAAAATATGACTTTCTGTTCAATATCAACACAAATTACTGATTTCCCACACAATGGCTGGCTTCGTGTCCTGATGATCTGATCCCTGATAAGGCTGACACTACTGAAGTCCCAAGAACTAGAATGAGCCAGCTGCCCATTGTTCCTTGATTTTAACTTAATCTCTAATTAGTGTTGGTTCATGACGAGGCTGTCAGTAATGATGAGACTGTCTGCGATAACCTTGGGCTTGAAGACTGTTATTGGTTCAATAAGATACGACTGAAAGCGAAATGAGGATTTTGGTCTTGGTAGGATTCGTAACAAATATGTATTGTCTATTGAACTTCTAATTTACATATATAAGCCTCACGAAAGTGTGTTACAGTGTGATCAGTACGTCAAAACCTACTAGAAATAAATTTATGGAAATAAAATGAAAAGTAGTTTAGCAAATGTGGCTTTTCTAGAAGAATTCATTATTTTAGGTGTAGAGTCGTATTTGTATCCAATTTTTTACGAAAGGGAACAGTTGAGACGTAGTAAAGATCTACTAATGACGCGTTCTGAAAAGGGTGCTAGTGTAGTTCTTTTTGACCGAAAAGACTACACAGGGAAAATCAGGAGAATATACTTTCAGATAAAAATAAACTTTCTCAACCGTTTGATGGAAACAACAAAACGGAGCTGAATAAAAGACAACCTACTGACGTCTTAAAAAGAATGAAAGCTGATTAGTTAATCAGTTACGATATTTGTGATCATATCCAGCCAACGGATTCAATAAAACCAAACCCTTATTATTCGCCAAAGATTCACAAATCTGGTCTCCCATTGAGTCCGACTCTAAATATGTCATCTTCCCCTTATTGTTCTATTGTAAAGTGGTTGACTGATATTATAGAATCTGTAAGGAAACATGTATGCATATGCTGGCTTCGTCATCCTTTTCATTTTGTCGATTAAATTACAAGGTATGAACGTTACGTACGCTATCTCTCAACACTGAATCACTTTTCATGAATGTCCAATCTATGAAAATTGTCTGTTTCATACGCAGATATATAGATAAAAACCGGTTAAACGTTGGAATACTAGCAGTGTATTTGAACGAACTACTACTGAGGTGTATGCTTTATGTACAATTCACCGTCAGCGACATCATTTATAAACAAAAGGGTAAGGTCGCTTAGGGACGCCTATTGGGTCTATTACTAGCAGACAGTTTTACAACAAGCCTTGAGAACGGTTCATTAAAGTTGACTACCGGTAGTTTTCAATTGTATAAAAGGTACATGGACGACATTTGCATCATTTGTGAAAATAATTATGATGTCAGTCAGCTATTATTATCAAGCAATAAAATTCACTCTTCCAATGTGAAACGAATCAAATATTACTTTTCCTGATGTAGAAATAAATGGAAGACCCGACGAATCTTAAGAAGGTCAATTCACAAGAAATCCAAGTGTAATGGTCAGTTTGAAAGTTTTTACAGTTGGGTGCCTGTTGAAAGAAAACGAAATTTAATGAAATCCATTGCAACTCGCATCTGGTATATCAATAGCCCTCAAGCTGTACAGGAAGAACTAGATCCCCTGAAAGAAATCTTCGTTCAGAAGTGATACCCGCTGAGATTCATTGACAAGAACATCAAATCAAAAGTTTAGAGAAACGAGACCTTATTTGTACGGAAAAATGTTTAAGTAATCTTAGTTTCAATGGGAAATTAACCTGCGATGTCCTCAAGAGAATATTCTTTACAGCAATGTTGAGAGCGCTGTTCTCTAGTGGTTCACTGGTCTGTAGAAGATTGAAGGAAAAGATATCTCATCTGGCCACGTCTCTGTGCATAAATGAGTTCACCTGTTCCGGTGAAGCCAGGTATATCGGTCGTTCGATGCGTATCCTGTCTAAAAAGTTTCAAGAATACTATCCCACATGGTTGCAGAACGGCAATATTCGCTCTGTAAGGAGTGTGATAATCGGACACCTTGTCAACACTTGTCATTCCACCTCAACGAACTCATCATTCACAATAGTCCACAAAGTGAAGTACAACCTGCCAATGGCAACACGCTTTCGTCTTCTTCGCTCCGTTTTTAGCTTTAGATAGGGAAACTGTGGCTTTGAATACAAAAAGGTAACTGTTCAACCATTTCTATCGTGGTAATGACTGTTTTGTTTTCTACTAAATTGATTTGATTTGTTTGCTTCTAACTCTTTATAACTACCGTATTTCTTCCCCATGACGCACTATCACAATTTCCTTCGTTTCTATATGTATCCTGATTACAGCTCATTCATTAAATTACTCATCTTATTGGGTAACTAATACGCTTATTTATCTCCTCTTTTGCACTGATTAATATTAACAACTATGATTGTGACAATACATCACTTTTGTTACTACCCTTTTTTGTGAAAAATTGTACATAAATGCCACTGTACAGCTAAAGAAACTGAATTCTCCTGAAAGAGCCTCATTTGCTAAACTACTTGTTTTGTTCTTAACATTAATGCCTAAGTGGGATTATTCTTGAATTAGGGATATAATTTTTTTGCTACCCAATCTTGACTCTTTATTAGCAGTGAATATATGCTGTCACTTTGGATCTAAGGACAACTGAGTTTTCAGAGACCTTGATGAAAAGTAATCGACCGTAAGATTGGGAACAATTGGTCAGTTTCTACAAAAGGTAACAGTAATGCACTGAAAACCAAATTGACTCGGAAAATTATAACTTTTTGTATTGGATTTCAGCTATTACATTATATCGTAATAATTAAAGGCGGGTTATTGTATTCATTTGGATCGTATTTCAGATAAATGCAAGGCACGATAATGGCGTATGTATGTATTAAGTTCCAACATGCGTTGCGTATTCTAGAGCTTTAGAATTGCTACTTATTCTGAATTTCAGCAAAATAATAAAGATAACACACATTTTTTGAGTTGTTTATCTAAACATAAGTAAAGTACTAGGGGAAATAGTGGTGAATTATTACTGTCAAATTTAAGTATGTAAATAATTCATCTGCACGGTGTACATAATTCTTGTAATTTGGTGACTAGTTGCGTATGTCTTGAAAAGCATAAGCTGACGGATCTGTTGTATCTGGAGGATTTGAAACAGGTTTTAATTTACAAATCATTATTATTACAAAGGAAATAGCACAGCCATAAAAGAACTGAAATGCTGTTTCATCCTCAATCATTAGACGGACGCAAACACTTAAATTAAATCAGATCACCGTGAAAGTATTTTAGGTTTTATCATAATATTAAATCTTTACCAGTAATTTGGTGACATGGAGGAGATCGTGTGAAGAGGAGTTGAAACAGCATGGACTAACATGGATGCAATTGAAAAGTACAGCAGAAGACAGAAGCAAGTGGAGGCGTGCAGTTGAAGCCCTATGTTCCATTAGGAACCCAAGGGAACAATAATAATAATGCCAGTAATTTGGGATATCTGTTAAATTTTTATTGGATGGTTTCATTTACAAAAGTCCACAAACGTATTCTGGAACATTGTCCATTTTCGTTGGCCATATGACACCTTGTCAACTTTAGACATCGGCCACCCTCTGATGAATGCTTCACAGTGCTACACAGAGTCCTTCAATATCGTTCAAAGGGATTTCGAATACGACATCTGTACATAGCTGAGTCACTGGCTATTTGTGACCTGAAACCGGACCTCTGCATTCAAAAGCACTACATACATTCCCTCGCCCTACCGTGGCCAGAGTAACGTTCTCACTATAATTTTGCTTCCTTTTATTATGTAAGTTTACTACTATTATTGTTACTACTATTTTATTATCATTATTATTTCCATCATCACCCTCATTACTGTTTATTCATAACATTGCGTTTTCATACAGATTTTATATAAAAACACTTTGTCGTCTTTCCACTAGTTCTTGTCCACTATACACAATTATACTGAGTGGTCATTTTTTGCACTTATTATGTCATCTCAACTTCTGCCCCTTTTCTAATTTCCAGTTAGTCACCCCATCTAGATTACACCTCACATTACGTAGTACGTTTTGGAGGACAAATTTTACCAGTATCTGATTAGTCTTATGAATTCTTTGTTAAATATAATAACCTGGTTGGAGTATTTCATCATGAGCTGACATCAGTTAGAGAACCATTGGAAAACCAACAGGGAGTAGTGGACAGCAGTTTCGTCCTAGTTCGGTACTCTTCATAGTACTCACTCACCGGGGTTCAAACCTGGTGGACAAGGCGAGCTCGTAGACCATTAGGCCAGTGGGGCTCGATCCAATGGCTCATGATGTCAGCTCATGATGAAATCCTCCAAATAATCAAACAAAATCCCTACAAAACCAATACTTGAAAATATAATTACTAATGTACATCAGCTTATGAAAGTGAATCGTCAAACTGAAAATTTTGATCTCTGTTTACGTTATTTTCTTGTGACCCAGTATGGGAATACTTCGTTCATTAAACTTTATGTGATATTACTGACATAAGTTCACTTTTCCAGCGTTCAGAATGAAGGTCATATTTGTCCTGAAATCGACTTTATACAATCCTATTAGCTTCTTTCACATGATGTATCTCACTAAAGTTATTGAACAGTGAATTAATACAGAAATCCACAATTTTCCATTATTTATGTTATTTGATTTTCTCACTTTAGTCATTGACTAATGTCTCTGATATATTCTCAGCAGGTTTGATAATGTTTCAAACTGTAAGTTTGAATTTCTGAACAATGAGCTAAGAATATTCCGGATTATGTAAACAGACGTCTTAGTATCTTCTGAATTTTATTGCTTACATCTACATTTTGTGGTAGAAATATACCCTTAAAAGCATACCAGTGAATCAATATAGAAAATAACTGTACCTTCTTTATTATCACAGTATAAAGTTAGTGTGAAATTTGTTATTTTGAAAACTATTAAATTACTAAACTCTACAGATAAACAGATGAACATTTAAATCATTGAGACATTTTGTAGGCAGGCTCAAAATCGTATAGAACCGCAGCAGAGAAGAAGCAGAAGAAAAAGAAGAAAAGTCGGTGTGTTTTTATCAAATAAATTTATTCTCTGATGACATTAGAATCTTCCATAAATGTCCAAGTTCTATTCCTTGAAAAAAGAACTTTCTTCATTTATCATTCCCTTATGTCTTATTTATTAGGAGTGTTTTAAGCTGTTATACTGGGTGCGTGCGCATGCATGTCTTTCATAATTTTGCGTAGACAGATACACTATCATTTATCAGCTTAATTTTAACTAAATTTCTTTAAAGTAAAAGAAACATAAAAGCAAATGTATGGGTGGTATGAACTGGATTTATCACTGATGATTTGTTTATATTTGAGATCATAGTCAACGAAATTAGATAAGTAAAAAAAAAAACAAACAAGATATAATCAAGCTATAAATTATTCTTTGTTATTCAATGGATGTAACACATTGAAGATTGAATAAGTGTCATGCAGATTTTAACTGAAATAGGTAGGAAAGTTTATTGATAGGCAGGGTGGTGGAATAGATGGACGAAAAACAGGTCCAAATACTTCCCTATGGTGAATGTGATGAACAAAGTGAAATGTAAGCTATTAATTAAACAAAAACAATTAGAAATAAAAGACTGAAACAAAAGGATACTTAAGTTATCCTAACTAGAATGACATCTGATGTAACTGCAACTGTTTGAAGGATCAGCTACTAAATAACAAAACTGTCATATATCGGCAGTGTGGAATTATTCGGATTTAAGTTTTTAGAGCTCAAAACTATAGAACTTAATCAAACTTTTCTAATGTATTGTGACTCTGAATACAGTAGGGAGTTAATTTGGACTTACTCTCAAGTAATTAGGATAGGTTTACTCTTATTTGGTTTGTTCATTGACAGATTTAAAACGGAACAATCGAAGACAAAAAGCGTAATAAGAGAATTTGAGCTCATCTTTATTTATAATGTTGAAGATTCTTTCCAACCGTCTACAACCTGAACAATTAACAAAAAATAAATTACTTAAATGTTCTGAATTTGTATTTTCGCGTTGACAAGGTGTAATTCATAGCAACTGCAGGTGATATAAATAGGGGTTAGTTTCACAAACACAGTTTAATTCTATCCATAATTTTGAACTGTGTCTTTTTCAAGAATATCCGTCTAATTACCCTCAAAATTGTTGTTTCTTATAACTCAATAATTTAACAATCTACACTGACATCGGTTGGCTTTCCGTTGTGAATCAATTGATATGTGGCACCGTCATATAGCTACTGAATGAGATTGATGAAAATTAAGGGCACTCCATAGTGTTGTAAGTTACTTCACAGTCGATGACATCGAAGGTCATAACAGATTTCAAACCCTTTTTTAATTTTTTATTGTATGTGCATATATCACTTCACCTGTTGGTCGTTCGGTGTGTATCCTGTCCAAAAGGGTTCAAGAACACTATCCCAAATTGCTGCAAAAAGGTAGCAGTGGGTGTATGAAGAGTGCAAATATCGAACATCTTGACAAAACTAACCATTCCATCTCAACAAACGTCTCCTTCAAAGTAATCTACCGAGTCAAGAATAACGCAATACGCTTTCATCTCCTTTTTATAGCTGAAGCCTTATCCATTCAGTTGAAAAAACCAGAGTTAGATATACAAAACAAAATTACTCAACCATGTCTACTATCATGGTAACAACCGTGTTGATTTCTACTTACTTGATGTATGTGTGCCTGCTTTTCTAACTCCTTATAACTCTCGTATTTCTTCAGAATTCTTACATAATTCCATATTTTCCTTCGTTTCTATGTGCATCCTAGTCAAAACTCACTCGTTAAATTATTTATCTTATTACGCAGCTACATTTCACTTATTCATATTCTCTTATGCATTGACTAACATTCACAACTCATCACCTCTACTCTCATACTAGTCTTCACCCCCCCTAGTTACATTTTGAATATTCAACACATTTTCGAAATATTTTGGTGATGTAAATAATAACCCTAACTAATTTTTATTCTTGTCTGACAAAGCTAATGTACAAACACAAACAAAAATAATTGTATATAATTGCGATTGTACAGCTAAGTGAATGAATTCGCCAAAAAGAGACTCTTCACTGAACTACGTATTTGGTTTTTCAATAATTTTTATTGTGTTTATTTTACAGGTTGTACGAACTTGGGAGGAATCTGTGGAGTAATTAAAATGAGCTCATATTAATGATACTTACGGTCTTCCTGTTCAAAGACTAGACTGTAAACTCACACGATTATCACAAATAGAATCAAGATTTACAAGTCGTTGTATTTTCAACATCCGAAGACTAAAACATGAAATTATTCCTAAGTATCTTCGTATATACATTGCGGTTAAAACAAGAAAGGTGGGACAACTCCTCAGTAGACTCTGTTTAAGAGAAGAGATTCATAGAATCATCAGTAGGCTAACTGCCATTAGACCTCAGATTAAACAACTAAAGTCCAAACTCAAAAGTCTCTTAAAAAACAAGGATAATGAAAAGTTACTCGAAACAGCTAAAAATTTAAGTTTGGCTGGATTCAACAAATCCGAAAATACTTAACTTAAAAAGTTTAACAAATTAATGAAAGAAAAATATCTTGCTAAAGAAAAAGAATTCACCAATGAAATATCGTCAACCGTCGATAAAACAAAGTGGGCAATCTAACCTCTCAACAAGAGCCATGATTATACTGCTACGTCTCTTATTTTTGCTTTGTTCAACTTTATTAGTGGTAAGAATTGTATGATGATTTAAAGTGGTTATCATTTTCGTTCATTAAAAATCAGAGCCTATTTAAAGACCATAACTGTACAAGTTACGTTTTGAAAGTGGTTCACTGGGCTGAAAACAAATACATTCGTTCTGAAGTGTGGCATAAAATAAGCAGTCTTGAAGATATTTTTTAGCAGGCGAGAATTTCGATATAGTTCATTTCAGAAATAAGACAACATTTTTACCGATTCAAGTGGTTTTAAGACATTTCAGATAACATTTGTAATGGGTTAGCTAACAAAAAGTATATCGTGCTAATCTTTCTTCTCTTTAAGAAACAAAGAGTTCCACTTTCTAATGAACAGAACTTGATTCATTTTGAGTAGTGATTTCTCTGATCGACGTATTTCAAAACTATAAATTACTTCCAGTATTATATGATAAAAGTAGCCATAGAACTTCGCTGTATGTGATTGTGGAGAACGTACCTTAGTCGAGATTTATTATATCATATTACTTAGAAAAGGATATAATTTGTTAAACGAATAAAAGAGCAGAGAATAGGTAGAATATAAGGGAAATCGAAAGGAAAACTTAAAATTTACAGACATCACCAAACAAACTGTGTGAAACAAAAGTTAGAAAAAGCGTGCTGTTACTTTGATGTCATTTGCCCATTACCTTTAAGAGCTTCTCTGGAAGAAAAATAAGCGTGTGAAAAAGTTTATTGGTATCTCAGCTACAAAAATTATGAGTGACAAATTCACTCTAATTTTTACTTCAAGACAAAATATCATCAGTAATCAACGTAATCTTTTTGAATATATAACCGCCGATATTGTGAATAAAATAGATTATTTCACGATTAGGCTACCTTAGACATCTATGAGTTAATGGACTTCTGTTGATGTAATGATAGTAAAGATGAAGAATTCTTGTATTTACATTTTCATATCTCTGTGCTGATCGTGGTTACTAAAATTTAAAAACTATGAGGCAGCAAAAACTGATGTTTAGTGTTAGACGTATTGAAAAGCATAGATATAAATATTTTATATTGTAGACACTATTTGTCAATTCAACAGTATTGCAATGTCTGAAAACACAGTATATCTGTGAAGGAACATAAGATTTCAGTAAAACTACTGAAACACTCAGATCTAAATCATTTGAGGGGCTGTTAAGTGTTTCTATAAGGAGGGAATAGCATCGTTAAGGAACACATCACTATCATAAAGTTGTTGAAATCCTTTGTAAAATAGAAGCTGGTTACACTGGATTAGCGTATCCTTTGGAGAAAGACAGTGAGGTTAGCAAGCAATGTGGCGTATTATTTATCTGCCAACGGCCTAGTGAAGTGACCAGAAAATTTTAACTGTTAACGTCTTTACGCTTAAACGTTTTCCAGGCAAGATTAGATGAGGAGAGGGGGTATTCCACATTAGAGCCAAGAAAATTTGTCTTTGTCTTTATCAAACACCTTTGTTTTCAGTTGTTTGTCACAGAGTGTATAAAATAAAATTAAATGAAGCTGAATGTAATGTAAGTGGGCTCCCTGAAGCTAAATGTTGATATTCAATACACTTTGGTTGAGAGAACTGTATGCTCATTTTTTGTTAATGTTGTTGCTTGTTTAGGCTTGTCCTACTGCTCATTTTTGTCTTAGGTGTAGACTAGACGATATTTGTCCATTGTATTTGCGCTGGCGAGCAGCAGCAGATTGCTCGCCAACCACTCATGTGGTTCAAGGTTCGATCCGCGACCAATGAACTACTTTACCTCGCTACGATAGTAATAAGACTGGTAAAGAGAGAAGGTTGGGTAATGGGCTAATAACCCCGTCCTATAAAAATAAACACCACTGCTACTGAAACTTCAAAACTCCAGCTGGAAGCCCTACGTTTCACTGTGAATGTGAAGGAATAAAAACGATCTGCATTGGGATAATTTAACTGAGCAACTTAACATTACTACTGACTGTGGTATAAAATCTCACTGGTAAGTCATGAGTTAGCGATCACGTGAAAACTGACTACAATAGCTGTGTCTCTGGCTTCAAAACTGATTGGTGCTTTTTAAGTTTATTGAGAAACATGAGTTCTCCAATGGCTGCGTATGTTTACACATATACTGTTAGAACAGAGAGTCGCTATGAAGTAGAAAGTAAAAATTGGTAGGAATGGGTACTATAAATGCCATAAAGCCAGACATATAATTGTCGTACTAAAAGCACTTTTATTAGGAAACGATGAAGCAACTAAAGCATTTCATTCGGACGCTTGATTAACTGGCGATTATTGATATTGGGGACAATTCCATACCTTCCCTCAGTACATTAAACAGATAAAGATGTTCTTCTGATTTATAAATTATTCCTTGGTGAAAATAATAAGCTAACTGTCATATTAAATGATCTGATATCAAGCTTTTCCTCTTCTTCCTCCTCCTCATCTTCTTCTAATTTATTCAATATATCCATTGTTTCAATGTATTCAATATATTCTAATGTTTTCTTTTCCAGATAAATCGGAACTATACTTCAATAAAGACTGATTCTGATTTCCTTGTTAAAATCATAAATGACAATAATAAAACATGTAAAGATATAATAAAGAGATATATGAAGAAATATATCAGTATTTATGTCATTTGACAAATATGTTCATATTATTATGTAAAGAGTGAACTGCAAGAGAAGTAACAAAGAACTTCATTCATTGATATAAGGATAAAACGTGGGTGCTGTAGGATATCAAATAAGAATAATGGTGAAACTAATAATGATAACATAAATAAGAAAGAATATAAGGCATCTACAGTATTATCATATAAGAAGGAGATATCTGAGACACTACGTGGAATTCTCAATAAAACAGGAATTAGGGTGGCATTTAAACCTACAAACTCACTCAGAGAAAAGCTCTCTAGGCTAAAGATCCCTGTAGGTTAATCCAATTAAACAAAATAATATAATTTACAAAGTACCTTGCAACGACTGTGAGTTAATTCAACTACATGGGTCAAACCAGTAGATCAGGAGCAATCAGATTATCAGGACAAAAGAATTTAGCTAAGGTTAGAATGATTGATCCCACGAAGATAAGTAATGCATGCATTAACACAAAGTAGAGTGGGACAGAGTGAAAATTCTAAAAAGTAAAATAGGTAGGTAGAGAAAGAGAGAAGTTGATTACTGAATCCTGGTTCATCGAGTCTACACTGAACACATTCAATAGAAGTGACTTAAGGCAAATACCAGAAATATGGAAGATATTATTACCAGTCAAATCAGAGGATAATAAGTAATATTAAAATGTATTCAATTCACATTGTGACATTCTAACAAGTTACTTATTTGTACTGTAAAACACATCTTTCCCATCTTATTGTATTTGATTGATAACACTAATATTATTTCTGAATGTACTTTATCTTATATTGGTTTTATTCAAATGTCTAATCAATTTTTACTTATTTTAATTGAATTTAAGATTTTCCCGTCGATTGATTGAACCGAAGTGCTCGGTCTCAGG